>RXID01014795.1:0-431580 GCA_005019695.1 Trichopus zeylanicus subsp. travancoricus | reverse complement strand
AAAGGTCAGATACAGACAAAAAAAAGGCATGGGTAGAGGACATGAGAAGAAGTATATGAACACAAAGATATACCAAAAAAGCTGTGTAGAAGTTTTCAGAAAAAAACAATCAAGCAATAGCCCAAACTAGATAGGGAAAATTCCCTAATATCCCCTCACAAATTTTCATTTTCCTGAAAACTTCTTTTAATATTTCAAATTTCCAATTAGTCCATGGCAGTGCATTTTAGTCTGTCACTGTACTTACAATAGTACTATAATAGTTGTGAAAATATAGAACTCATGTGATCAAATACAAGGACCATATGATTATTTGGATTTTTTAGTAAATTAAAAAAATTCTCAAGAGGCTATTGAGAATTTGATAAGTCAGAGAGTTTTTAGGGATTTGACAATTTTGGAGGGTGTTATAGAGGATTTTCTCAAATAAATATAGTAGAAGAAATTGGCAAAACTTTTTTTAATTCAAAGATAAACCAAAACAGATTTGAGTGGAAGTATATCTAGAAAATGTGTGGGTGCTAGCAATGAAGAAGTGGTGATAATGTCAGATAGAATTAAAGGTTAAGGACTGGTTTGTAGCTCACTCCAGATTTGACCAGATCACAAGCCCTAAATTCCTGACTGTCCGAGAAGGGTGAAACTTTCAATCCACAATCAACAACTGACAAGATGAGACAGGAATGATCAAATCAATCCTTGATGGTTTAGTGGCGGCGACCTAGGGATCTGCTATTGATATTATTTCTTCTGAGATTGAACTTAATTTGAATTTCCCAAAACTCCTTTTATGACTGCAAATCAGCTTGACGATTTGTTGACATCATTATTAATAAATTTGATATTTTTCAAATTCAAAAATTTCATGTTGATGGTCCTAAACTAGAAGGTCCTCTAATATCCGAACGATGGGTTCAATTTAGTCTGCCAAACTCCCCTAACAACACCCCATGCAAACAGAAATTCATGTAAAACGATGTAGGAATCTACACTGTTTAATGGCAGCAAGGTTTTTGAACTCATATAGGATGATGGTGAATAATGACAATAATGATGGTGCACTGGCACTAGAACAAGCACTAAACATTACTGCACAAGCTTTGGAGACAACGATGGAGTGAACCAAACTGGAGGCGGCCTTGCTCGGAATGCATGAGCAGGATAGAGATCCTCAAATGTCTTCTTCTCTAGATCGAATACCCCGACATCAGGGACAAGCAAGCTGTATGCATCTAGGCCGTAACTGGCCACCAAGTCATCTGTGTAGTAGATACAGTTCTCTCTCAGTCCAGGAAGATCGCGGACGGAGAACAGAGTCGTCTGCTCCCCCCCCAAGAAGAGAGACATGCCTTTCAGGTCGTGGACAGGCACCCAGCAATGAGCTCTCCAATCGAACCTCTGTACATCAAAATTGCGAGTTTTGAGGAACGCCTCCTTGTCTGGGAGGCTGGCCGCCGCCTTGAGAAACCTGCGGACATGGATCACATCTTTGCCGTCTGAGGAGACCGCCAGGTACGTGCCTTCATGCAGGGGATGTGGTCGGCTTTCTATGAGGAGCTTCGGTTTCGCATCTGGTGTGTCAAGGTCCAATGTCTGGACTCCGTCTTCTCCTCCTAATATCCAGAGCTTCCTTCCTACTAGGACTGCATCACCGCACGCAGAAACCGGTTCTGTTGGCGGTGACCAGGAGTTATCCCCTGGCCGTGCGAAGGTCAGGCATCTGTCCACGATGAGCACCACGACGCAGTCGTTGCCGCTGCTGGTCCCGCCAACGATGGCCTTGTCGATGAACATGCCGCGCACATCATTGGCAGTGAAGACCTGCAGGAGTTCGGTGACGTTTGGGTGGGTGGTGAGGGGGGGTAGCTGGAGGCGGGCGCGGGTGAGGGGATTGAAGAGGGAGACCTCGAGCTGCAGACTGACGGTGAGTAGCCAGCCGTTGTAGGAACCGAAGACACGGTGGTTGGTGAGTTCGGGGTTGTTGGGGAGGCGGATGAGGCGAGACTCCGGGAAGCTGAGGAAGAAAAGGGAGTTGGAGTGGTCACCGCCGGGGCTGGGGACCATGAGCCAGGGGTGCTGCCGGGCGGATGGGTCGCAGAAGGCGGCGGCGGAGGACCAAGAAGAGCAGACGGAGATGAAGCGGAGGAAGTCGAGGACGGGTAGTTTCTCAGCGATCTGTTCCAGAAGAAGGACCGGGAGCCGCACCCAGTCGCGCTCAACATCGTTGTTGTTGGTTGCCATTGGAACGCCGATTCCTGACTGATGATTGGTCGGGGAACGAGGAGGTTCCCATAAGCTGAAGACTACCTTCTTTTGAATCATGGGCTCTAAATGGGCTGATTTTTGATGGGCCCGCTTATGGCATGGATTAGGCCTGATTCAAGCCCGAATTTAACTGCTTTATCCTCACATTCTGTCTTCTGACCGGCCTCGTTTAAACGAGGGCAGAGACTCAGATAGGCCCAAATCTAAATCTAAATATATATATATATATTTGAGAAGACCAGCATAAAAGCAAGGTTTTAAATCTCAGTTTTGGTTTCGGTTTTGGCACCCACCGAAACTGATATTTTTCGGCCGTTTTAGTTTCGACCAAAAGATTTTTTTAAATTATTAATTATGTGTTGGTCAGATTTTAACTATATTTTGACTCTATTTTAATTGTACTTTGACTTCAAATTAAAAATACGATAAAATCTTAAGATTTTTTTAAAAATTTAAAAATTATGAAAAATGTTATAATTAATTTTACCATAATATTAAATATTATTTTAATTAATTAAAATTAATTTTGATAGTTAATCACTGATATAGTCTATTTTTAATATATATTTTGTATGAAAAATATATGAGAAATAATATGAATATGATTAAAATTTAAAAATTAATATAAACAAATTTAACTTATCATTGAAAAGTATTTGACACATATATAGTTTATTGATTATAATGTAATATAATTAATCATCATCATCATCATAATCATCATCAGTTGAGTTTGGAAAATCTGGGTGTGAAATTATAATTCAGTACTTGTACGATTCGGACGAGCATTTATAGACAAACGAGCTAGAATAACTAGTTCTGCGCGATCTTGTGACAACGGCTCAAATGGGAGTGAGATTGATACAATTTTTTTTTAGCCTATGCCTTCGGTGGAACAGTCATGCACGTATGCACATGAATAGAGAAATCAATGCATTTCGGTCAAAATTATTTATATTTTCAGTTTCGACAAAAATATTTATTTATTAATTAATTATATTTTGACCAAAAATTAATTTTATTTTAATTATTTTTTAACTTTAAATTAAAAATATTATAATATATTTAAAATTATTTGAAATAGTGAACAGTATCATACACTAAAAACTCATACACGTTAATAGTCTTATGCATGTGAACAATATCTACCAGAGACCGGTGAGGGTGTCGGAGCCGAGTTGGCGACAACACTAGCGCGGGTGCGAGGCCGGCGCCAGCTCATGGGCGTGGGCGTGGGGGCCAAGCTTGCAAGGGCTCGGTTACTGGTGTGAGGCCGGCGAGGGCGTGGGCACCAAGCTGGCAAGCTCGCTTACGCTCGTACTTGGGCACGAGCGCCAGAGGCCGACGCGAGGGCGTGAGGCCAGTGACAGCGCAGACGCCAAGTGGGTGAGTGTGCTCGGGGGAACGCACGAGTGCGAATGTTAGAGGCGGGCGCGAGAGCGCGTGCGCAATGCCGGTGAGGGCTTGGGCGCTAGCGCGAGGCCAATGAGGGCGTGAGTGTGAGCACAAAATCGGTGATGGTTGCTCGAGCTCTTTGCCAAAGCTCGCTGCGCGCTCTCTCCACTCTCCGCACTCACTCTACGTTCGTTGCCGCTGTAAAACTCTAATCCTAAATCAAAATCAATTTAGTCATTTCAAAACGTTTCGGCCGAGATTTAAAACTCCGTATAAAAGCAAATAACGACTGTTAGCTTTGTTATCTCATTAAGAAAAGACTTTTAGCTTTGTTCAAATAAAGTGCACCAAGGTTATATTGATGATTAAGATCTCAATTTTTAAGATCACAATCGGATTAACTCGATTACAATCTAAATTCAATTATAATAATTTTAAATCCATTTAATTGGGATCATATTCGAATCAGATTAACGGGTACAGTTATATATTGTCTTGTTTAAGTTCACTATAAGTGAAAGACTTTCGAATTTCGAGTTAAGGGTTTTAAGGGGCCTAATTCAGATAGGCCCATTTGGAACATCGCGAAGGCCCAATAGAGCCCAAATATAAATTTTGAATTTTTTTCAAATAAAATAATTTATTTATTCGGTTGCTAAGAGTCATTTTTTGCTTTTTATTCTATAGAATTACGGATCCGGTTGCAATATCTGGATAATCATTTACATACGAAAATAAAATATAATTGTCAAGTGAATACTGAGGGTATGAAATAATTTTTTATCTAATCGACCCTTTTTTGTAAAAAGATGAATAACACCATCTCTCTTCGAATTGACCTTGAATTAATTATCATCGAAATAGACCAAATCCCGAACTTCGAAAGTACCCACGTGATGCTCTTCGGTCAGACGGGCCGACAAATGGAAGAAGGTTTTGACTAAGTCAAATATTTTGACCCAATGATCGTCCTTGAATTTTCACACCTTTTTTTTATGAATAAATGTTTTTGTTTTTTCTGATTGTTCTTTTTTTAATTAAGATAAAATCCATCAATTATTCCCATCTTTCCAAATTAAATGAAGGCATTAAACTAGAGCATATATAAAAATACCAAGGATGCGTTTGACTTGTTTTTAATAATATTAATCGTATTTAAATTCAAATATACTAATTTAAAACATTTGCGTGATGAAAAAGTTTTTCATTATGCATTAATTAATCATAATTATTTCACGACCGTTTGGTCCAGATGATAAACACCTAATGTTTCAAGAGGAGAGGAAACTCATGTTTGTTTTGTGAAATTTTAAAATTTTAAAATTTTTTTAAAAAGTAAAACATATAAAATCCAATATTTGTTTTATAGAATTTTGAAATTTCGAAACTTTTAAATTTTAGCAATTGTAGGATTTATTGGTTCTTTAAAATTAGTGAAAATTTAAAATTTTGAAATTTAGGATTCAACATGAGAGGTCACGTGCTGAGTTATTACACTTATAACTTTGAAATTTATAAATCAAATAAAACAAATAAAAAATTTGGAAATTTCGAAATTATATGTTTAAAAATACAAATATGCCGCTAGAATTTTCAAAATTAGGATTGTGAAGTTTCCAAAATGTTAAAATTTTTAGAACTTTAAAATTCTACGAAACAAATAAACCATTATAGAAGTGGAGATGAGATAATCGTTCTCTCTCTGTGAAGTTTAAATACAACCTCTTAATTGAGAGAGGAAGGAAACTATTTTTTTATGTCATTATATGAAAGCTGCTTTGTCTTCAAAAAATTGAAGTTTTTGCTTGACTGATGTTTTAGAACATAATATAAACTCTCGTAGCAAAGCTAAGGCTGAAAATGTTGTTCTTCAAAGCCTTGTTTGATTTGGAATCAGAATTAGTCAATTTCAAAAAAAAAATTTATAAAATTAATATTAGTTATTTTATACTGTTATTAAATTAAATTATTATAAAAAATTAAATAGTTTTTCAAACTTTTAAATTATTGAAGCGTTAAGTTTAATAAAAAAAATATTAATTTATAAAAATAATTTATTAGTCTCGATATTAACTCTGATATTGATCTCGAATCAAATAGTGTCCGAGCGACTAAATTTTAACATGAAATATTGGTTATGCTCATGTACAGCAGAGCAGAGAAGCAAGCTGGGAGGGGTGGTAGATTTGCCAGGGAGACACTGACAATTGTTCTCCCATTTTTGCAGTGGAACTGGTGTCTAAGAGAAATAGATCAGATATGTTACAACTACAGCCCTGAATCAGTTGTTGCTTAGTTCCTGTTTCTGTTGACTGTTAATCCACTGGTACTTTATTATTTGTTTTTTGGAACCTTAATCATCGAATTTGTTTTGATATTTTATAATAATACAAACGGTATATTGTTGTATCTCTTTATATCTTCACTGGTAAAACTATAAAATGATAAATTCCGGTTGCTAAAGAAATATAAATATATATATACAGGGAAAAATATAAATTAAATTGCTATTTTTTTTATTAAATATCATTTGAATGTGGACTTTTCTAAATAAAATTGAAGTTTTCTAATTTCCACCTCGCATATAATGGTCAAAGAGAATCTAAGGGTCTATTTAATTATAAAAAATACTCCAATTTTCTCAAAAATATCTTTATAGAAGTAAAAAAATGAGATGTTATTCAAAAGTAATTTTTTTTCAATTTTAAAAATTAAAACTACTTTTTAATTTTCTAAAAATATATGAGATATTAAAAACACTTTAAAGTTATTTTCTAAAATTTTTTTATAACTTATTTCTCTAGAAAAATATGTATCTCTCCGTATTTCTCACTTTTATATTATCTGAATAATATATTTTGTACGAAAAATTTATAATTATATTATATTTAAAGTAGTAAATTTTTATAATGTTTTTTAATTTGAGAGTTATTATTCACTTAATAAAAAAAAATAGTCTTAAAAATAGACATAAATTAATAAAATATAATAATAAAATAAGATTAATCTATATGTAATTTTTAAATAAAAAATAACATGTTTTTCTAAGTATTTTTTAAAATTTAAAATTTAGTTTCATATTTTACTGAAGGTATTCTCTATTTATTTTCAGATTTTTTTGTAAAAAAAAAATATAAAAACAGAGATAAAAAATTAGAAATAAAAAAACAAAAAATATTTTTTTTAACTAAACAGGCCCTAAACAAATTCTAAAGAGACGAAATGAGTTTGTAGTTGGCGGTCATTTCCATGACCGTAAATGCATTTATCTCTTTAAGGTTCAGTCACGCATATAATTAAGTTTAATGCACGATCGATCTAATCGAGATTTATATTATGAATTTCTAAAACATTCTTGATACATTAACAAATTTAATTGATATTCTGAATCAGCGAATAAATCAGTTCATCCGATTTGGATACTTAATGGGTAGATCCGAACCCTCCTCCATCGATCAGTAAAAGCAAAAAAAGGTTAAAAATATTGATAAATAAAAACTTTGACTTGTAATTAGAGAAAGCAATGAAAGTCAAGTTTATTAAACAAACATATCTTCTTTTTTTTTTTTTTCTATCTAGAAATAACCACGCAAATGTGCGATTCAAAGAAGTCCTTTTCAAACCCTAATTCTTCCCCCTTCTCTTCTGCTCCATTTTTCTATTTTTCTAGTTTTCTTCGCACGTCACATTGCTACTATCTTGTTATAAAATGCGAAAGCTCACCAAATACCAACCCCTTCATCTTCATCGATCATCGGCTTCTTCTTCTTCTTCTTCTTCTTCCCCTTCATCTTCCCATTTCTCTTTCTAGTCGTCTGGCTCTTGACCTTGAGATGATCTCTGCACCCAAAAGCCTCCCGCAATCCGCTGTCCTCATCTTCCTCGCCTTCGCTGTTGTTGCCGTCACCGCGGCCGCCGAATCAGAGGATGTCACCTTCCCCATCTTTACCAAAGACAACACCGACAGTGACTTCCACTTCTCCTTGTACACCGGCCTGAGCTCTGGGGCCCTGCAGATCACGCCGGACTCCTCCAACAATCCGTCCAGCTACCTCGCCAACAAGTCCGGCCGCGTCATCTATAACAAGCCCTTCCAGCTCTGGCAACCCTCCCGTGCCGGCAACCGGTCAGCCTCCTTCAACACATCATTTCTCATCAACGTGTACCGGACCAACAAGACCATCGACCCCGGCGAAGGCATCGCCTTCGTCATCGTGCCGTCCACCGAAGACCCTCCTCCGGGCAGCGACAAAGGCTACCTCGGTCTAACCAACCAAACTCTTGACGGCAACCCCTCCAATCAGATCGTCGCCGTCGAGTTCGACACTTACAAAGAATCATACGACCCCGACGACAACCATGTCGGGCTTGACATCAACAGCATCAAATCGATTACCAGCACATCGTTGAGGCCGCTCGGCATCGAGATCTCGCCGGTGAAAGCGGCCAACTACACAGTTTGGATCGACTACAATGGCATAGCACACCGGATCAACGTGTACATGGCCGTCCAAGGTGAGCCAAAACCTGGCAAGCCACTCCTGAGTGCAACACTGGACATCAGTCTGTACGTAGCTCAATGGTCTTACGTCGGCTTCTCGGCGTCCACCGGCGATAACTACGAGCTCAACTGCGTGCTAGCATGGAACCTCACTGTCGAGAATCTCGGCAGAAACAAGGGCAGCAGACTGGACGCACGGATGATCGCCGTGATCACTGCTGCATCGCTTGTTTTTTTGTTTGCGATTGCTGGATTGATTATTTGCTGCAAATACATGAAGAGAAAGAAGGTAGGGGACGATCCGAGCGTTCTCAGCGCCTTGAAGACCTTGCCCGGGACTCCAAGGGAGTTCTCCTTCAAGGAGCTGAAGAAGGCGACGAACAACTTCGACGAAAAGCTCAAGTTGGGGCAGGGGGGGTTCGGCATAGTATACAAGGGAGTGCTCGAAGTCGCGGGCGAGAACATGGAGGTGGCCGTGAAGAAGTTCTCTAGGGACAACTCCAAGTGCCATGTTGATTTCTTGGCTGAGCTCACCATCATTAACAGGCTCAGACACAAGCATCTCGTCAAGCTTGTTGGTGAGTTCTTTCTTCTCTTCAATTTCATCTCCTACACATGAATCAAATCCTGTTAATTTCACATAATCACCGATTAACTCCAAATAATTATCTTGTTTTCGTTGCATTAACTGCATATATTACTTGTTAAGACTTCTCTGACCTTGAGCATTCGTTGATGTTAAGACATAATTAAATATATGATTACAACCATAAAATGCATTGTTTCAGAAAGTGAAAGTTAGTCTATCTGTAATCCGAATAATTAAGAGATAATTAGGGATTCTTGTACTCGATGCACATAAACAATGCATCCAGTGGTCATTTTCAATTGAAATTTATAGCTGGACAACTAAACATAATCAAATGCTTCCTTTGAATGGGCATCATGTTTCTGACATGAGCTTCAAGCTTCACTTTAATCAAAATGTACGACGTTGATTAGTCATCCTGATTACTTGTTTGAATGTGATGTTTACACTCGTCTTGATTAAGAATTCTCCGACCCTAATTATCAAGATTCAAGAAGCTAAATTTGTCCGTTGTATGTTTCTAGGATGGTGTCACAAGAATGGCGTTCTGCTGTTGGTCTACGACTACATGCCCCACGGAAGCTTGGACCAGCACCTCTTCAGCGGCACCGACCGGCCGCTGCTCCCCTGGGACCGCCGCTACAACATCATCGTCGGCGTGGCCTCTGCCTTGAGCTACCTTCACAACGAGTACGACCAGAAGGTGGTGCACCGAGATCTCAAAGCCTCCAACATCCTCCTGGACTCCGGCTTCAATGCTCGCCTTGGGGACTTCGGCCTCGCCCGAGCACTTGAGACTGACAGAACTTCATATGTGGATATCGAGCTTGGCGGCGTGCCAGGCACCAAGGGCTACATCGCACCGGAGTGTTTACACACCGGCAAGACCACCCGGGAGTCTGACGTCTATGCATTCGGGGCTGTCGTGCTCGAAACTGTCTGCGGCCGCCGTCCTCTCTGCGACATCTCCGGCTTCCATTTCCTCGTCGACTGGGTCTGGAAGCTGTATCGCGAGGGCCGAATATTACACGCCATCGACCTGAGGCTCGGCAGCGACTTCGAGCCGGTGGAGGCCGAGAGGCTGCTGCAACTGGGGCTGGCCTGCAGCCACCCGGCACCCGGCGAGCGGCCGAAGGCGGAGGTCGTGGGGCAGGTCATCTCCGGCACGGTGGCGCCGCCAGTGTTGCCGCCGTTCAAGCCGGCTTTCACGTGGCCCTCGGCGGTGGTCAATGAAGATGATCTGGCGACCACTTCAACCAGTACGGTGTTGACGTCATCTTCGTATGCCGTCTCGTCAGCAGTGAGGACCTCACAGTGCCTCAGCAAGGAAGTCCACGTGTCATCGGCCGGCGACTTTTCCGCCGGCCCTTCGGTGATGAACAGGAACGGTCAACCCTAACTTTTAATTAATATATTTCTAAGAATGTGGAAAATGTGAATATATATTTGGCCCAATTGGTAGGTGACGGTCAAGTCCTAGCTTTTTTTTTTTTTTTTTGAAAAAATGCTAGGTGTGGAATTTTTCTTAGTTTATTTTTATGGATTTTTTTTTTGCTAGTTTTGTTTTTAATTAATTACTGTATTTGTTGTTTTGATCTTGTAATTAACAGCCTCTCTATTTGCACCATTTCACTTATCATTTTTTTATTTTTTTCTACCAATCTCGTTGATTTTTGGTTTAATGGAAGGAGTGATCGAGATAATAACAAATTAGAGTTAATAGTATTTATATGAGTACTTGTAATTTGAAATGCTACATCTTTTAGAGAATTTCGTGTACCGATTTTTTAAATAAATTCATAAATCTTTGAAAAGATACACATACATAGGTATTTATTTGTCTATAAATATTTTGCGTCTTATAATGAGAAATTAATTTTAATTCAAGATAATTAAATTTTTTTTCAAAAAAATATTTTTTTATTCGAAACAAGAATTTTTTTATTTTTTAATTTGATAATAAACTTCGTTTCATTAAAAAGTTTCTTTGTCATTTTCGTAGTAAATTTTCGAAAATATCGGACAATGCATAGATTCTTAAAAAAAATACGAATTATTTGTGATATTCTAATGACAACTCCTCTATCATTCACAATTTGGTCAATTTGAATGCTGTATGATTAGAATCTTCGTGACAACTATTCAAATATCACATGACAGTGGTATTCCTTTTAAAATTTTAAATTTTAAAACAGTCAAAATCCTTTTTTATAAAATTTTATTTGAAAAATGATACAATTTAAATTTATTTATAAATAAAAAAAATTTGAGGATCTATTTATAAATATATAAAATTAAACTTGTAACTTAAATTATTAAGTTTTGAAATCTTTAATATTCTTTTTGTAAAATTTTATTTAAAAAATGATAGAGTTTGAATTTATTTATAAATAAAAATATTTGAGGGGTCTATCTATAAATGTACAAATATTAACTTATAATTTAAAATTGAATAAAGCTTGAAAACCTTTAAGATTCTTTTTATAAAATTTTATTTGAAAAAAATAATAAAATTTAAACTTATTTATAAATAAAAATATTTGAGAGGTCTATTTGTAACTGAGGTCTATTTGTAACTGTATAAATATTATTTAATGTATATTAAACTTGTAATTTAAAATTTTAAATTTTAAAACATTTAATATATTTTTTTAATTTTTTATTTAAAAAATGATAAAATTTGTAGTTATTTATAAATAAAAATATTCTAGGGGTTTATTTATAAATATATGAATATTAAATTTATACTTTAAAATTTTATAGAGAGTTTATTTATAAAAATTTAAAATCTTTAATATCCTTTTTGTAAACTTTTATGTAAAAAATAATAAAATTTAAACTTATTTATAAATAAAAATATTCAAAGGATTTATTTGTAGATGTTCAAATATGAAAATTACAATCTAAAATTATACTAAGAGTTTATTTGTAAATATTTGGGAGAAGGAGTGGAGAGTGAGAAGTTAAAAATTTTGAGGGTTTAAATGAAAATTTACAAAGAATAAAAGAGGAATTTTTGCGAAAATTTTAATTAAATGACAATTAGAAGTTATAAGTAATAAATTTAAAAAAGAGAGGGTGTAAATAAATACTGAAATGGCAGGTGATTTTTAATAAATAAAGCAAATCTTAAAAGGTTGTATATAAGAAGCTCTATTTTTTAAATATTAGTGGATTGCAGAGGATAGAACCGGTTTTTGACCTTTGAAAAAGGGTGAAATACTTATGGAAGTTTGAATTTTTTTTTAAAATATTATTATCTTTGAATGAGTTGACTGTACTAAAGAAGTGATTGGTCAATAGAGAAAGAAAGCACAAGAAACTTCAAGATGTTCTTTCGAGCCACTAACATCTTAAATCACTTAGATGTTATTTTGAATTTCAAATTCAGAATTGATGGAATAATTAATTTCTAAAAAAAAGAAAATTGGTGGAATTGTTAATTCTAATATTTGAATATATTTTTAAGAATAAATTAAGGAATTATCAATTTCGTTAATTCCATACATTCGAGTATTTGGATTGCTATTAGAATTAAAGCAATTTTATTAATTCTTAAAATTTTGGTCTTTGCTTGAAGATAGAATTTGGGATATGATCATTCAATTTCAAATGAATGAGTTTACCTCCCATTTTGGTATTTAATTAATTTTTTTGATATACATATAATAATTTAAATAGTAAACTGATTAATATATACATAAATATGAAAAACAGTTTTAAAATATTTGATGATTTATGAGAGAATAAAAATAATTTTATTGAAACTATTTATCCAATCAAGAAAATATATTTTAATTATTACTTTGATAATCAATGCGTGAAAGTAGTTAAGATTTATAAAAAATGTCTAAAAAATGATGTAATTTTTTGAACAAAATTTTCTTTGAAATTTTTATATAATGTTAAAATTTGAAATCAAAACAATCATTCGTATTGAAATAATAAAAAAAGTAATTACTAAATTAAAATACATTACATATAACAACTTAACTAAGGACTCACAAACATAAAAATAGGAATACATAAATATTTCTTATTCCTCTTAATACATGAAAACATGAAATTTCTAGAAGATAGCACAAAAAGAAATATTTTTTTTTGAATATATTCTTCTTGAGGAGTGCCCATAGATTGATTGCCTACCTTGCCTTCATATTTCTATAAAGCATAAGTTGTCTCATCTAAATAATGGTAAGATTTATAATAATTACTTAAGAATCTGTTGTATTCATCGTGACAATGTTACAACAAGATATAAATACCCAAACATCTGCTATAGAACATAACATAGTAACACATTCTGTAAGAAAATTTTTAAACATTAGTCTGTTTATAATATCGCAATATATAAATAGACACATAGTTTGCCTTTAAACACTAAATACAACATATAAATAGCACACAATTGGCTTTTTTTATAACATGCAATATATAAATAGATACACAGTCGACCTTTGAACACTAATTACAACATATAAATAGATACAAAATTAATCTTTTTTACGACATGCAACACATAAACAAACATACAATCAGTCTTTACATATATAATATAATATAGGAACACAGTCGACTTTTGAATACACAGAAAGCATAATTAACTACAAGTGAAGTATTCGAGCACAACAAGAAAACCAACATAAGTTATAACATAATCTAGTCAATAAAAAGATAGTCATAACAAATCTAGACAATAATAATATAGTGGTCACACACATAAAGTCATCACATAGTGCTTAAAAAGATATATAGCATAGTCCATGCAATCGCATGATAACAATCATGAGAAAATGAAAGCATGCTTCTAAGGACAGTTTTCAATAATGCTCATCAAAGAACTCTTGTAGTCATTCAATTATAGCCTCATCATCCATGCCCTCCACAAAAGTCATGTCATCAACGCCATCACCATACAAATGCTTGTGGGCATGCTTCAAAAAGAACACGCTAAAGCGTTCTCCTATGAATTAGTTCAATATTGAGTATAATGATTTCATCCATAATGTTCTCCTTCCGCTTTCGTGCTTGTGAGGTACTACAAGAACCAATGGTTTACCCTTTGCCTTTAGGATTAATCATGGCATTGTTTCTCTATAAGGGTAAATATGTGTTTTTCCCGAAACCATTAGGAGCATCAGAAGTATCCTCCCACATGGTATGTTATTCTTCTACCATTGCATCTCTCTCCTGCTCTCTTCTAAATGATTATAGTAAGATTTCACCATTATCGGTAGTGAAATCTACTCCACATATAAAGAATAATTCATCATACAGTGAAATTATCTTTGACCTTTTGCAAAATTTATATTTGATAAATATATAAATATAGAATATTTTGAAAAGGCTAAATTGACTTTGTAGAGTTTTTATTTTCTTATAGTTTTGGTGTCAATGTATACTTGTCTAGTGGCCGTAATCATCTTATTAATGTCATTCTAGCCCACCCCACCATAATATCTCAATATAGTGATTTTTATTGAGTGTTTTTTCAAGATTTTAGAATGACCATCGACATTATCAGCAATAAAATTACTATTGAACTGGGCATTAACAATAATTGTAGCCGTTACAAAAATGAGCCTCTTAAAACCCTTGTCATGCTTAAGCCCAGTATGCACTGGGTCAGCGAGGAACCAAATTAGGAATTGTTATTTTCTCTTTGATCATATCTTATGAGATTTATGTGTTATTGATGATTTCCCTCTTCTTTTGCATTCTTATTTATCTCGACCACAGTAAGACCTAGATCCTGACTTATTGAGTCAAATCTTGACAGGGAGCCGACCTCTTCAAGTCAGAAAAATTCGATTCCTTACAAAGGACAGGAGATGGTGGTGGATCATCGCTAGAGTGCAAAAATAGGGACCCTTGTGTGGGATCGGGCTTGCACAGATGCAGAAGTAGGTAGAGGAGCCAAGCAACGAGAAGAGGATTGCGCAACCACTGAAAGAAGGAAAATGACAAGGGATGGGGGTGGACCATTGCTGGATTGCAAAGACAGGGATGTCCGTGTACAATATTGGGTCTGCATAAGTACAAGAGTGCACAGAGGAATCCCAAGCGACAGGATCAAGACAACTCAGCCGCCGGGAGAGGGTCAAGCGAGATTCAATCAAGGATGGGTGTAGGAGGGAGATGATCGGGGAAGAAAGAAGAGCATTGTAGCCAATCGGAAAAGCTGATCGAGAGAAGGTGATGATCGGGGAAGAAGGCGACCAAAAGGCAAGGGAAAGGAATTAGCAATTTCTTTCTATTCCATCACGATTTCGGACCAGAATTAGAACACCCATGTGAGTGTGGGCCTCACACAATTTTAGTATGACATTGTGAATTCCTCTTCATTGGAGAGCAATTCAAATGAGATTATTCAAAATTGCTAAAAATTTCAATAATTTTGAAAAATGTTATTAAATCCAAAATATCAGAATTAGGAGAACTGAGTCCCCAATTCCCCCAATTTCAATTTTTTGAAATTGAACTAAACAATACCTTACTGATGTGCTTTATTGTTTGGCAATATTAGCGTTGAATTATTTGAGTTCAATTTTATGTTTTGAGAACTCTGAAATTTCACAAGCTAAGCTTGATGAATTTAGCGATCATTTGCATTAGTCTGGTCCTAGTTCGACTAGTAATCAAACGTTAAAAAAATAATATGACTAAAAATTTAATTATGTTTACTAAAAATTAAAATTAATTATTTAAATTTTCTATTAAATTGAATTATTATAAAAAAAAATAATAATTAATTTTTTAATAACAAATTATTGTAGGATCAATTTTGGAAAAAAGTATTAGTCTTTCATTAGTCTAACTAGTAGTAACTAAATACTAAAAAATAGTCTATTATCTTTTTCAGTAATCGAGCTATCTCTTAATCGAATTATCCTAAATCATTAATTACCAAATGCACCCTTAGAGTCATAATGATGGACCAAAAAGTTTGTGTTATCACTAATTTGATCCTATTTCTATTATGAATGAGAAAATATCGATCTAGGCTTCTAAGATTACATGATGTACTTAAAAATTTTTTACTCTATGTTTTAAATATTCATAAATATTTTTTTTGTATTTTTGTCTACAAAAATAAATCATCAATCGGGGTAGTAAAATCTTTATGCACCATCCACTCGCTTCACGGAGATATTTTATACTCGTTTTTTATACGTATATCATCCCCATAATTAGGGATGAACAAAACTAGTAAATTGTACCGATTCTATTATTTTTAGAACTGAAACTGAATTTTGGTCCTTCAAAATCTTAAAATTGAAACCGTATTAGTTTGAATTAAGAACTGAATTTTTAATTTTGGTTCTAAGTAATTTTAAAGTGGTTCTAAAATTGATATACCGATTTCTCAAATTATTACTTTTTAAATCTAAATTTTATATTTTAGCACTTTAAAAATTATATTTATTTTATAAAATAATATTTTTATGCTACTTTTCAAAAATATAATTTTAGTGGAGATTAAAAAAGATATTAAAAAAATTATAAATATTGAATTAAATTTTAATATATATGTAATATATATATTAAATACATATAATATATTTATACACTTATTTAAAATCGGTATGCTTTCGATTTATCTATTTTTTATGAAATGTAAAATTAGTATAAAAATAATTTTGCGGTTTTACAGAAATTGAGAATTAAAATTCTACCGATTCACTTTAAGGATCGTTTTTTCTCGATACTATTCTTA
The DNA here is from genome assembly GCA_005019695.1 of Trichopus zeylanicus subsp. travancoricus. Classification (NCBI taxonomy): domain Eukaryota; kingdom Viridiplantae; phylum Streptophyta; class Magnoliopsida; order Dioscoreales; family Dioscoreaceae; genus Trichopus; species Trichopus zeylanicus. The sequence goes on along the minus strand of RXID01014795.1, from coordinate 415,113 downwards.
ACCAGTATGACATGATACATCTGCTTTTGGATCTCACGACCCATGAAAAAGAAATGGACTCTTCGGCCTATGGCCCACTGAAGGAATGGGCTTTGACTACAAGGCCCAATATAGAAATGTAAGACACAATTTCATTTTATTTATTTATTTATTTTGGAAAGCTCCGAATTGTATTTCATTTTATTCTTCATTTTCTTTTATTCGGATGCGAAATCTCCATCCGACCGTTTGTTTCCCAAGCGGCGATCGCCAATCCGACGGCTATGGATGCGGAAACGTGGAGAGGAAGCGGCTCCGATACGTATGTGGGAAGCCGAAAAGCTGCCGCTTTCTGTCGCCGTCACACGTGTGACACGTGCGGGCCCCACGTGAGCCATGATGTTGACCAGCGCAGCAACCGCAAGGCAGGCAGCGCAGCTTTCTCAACCGTTCGTCGGGTTGGACGGCCGATATTTGTATCCTTTCCTCCACCGCCCCTTGACGCCGTCTATCTGGTCAACTTCCAATCCCAGACGTCCATTCTCAACAATGTCCCCTGGCAGCCAGGGTCGTTGGTTGGTACTTTTTTAAATATTTTTTCGCTTTCTATCATATGATTTGGCTCTGTTTTCTGCAGAAAACAATTAATGATAATAACTAGAATGTTTTTGTTTGACGATAATCTTCTTTTAAAAAAAATAATATAAATTTAAGTTGATAATATAATTTTTTTATAATGAATAATTATAAATAAATTTAGAAAATAATTTTTTATCGAAAAATTTGCGCAAGGATGTTGGTGTAGATATGGCCCACATATTTAAAATTTGGGAATTTATAATTTAAGTTTGAGCTATCATACTTGCGTCTAGAGAAGTGCAGAGAGGCCATGTCATTGAAAGAGACTCTGTTGGTCTTAATCTTTTATGTTACCATAATTCCTTAATAAAAACAAGGCTCATCGCCATCAAGATCATATTATCTAATACATAAATGTCTATTTTTCCAATATTTTTTTGGGTGAAAAAACATGGAATTTATATTAAGATTTTGCAAATGCAAATTTGATATCACTTGGAAATTACCATCAGAGTTAAATTATTCCTTAAAAACTACTTGTAATTGCCAAAAATAAAAAAAATAAAATAAAATAAAATTCACTTCTTGCTTATCATATAACGTATCCTTCACTTCTTTTAATGTGTATGTGCAACAAAACTCCTCTGAGTTAGAATTTGTCATGATGTGTATGTGCAACGTTCTGAGAATATTCTATCTCATGATGTTTACTTTTAAAGGCAATTTGTCATAAGTTACTGAGTTATGAGTTTTTTAATTTTTTAATTCAATAAATTTTTTTTATTTTTTTAGACTTTTAGGATGCATTTGGTAATGAGTTAGACTAAGATTGATGTTAATGCTAATAAATTATTTTTGTAGATTAATATTTTCTTTTATTAAAATTAATTTTATAATAATTTAAAGTCCAAAAAACTAATTAATTTTGTGTAATAATTTAATTTAATAGTAATATAAATAATTAATATTAATTTTTTTGGTTAAAAAATATTTAGTCGGACTAATTTTTTCTTGATCCATTACTATAAAAGGGCTTAGGATTTTTTTCAATCCCTTCTTGTCGACCCCTCCTCTTGTGCCTGCAAGCCCCCTAATTAATTGTTCGTCCTCCCGCTTATTGATTAGTTCTTCTATTTTCATCGACAAACCCTTTGTCTGCTTATCACCACCTTTCAGTCAGTCCTTTACTTGAACTCATCCGTTCACATGCTCGCTAGCCTCCCAGCTATACATGTGTGTCTACTTGCCCCCTCCACCGCTTTCTCTCCTCGTCGGCCAAACTTGAAAGCTCTCTCTTGTTATATGTGTTCGCTCACTCGACCTAATAATTGGACGATCGATTCTGCATGAGTGGTGGAAAAAGAATTAAGAAATTTTGTTGAGCTAAAAAGAAAAAAAAATTTGAAGGGCTGAAGAGAAACATTTTCATAAATTTATAAATTTTTTATGTACAACTCCTAAAAAGTAGTTAAATTATATGTAATCTATTAAGTTTTTCATAATTACATATCACTCTTTTTTAAAAATTTTTATACTTAGTATATTTTTCAACAACTATAATTAAAAGGCCAAAATACCTCTATTATAGTCATTGGAGATTTTTGTTTTATAGATACAGCAAAATTAGGAAATGATAAAGACAAAATTTGGGAAAAAGTTTTTTCAACAGTAGGTACAACTAAAACATAAGTTTTACACTTAAAGTTTCAAAAAAAAAAAACAATTTAGCTTCTTCGTGCATGAAATATCGCCTCCGATGTTAAAAGGGATATATTGAGTCAAGAAGTAAAATGAATAGTTTATCATTTAACTCAATTATAATGGGGCTCTCTTTCGGACCAATTGGGTCAAAAGAATTTTAAATTTGTTAAAAATTAAAAAAAGAAATTATATAATTATATATATAAAAAAAGAAGTTATACATAATTTATTTATTTATTCTTTATTCACGTGAATAGACAGTTTTGCCACTGTAATGACATTTTGCGAAATTAGGGTTTTTGCATGTTCTGGAAAAATCATTTTGTGATTTTAGGCCTCGGGTTAAGTTTTAGCTAGTATTCATGTTTTAGGCGACGAAGGATAACACGGAGTCTGAAGAATGCGACCGCTTTTGCTGCATTGCATACTGTCACAATGTTGTTTTTCTTGTTATCGTTTTCTCATGTTTTTTTGAAGAAAAACATGAAATCCGAGTCTGTTTGCATTGAGATTAACAATATAATTATTATATTAAACAACTAATCACGAACTGATCCAAATAAATTCTAAATTTCTAGCAGAAAAGCTCACAATAAAACGCAATCATCCCGATTTAGAGATTATATTATATGACCCTTTGGATTGACGCGGACACACATGGAAATGAATGTCCCTGTACTTGGTGTTTAGTTCCACAGTACCACAAATCTGATTAAAAGTAATGAAAAGATTAGTGCTAATGAAAAAAAAGCAAAGGCACTAAACGTGCAAAAGAAAAAAGCTTTATCATGAGCCATTGTCTTTACACATGTGATGGCTGCCTTTCAGTATTCTCATCATCAAAAAAAAGACTCAGCTTGCTGTCTCTCCAAACATGGACCAAGCCAGCCTTAAACACCATCCATCGCCACTAATCATTGTTTTCAGATGCACACAGCTCAATTAAGTTAATCCATCTACTTTAATTATTATCGTGCCTGCTTGGTTGGCCCATCATTTTCCTCGCAAAAACATTTGCCAAGATAATCCGTGTATAAGCATTTGTTTAGGGCGTTTGATTAACGGTTTTCGGTCGTATTATAAGTTGATGTCAGTTTGATTGTTAACGTATAATTAAGTAAGGTTTAGAAAACTAATCTTGTTTATTTTTAAGAGACTTGATAGTCCATGTAGGTTGTTCTCGTTATTATCATGATATTTTCTTGGCTTCTGATACCAGCACACTCAAAAGGGGATGTCATGCATTATTTTTCTCCTCATTATCATAATTAATTGTAAAAAACAGAAAAATCTTATTTGCCCCTACAAATTTATAATATTTTTATTTTTATGAAAATTGTAGAAAATAAAAATTTTGCAGGGGGGTGTATAAAAAAATTTCTAAAAAAATAAATTAAATAATTTCACCAAAATACTTTTTTATTTTATGAAAAAAAAAATATATTAATCCATTTCTTTAACGAATAAACTGTATCAGTAGCTAATATTAGCCAGATTTTTTTTCAGACATGCTAATTTTGCTCATTAGATTTTTTTCAAACCTAAAATTACTAACAAATATTACTAAATGGAGAGCAGATAAATACCCGGAAAAAAAAGGCAAGGATGTGAGTCCAATGCACCATGGGCTATTTGTGTTGCCTTTTTATGGAGATTCCGATATATCTGAGCCATTGGATCTATCATCTAATACACTATGCAAACCCTCATTAAATCTTTAATTGATTATTAATTTATTCTAATCATTAATAATTAATCAATAATCCCATTGATATCTTCTCACTTTCTCATCCTCTGATCAACATCCGACGGCTGTGGCCTTCTTGGTGATGAGTTTGATTCAATCTCGTCCGTCGATTTATTAGCCGGCGAAGATAGTCGGCACGTTTCCATATTTTCAGCAAACCGCCTTATAAGTATCTCTGTGTCTCTCTCGCAGCCCAATGACCCCACCTTTTTCTCTGTTCTTCCCTGTTTTCCGCTACTTTTTACAGGATTTTTCCGCTGAATTCCGATCGATTTTTCTCGCTTTCTCCGCAGAATCGGAGGTATTTCTCGACGCTGAAGAGATTCCCGTTTTTGTTTCGGCGATTGGCGCTGTGGCTGCGGAGAAAGATTGGATTTTTTACTGTTGCTCTGTTTCGGAGTTTTCGTTTTCAGGTTTGAGTTTTCTTCCCAACTGGACGAGCTGGCGATCGAGAACCACAGGAAATTGGGGTTTGTGAGGACTAACCAGAAGAAAGTGATGGTAAAGTCGCCGCCCTTCTGTTTTTTCGTTGAGAGTTTTTTGATGTTTTGATCGATGAAATGAGGTTTCTTTGCTGTTATTTTCCCAGGTTGCTCCGATCATTCGGATGGGGGACGAGGATTTGGGGCCGCCGTGGCTGCGGCCACTGCTGCAGACGAGCTTCTTCGTCCCCTGCGAGATCCACGCCGAGATGAACAAGAACGAGTGCAACATGTACTGCTTGGATTGCATGGGGCACGCCCTTTGCTCCTATTGCTTGCCGGACCACAAGGATCACCATGTCGTTCAGGTGATTGTTTTTTTCTTTTTTAATGTTTTTCGGATCAAATGTGCTGATTTTGACGGAAAAATTTTGTTTTGGATTGAATGTTTGTTTTAGATTCGGAGGTCGTCGTACCACAATGTGATTAGAGTGTCGGAGGTGTCGAAATTCATCGATATCTCGTGCGTGCAGACGTACATCATCAACAGCGCAAAGATTGTGTTTTTGAATGAGCGGCCGCAGCCGAGGCCGGGGAAGGGGGTGACCAACACCTGCGAGATTTGCTGCCGGAGCTTGCTGGATTCGTTTCGCTTCTGCTCTCTTGGCTGCAAGGTCAATCCTTTTTCTTTTTTTATTTTGGAGTTTCTTCTTTATCAATGCTGGGATGTGAGTTGAGGATAGCTTTCAGTTTCTCAACGAGAATTTTGTTTTTCGTCGTTCTTCGTGAGCTTTAATCGATAATTTGATCATAAAAATGTAAAGGAGATTAATTCCTAGAATTCGATTTCTCAATGTTTGCCTGATTTCTTTACAATTTTTTGCTAAGTTCAGTGTTAATTTGGTTATATTTTACGCGTCTATTTATCTAATCATATAATTACTGAAAAAAATGTCTTTTTTTTTTTTTTTGTTGTTGCAGCTTGGAGGGATGAAGAGGGGTGACCCGGACCTGACCTTCACTCTCCGCCCGAAGCCAAGTCGCGACACAATGCATGGGTCGGAGTCGGACGACTCGTCTACTCCGACCAAGCTCCGGAAGACCTCGGCCTTCAGTCGGACCATGGGCGAGGCACCTGTTGGCTCATCGGACGGTGGGGGCAAGTGGTCAGAGGAAGAAGGCGGTAACTTCGCAAGCAGCATTTCTCCGACGACCCCTCCCATCGTCAACTTTCGGACTTCCCGGCGAAAGGGTATACCTCACCGAGCTCCATTCTGATGGAAAAAGATTAAAGAAAGTCGCATAATGTTAGGACAAATGAAGCCAGAAAAGTCTGTAAAAATCTGAATTAGGGTGAATAAATGTGGGAGAAAATCCACATACATTGCAAGTTAGAAGGCAAAGAAGAAAGCATAGATACATAGAATTTTAAAAGTAGTGTTGTGTTTAGCTCTTTTCTATTTATTCTCTGTAGATATAAGCTGCAAGAGAGGCTGTTGTGTTTAGCTCTGTGAATCCACCCATGCTGTGTTTCTATCTCCATGCATGGATTGCGCTAGGGTTTCCTTATGAATATTCTTTTATATATAGATAATATATCCATGTACATTACGTTTGGATATGCAAAATGCATATCTTGCTGTGTTCGTTTCGATGATCTTTGTTTGTGCTTAGTTTTCGGCTTCGATGAAATGGACCTGTTTGAAGCCTTTTGTTCGATGCTCTTGTCCAGAGTTTGTTCTTGTCTTGCATAATATTCTGACATCCAGCGGAACATTAGTTGGATGTATTATCCGTTTATGGACAACGGATGTATGAATCTCTTGGTTGGTATGGATTTGAAATCTAGGGTTTGTTCGATGGTGAGTGGTTGTTCCTGTATTTGCGCCGAGTTGGTCATGCAATGACTCGGCCGGCAGGCGGTGTACTGGAACAGAAGCGGTTGGGATTGGGACCAACCGAGTGGCGCTCAGATTTTCAACGGCCGGGGTCCGGACATGACGTACTGAGAAGTGACTTGCCGGGACACGCTAGCCCTGGGCCGACAGCGACCGCTCCGGTGATCAGCTCCTCTCCTTCTTCTCCTTCCTCTTCCTCCTCCTCCTCTTTTACCCAGCAGCAGGAAGCAGGAGAGACGCGTGGAATCCATACCACCCCGTACTTCTTGCTTGACAACCCACTTTCACTTCATCTCTCTCTCCGTCGTCGTCGTCGTCGCCATATTCTTTCTTGTAGGTTCTTTTCCGAATGGATTAATCATCCAAGCTTTTGTCTCCGAAAAGTATTAAACTATTCGGGTAAGAATTAAGCGGTGGGGTTTAAAATAATCAAGACATGGTGCTGCCGTGCAAAGCAACTAACACGGACGTATGGATACAAAGTTCGCGTCCGAAATTTCTAGGGTTTTGGTTGCAATGGACGTCGTTCTCTTCCATCTGGACCGCGCGCGGGTTTTGGCTTTGATGGTTTTTCTTGTTGGTTCGATCGAGTTTGCCACTGTGCTGGCGGCCCGGGCTACATCTGTCTTTATTCCCTCTCTCACCTTTCTTTTTCCCGCTGAATAAATATCAGAGACTTCAAAGAAGAATCCCGGAAATTGGATGGAGGTGAAAAAGCTTGTTAATTTTTCGGGTTTATTATATTCCGTTTTCTAGGGTTTCTTCGCTTCTTCTCCTCCTTCTTCTTCTTGCTTCTCTTCTTTTCGCATCAGCTTCTTTGTCATTTGGCCCGGCGACGATGGCGACATGCAAGACCTCCAACTTGCGACGAACTAGAGTAATGCGACATTTAAGAATGCTTTGCTCTCGCTGTCCCGCATACATCAGTTAGCATGTCACTCTGCTTTGTCTAATATTCTCGGTAAAGAAATCGAGCGGAGGAGAAGACAAGGCGTTCACGCAGTCGTCTGAGTCACTTGCCATGGCAATCTTGGAGGACAGGGTGTTGGATTTCCATGTTTATTGACGAATTCTAGTTTATGTAAATTTTCAATTGTTGCTTGTCTGTGCAGGCTTATATCACTGATTTTCTTGAATATTTTTTTTTTCTAATTACTGACCAGAGTTATTTGCATGCAACTCCCGTTGAAGTTGTCTAATTCCGTATAATTACCAATAATTTTCTTGACATTTGCATATAACTCTATATTTTTTCCATTATTAATATCAAAACCTTCTTATTGTCTGTTGACGTCAGAAACTTCGAAATAAAAAATTAACCTAGGATACAAAGAAATTAGTATTCAATTGTATTAATTAAAATTAATATAAAAGTTGAAATTATTCTCATTTTAGTTTAATATAAATAATAATTAAATTAATATAAGAATGAAGTTATTTTACTTTGATTTTTATAGAAAATCAGTTGTTCGATTTTATGAAACCGAAAATTTAAAATTCAGTTTTGTCGGATCGGTTGTCTGATAATTAGAAGCTAAATAAAAATAATTTGATATTTTATATTAATTTGATTGATAAAATCAAATTAAAATAAAAATATTTTATTAATATTTTAGTTTAGATATTTTTTATAAATTTATAATATAAGATAAGTGATTTTTTGTTAATAGTGATAAAATAAGTAATTTTTTGTAAATTTATGGTAAAACAAGTAGTTTTTTTATTAAAAATTCTATATATTAACATAGAATGGAGTGAATGATCTACTGAACTCAGTCATAATAAATACAGCAAGCATCGCTCTTTGCCATCTGTCACCTAACAGCAAGCCCATGCTCTAACCATTGCAGTACATGTACCATACTGAAAATGGCCAAAAGTAGGGTTGTGTATTATTCAGTTTAAATCGAATAAACTGATAGAATCGAAACCGGATAACCAGTTCGGTTCAGGTTATTCGGTTTTCGGTTCGGTTCGGTTTTTTTAAAAAAAAAAATTTAAAATTTGGTTCGATTTTGGTTTTTAATTTTGAAAAATCGTACAAATCGAACCGAATCGAATTACATATTATATATAAATACATAATATTGATTTCAGTTTTAGTTTTTTATTTCAATTTAAATATAATTAAATTTAAACTAAAAAATAAAATCGGTTTCAATTTTCGGTTTTCGGTTTTAACCGAACCAAACAGAAATATTTCAGTTCGGTTCGGATTCGGTTTGTATAATATTTGGTTCGGTTTATTTGGTTCGATTCGGTTTGGTTTTAACCGAATGCACACCACTAGCCAAAAGCAAGCTTATAATATGTAATTTTTAAGTTTCTGAAAAATTATATGTAAATTTGGAAGTTTAAAAAGAGGTATATGTAAATCATTTTTTTATTATGAATTTGTATGTATAATCTCTTAAAAAAATAGATAAATATATAATCTCTTGATTTTTTTAATAATTATTTATTATTATTTATTTAATTTTTAGAGAGGTTTTAGATTTCTAGGTTAAAAAACTACTTTTTACAAATAATATATTTAGTATATTCTCCGATGGTTATAATTAAATGACCTAAAAATTCTTATATAGTCGTTGAAAAATTTAGCTATAAATATAGTAATTTCAGGGGTTTGAAAAGTTTAACAACAAATTAAAATACTACTCGTGATAAAATTCTCATCTATTATTTTATCAAATACAAATTTACATATGATAAATAAATGAAAAAATAGAGAAAAAAATTATCTCGATTGTTCTAAAACTCTAATTATAAATTTTTAAAGAAATTTGGGAAACTCATATGTGGATGAATTAAAAAATTTTAAATTTGTTCTGTTTTTTGTTTTGTGTGCAGTTTATTTCACACGAAATACTGATTTTAAGGTTGGAAAGATAAGATGAGTTAATGGGTAATTCAACTATGATTTAGTTTTTTCGAAGTAATTGAGCCGAAAAGATCTAAAATCTTCCCGAAAATTAGAGAAGGGAGTGATACATAATTATAAAAAATTTTAAAAATTATACATAATTTAGTTATGTTTTAAAAAATTATAAGGAAAAAATTTCTTTTATTATTAGTATAAATATAGATAGTGATGTTATCTGATTTTCTATTTTCTTCAGTTATCAAGATTTTAGCTTAGATGCTTGGTCATTACGTCAATCTTCTGCTACTCTTCCAAATACATACAAATATTCACAAGCAACACATTTGAAATGCAACGAGACATGAATTTGTAGGGATAAACAAGAGATTTGAACAATTCAGAAGAGTTTCAAACTCAAAAGCTTGTATTTTTCGAGCGATTTCCCTCTTCCGCAGCATTTTGATTCAAGAAATATTGTTCTACTCGACTTCAGTAATGGTGCTCAGCCTTGTAGAAGCTTTAAAACCTCGCGGCGCCCTCGGTGAAATCCCAATCTTATACTGCTGCCTACTCTTGGTTTCCTCAGAAGCATCGTCGACCTCCAACACCGAGATCACTCGAGGAATCCTTCGCCTCCGGCGGCTTTTACCCATTGCGGAGTTGAGCGCGCAGCTAGCCTTGACGGCGAGGGCTGCCATTTCTCGCCCTGTAAGCGGGTGATCAAGCAGTGGCATCGGGAGCACGAAGTAGATTCCGTCCAGCTGAAGCCACTCGGCGAAACCCAATGGCGGAATGTAGCTGTCGTAGTACATAGCATCGGCTTCGCAGAGAAAGCACGACCGGTAGTCTGCGCTCAACACCTGCATCACGTTCACCGGCAACGAGTACTTTATCAGCTTACCGTCAAGACTGATGACCTTTGCCGTGGGCTTGTCGCCGGAGGCGAAAGAAGAAGCAGAGAAGCAGGATCCCATGTAATATTCCTCCAGAGCGAGGAGCGCTCGAATATATGTAGTTTCACACGCAGGCGAAGTGACGCAGGTGAACCCGTCATGCAGAGAAATTTCATGGTCTTTTTTAATACTATTCCGTACGATGATCCGAGCAGTGGATCTGCGGAGACGCATGCCGGGTTTTGCTGCGCGTTTGGATGTATTTTGTTTCGTTGGACGGCCGCCGGAATTGACTCACTGTTCGTTACGGATCAGTACAACAAGTCAATTCTAGATTAATTGATCATTTTAAAAATTTACTCATTAATTATTCTCAGAATTAATAACTCTAATATTTTTTAATTAAAAATTATACCACGGGAGATTATTGAAACTCGGTTATCATGTATTGTATTCACATAATCGATTTAGCTGAATTATAACTATTCACAATATATGACGAGAATGTGTATAGTGTGTGGGATCAGATGAGTTGTACCCGAGAGCCGGACTGTTGTTGGGACGCAGAGTATTCAAATTTTTTGTACGATTAGAAAAGTGCAACATGTCATTGCTTATGCAATGTGATATCCGCTGCAAATCCAACGATATTTAATTTTGTTTTTTCCATTTATTATTTACATTATTGGGGTTTTTATTATAAAAGAAAGAAAATTTTTTTGAAGTGTAGGGTTAAGGCCGGCTAGAAAAAAGAGAGTGAAAAAATATTAAAAAAATATTCAAAATAAAAAAAAAATGGAGAAAATTGAAGAAATTTATGATTAAAAAATAATTCGAGAAAGATGGAGATCCCAAAGAATTATTTGAAAAAATTAGAAAAAAAATTATAACTGCATTTGTTATGATTAATGTAAATAAATAAATTATTTCATCCTATATTAATATATTAGTTATTTTGAAGTTTTATGATATTCGACATTATAATATTATATGATAAATAATGTGTTTAATATATGATTGACATTATTTGTATTTCGAAATTAAAATTAAAAATTTTATTTTCGAAATTTTTGTGAAACTAATTTATAATTATTTATTTTTGTTATAAAATTGTATAAAGATCAAAGAAATTTTTTGTTAAATATTTTCTACTACATTTATACTTCATTGTATGATGTGATCCTGTCAACAAGAGAAAATTATAATCATATTAATATGTATATGTATATGGGAGTGACTGATTCCAATTTCTCAACTGCTATATATGTGACATAGCTATAAGAATTAAGTGTAGCACTGCATGTTTTAACATTATGTATGTGATTTATGTCCTTGAGTTAAGTATATAATCGTAATTAATATTGGAGGCTAAAACATAATTTTAAATAAAAAAATGATCATGTTTTTGAAGTTCTAAATATGATAAAACAGTTTGCCACCTATTCCTATATATTAGTTATGATTATATTGTGTTTTTATAATTATATAATTTTTTATTTAAATATACGATTTAATTTCAAAATTAAAATTATATATATATATATATATATATATTAATGCCGATGACTCATTTACTTACAATTTAGAGTTTAGTTTATATATTTGTAAAATTGATATGATTTATGTAAATTTATAAGTTTGAATGTAGAATTTGTTTTTATGTATTATTGAAGATTAATTGATAGTAGTTGTGGGTTATTATTTTTATATAAATATATATAGTAGTATTGTATATTTATAGAGTATAGTCTCATAAGTCTATCACGTTATCACACACCGATTTTTCAAATTTTGGGTTTGGGACCTGATATGTAACATATCTAGATTAGAAATACACGATTAAAAAGTACACCATTGACTAAGCTGATGCTGATAAATGGGATGATACTGTTTGTGCTTCGTTGGAGAGCAAGCATATGTGAGATCCATGATTAACACAAGAAACTCCCATGCAAAGCATGTTTTAAATGCTAATTGCTTGGATAATTGCGTGGGAAATGATTTTTCAACGCGTGATTCCATGTTTCGAATGAAAGATTAGAGCTTAGAACACGATAGAACGAGACATTGATTAATGAAAACATAATATGTTGAGCCCATAGCATGTCACCATTAGGTGTAAAGATCCCTATAGATGTAGCTTTGTTAGATTTTTTGTTTTTCTAAAATGAAGAAGATTTTTTCATCGGCCAACAAATTGATGTAAAATATAAATAATAATTAAATTGTGACCGTCAGCAATACGAATCAATCATTGCTATTAGGGTGCGTTTGATTTAAAATCAGGATCATCTTGTTTTGATCAGTCTAGCATTTAAATACTAAAAAAAAGTCAGACTATTTTTACGATACTTTAAAAAATAAATTATGATGCTATTTTTATATTTATTCATTTAAATCTCAATAAATAATATATTTAAGGATATAAAGATTCAAAAAAATTTAAATCATTCGCTAGCCAGGTTAGCATTCAAATAACAAAAATTTAACTAGACTATTTTTTTTTTATACTTTAATATTAATCTTGAGTTTTAACTTAATCTTGATTCCAAACCAAATGATAACTTAATGTTCAGAAAATAATAATAACCCAAAGTATTGTTTTTTAAGCAAAAAAAATTCAAATTCGTGCTCTCAGTGAGTTTCAATTTTTAATTATTTTAAAAATGTAAATAACTTTTTTTTCCAAAAAGCATCTAATGGCATTAATTGAAAATTAAAATGATCTTCAAAATGCAGATTTTAGTGACAAAATTACTATTGGCTTATGATTACAAATATTATGAAATATACCGTATACAACTGATTATAAGATGCGAATAATACTGTGAAGACAGAACTAATAAAAAATATTTTAATATAAATTAGTTAAAAATAAATAAAAAATAATTTTTTTAAAAAATAAATTTAAGCCGATCTCAGCTTGTTTGAGCTCATGAGCTCGACGAACTGAGCCCAAACTGAATATGAGCTTGAACTGATTGTTTTTTGGGGCCCGCTCATCGGGCTCGTTTGCAGCCCTACGTGCCAACTTCTCAATTACGAATTCGGAGCGTGAAAGGTTATCATCAATGAATCTAGTTCCGTTGAGCTTCCAATTCTGTATTATATCACTTGCAGATGACAGAATTTCATCACGAGACAGCTTATAATCAATCACACCGAACCAAAGCCTTAGTCGTCTCCGATTTTCGCCAGTTTCTCGCTGTGTTCGTTTTTGCTCCGTCTGGTTTGTGCTGCCAGTTTTCTCTCCGGCGATCGCCGGGCAATGACAGCGAGCCCCAGAGTCATTTGGCTACGAGTTTCCATAGATAGCGCAACCTCATTGATTTAACAAACCAACCAACTCATCCAGAGAAGCTCAACTATACCTATGTTAGTAGCCAGATTATTAAATACTAATAACTATTGCTCCCACTGTCACAGTCCTACAAAGCCTGTGTTAGGCCATCTGCCCTCTTCTTGTTCCCTTTTTTTCGGGTAAACCAACACTGCTGACCCTTAACTAAATCACAGATCAACAATTGTGATTTCGTCTCTTTCCTCTTCAATCTGCAGATTTAGTCCAAACATGTATGAAACTGCTATAAACCCTATTAATTCTCACTGCAGAGCAGCACATACTTCTATTGACTTCCATCTGCAGCAGTGGCTGCATTCATCTCAAGAGTTAGGCATCTTCTTTATTCTCGCATTGATTTCATAGTTCCCCAACGTGGAATCAAAGAAGAGGGCCTCAAAAAGTTGAAGGCGATAAAATAAGAAAAAGGTAAGCAACTAAACTATCCAAGAAGAGGATTAGATTCCATTTCTGATGGATTTGTTGGCACATTGCATCAGTCCTCATCATAACATATGGAAATAAATTAGACTATTGCTTGTTTCCACTCTGATGGCCTCTTTCTCCGCACATTGCAGAATGGTTAATGAGTGGGGCTCAGCACAGGTACCTGCTCTTTGGTCTGTGCCCGTGTCATTATCATAGCCACTGGTTGTTGCTTGCACAATGCCAGAGATTTTGTTGTCTTGGATCTTGTTAGAGGTATCTATAAAATGAAGCTTCTGTCTGCTTTTACTTCGGGTTCCTTTCTACAAGTTGTTGCCGATCTTTGCTTGCTGTGTGCTGCAGTGCCTCCCTTCTTTTTGGTCCTGAAAATATGTTGTTTTGTTGAGCAGCAGGGGTTCTTTCTGGAGATTCAGGTGCCATTTGTTGGGTTTGAGATGATCCTCGGTTGGATTACTTATGTGATGCTTCTCTTCTCTCGTTTTACTTTCTTTTTGGTTTCAGAGAATCTTGCGAGTGATTTCTTTTTGAAGATTTTTATTTCATATTCTGCTTCCTTGTTCGATTGGATCCAGTTATTTTTATTATTTTTTTACCTTAAATTCTAATTTGGATCAGAAACATTGTTGGCTGGTGTTGCCTATTTTTCTCCTTTGCTTATGTGCTAAACCATTGTGAATTGGATCTCAAGTTGCTCAGCAAGTTTTTTTTTTTTACCAACAGAAGGAAACTATTTAATGTAAGCTTAGCAGTGTGAACACTGTGAGGAAATCAAGCTCTTTGGCAAAAGAAAGAGATTGATGGTAAAATGCCTGCTTGCTACTCACCATTCTCTTCTCCTCGTCAGAGGCGTTTGAAGAGGTAAACAATCAAATCAAATCTTGTCGTGCTCTATTTTTGCATTGCATTTTTCCTTTCGGAGCATGCATGTTTGATGAATTTCTTGTTTGATAGAAAGATTGCAGAATTTGCTTTCATAATTTCTGCTTCAGTGATCAATCATGCATTGTTCCTTGTCAAATTTCAGCGTTTCACGAGAACTTGAAGATGTACTGAATATATCACCACGACTGTCGCACCATAATCCTGTGAGGATTCTAACTCGGTTTCGTCGATCCATCAACCTGATATTGCTTCTCTTCTGGCTCAAAATATTAAATTAAGTCTCCAAAAGTGTCTAGTCATTATTGTGCCACTGCCTCCCAATTATAAATCTCCTAGAACTGCGTACGCAATGCTGGGATCAGGTGGATTGTTCCCTCGCTTTGCACAAATCCTACTCCTTTTTCCTGCCATTAAATTTTATTTAAAGATCCCGTTCTGCACATCTCATTGTCTCATTGTCATCCTGTTCTGCACATCTCATGTTCCTTCCTTTGTTCTGGCATTATGTAATTTTCATTCGTTTATGTAGAAAATCCACCTTGAGAGAAGGTTTCCCGATCGGAATTTCTCGTGCTCTGGAGAGATGGTACTAGGATGCAGCTCCACCCACTCTATTTCTTTGCCAGAGGCTTCCACTCCAAAGGTACTTCTGTTTCCCGTCTATGATCAACTATGTTATCGATTTCAGGGAGAAGCTGAGCCATTACATGCTGTTATTTGGAGCCTCACTCAAATGAACCATACTTTCAGAAATAGATATTACCTGCTCAACAAGTGTGTTTGGCCTGTTTTATTTACTTGCATAAGGTTTCTAAATTGTCGAGTTAACTCTACATTGTTGATCGGACAATTCTGGTTGCTTGACTAGTTCATCGTTTGATGGAACGAACATGCACTTCGGTTTCAGGATACTGCACAACTAGTAAAGGAGATTGCGGCTCTTGAGATGGAGGTTATAAATTTGGAGCGCTACCTCCTCTCGTTGTATCGCGCAGCTTTTGACCAAT
This sequence comes from Trichopus zeylanicus subsp. travancoricus, assembly GCA_005019695.1. NCBI lineage: Eukaryota > Viridiplantae > Streptophyta > Magnoliopsida > Dioscoreales > Dioscoreaceae > Trichopus > Trichopus zeylanicus. Next base: position 399,355 of record RXID01014795.1, on the reverse strand, counting down.
ACCTTACAAGGGACGGTAGTACGATAAGCTACGGCATTCGGTCTTATTTGGAGTGTCACGAGGGATCCCTCTGCAGAAGTTCTCAATGCCATGGAGAACAACGACGAACTTGTGAAGTTAATTCTTGCCATTGGCTTCAGACAACAAACCATTCACGTAGCAGCAAGGAAATAGAGAAGAATAGAGTTATTGATTCAACTTCCTATGATTTGAGTGCTACTTCAGATATTACTAATTGCTATTACCCCAGAAAAAATAACAAGGTAAGTTCTCATGCTATATAGTTCATAAATTGATGGAAATCGATATAATCAGGCTGAATTCTGCTACATCTATGTCAAAAAATTTGCAGACTAGGAAGAAAACTATGTCAGGTCATCGGAGCCTTGCAGATCATCTTGGTGTTGATCATGTAACCGATATCCCTTGCAGACTTTCAGAAGATATTGTAAAATGCATCACTGCTATTTACTGCAAACTTGCTGATCCTCCCATCCAACAAACAGAGCTACTAATTTCGACTAGTCCTTCATTGTCCACTTCAAGCTCATTTAATCCACAGGATCCGAGTGACAATGGGAGTCCTCAACGCAGCTGCAAAGCGACGAATTTAAGTCTTCTTCCATTTGATTTTCTCAAAGACAAGCGCAGGACATACACTACTACGGTAGAGATTCTGAAGATAACCGTAGATGGCAACAGATTTGATTATGCCTTCAAAATGCTAAGCATATTCAGGTAGATGACTACACTGCCTTGCGAAAACATTTGCTGAATTGAAGTTCAACTACAACATTAATTGTCTCAACTTCAGCAAGAATTTTCCTATTTGCATTGATAAGATGACATGTTTTTCTTTGCATTAGCTCATTTATACGACAACTTGAGACTGTCAACCCGAGAAAGATGAGGCATAAGGAGCAGCTAGCATTCTGGATAAACATTCACAATGCTTTGGTGATGCATGTAAGATTAAACTTGTTACTACAAACATATCCTCCCAATAATTATCTGTGTTGAACTAAAAACTCCTCTAAATCGTTCCAGGCATTTTTAGCATATGGACTTCATCAGAATCAGATGAAAAGTATGTTCACAACACTGAAGGTAATATCAATATCAACACCATTTTCACATATCAAATGTAACACTATTACCAACAGGAAGCTTGTTCTATTTGAATCTGAATTTATATCAGGCAGCTTATGATGTTGGTGGTCACTCGATAAATGCTTGTGACATTCAAAGTTCAATCCTGAGATGCCGGCCTCATAGTCCAGCATGGGTATGCTCCTTTCATAAAATCATCTTTTTCGCTAGTCTAGATGATAACCAGCCTTTGTGCCTCTTGCTTCCGCTAAACTATACCTATGACACAGCTATGATAGAAAATAAACAGAATGTTATCTCTGTAATAACATTAACCATTGGTACTTAACACTAACATTCTTGCTAATGAGAAACAACTTTAGACAATCATATTGTTTCTTTCACCATAAATGCAAAATATATCATGTTAAAATCAAGACTTGCCTTCCTACAGTGGCTAAGTGCATTGTACTTGCCGGCGAAGAAGTTCATAAAAGCGAGAGACAAACATCCATATGCTCTTGATCATCCTGAGCCACTTGCTCGTTTTGCTCTTTCCTCGGGAGCATACTCAGATCCTGCGGTATAAGATCCTGCCTTGAAATGAAAAAAACTATTTAAAATTCTAGCTCTTCTCAGGCCATTACCGACATTTACAGGTTCGAGTCTACACATCCAAAGGTGTCCATCACGAACTCAAGCTCGCAAAAGAAGAGTTCATCCAAGCTAATGTTCATTTCAAAAAGGAAAATAAAAAGGTCATTCTGCCAAAGATTTTATACTATTATGCAAAAGATGCTTCTCTAGAGTTATATGAACTCCTGAAGGTCGTTTGTGAGTGTGTGCCAGAAACACAACAAAAGGCCATACAAGGATTTCCCAAGGAAAGGCTTGAAAGGTCTGTTGAGTGGTCGCCACACAAGTCTGCATTCAGATACCTTGTGCACAGAGATTTAGCTACACAGTAGACATCCTCGTACATAATTTATGGATGACCACTTCAGATCAATTGTGATTTTTTTACGTCCATGATCCCGAGGAGAGTCGAGCGTCTGGGATTTTCAAATGTACTGTTCTATATTGCTCTAGATTTTCATTGAGCGCCTATGTGTTGCTAGTGCACAATACATAGTTGAAACCAAGGTTTTATATCTCTGCCGTAGTTGAAACGTTTTTATTAAAATATTTCGGTTTTGGCTGAAGGCGAAATATTTTTCTGAAAATAATTTTGTTTTAGGATTAGCGTTTTGCAGATGGCGAGTAGAGTGAGCGGACGTGAGGCCGGCGACGGCGCGAGCGTGAGCTCGCTCGCATAGGGAGATTGCACGGCGACGGTGAGTAGAGTGGATGTGAGACCGGCGACGACGCGGGCGTGAGTAAGCTCGTGCAGGGAGATCGCATGGTGACGGCGAGTAGAGCAATCGGACGTGAGACCGGCGACGACGCGGGTGCGAGCTCGCTCACGTGGTGACAACGAGTAAAGTAAGCAAGTGCGAAGCCGGCGACGACGCGGGCGGGAGCGGGCTCACCAACCTGGCGCCCGCGACCTCACTGGCATCATGCCCGCGCCCTCGTGCACGAGCGCTAGAGACCAGCACGAGGGCGTGGGTTTTGGCACAGGTGCAGGTGTAGGTGCGGGTGTGCAGGTGTAGGTCCGGGTGCGAGCTTGCCGGAGAGGGTGCAGGTGAGGCGTGGGTGCCCACGCTCGGCATTGCTAGCCTGGGCTCACGCCCACCCTCGCCAACCTCACGCCCTTGCACTCGTGCTCCTGCCCTCGCCGGCCTAGGCCCGATGCCCGCAAGCTCGCGTCGGCCCCTGGCCCCTGCTCTAGAGTGTGAGGGCGAGCGCAATCATCAGCTTGGCCCCCGTGCTTGCAAGCTCGCGCCGGCCTCTGGCGCCCGAGCCCTCGCCGGCCTAATGCTCGTGCCTGCGCCCGCAGCCTCGTGTCGGCTTCACAGCCATGCCCACACCTCATGCCTCGCACCCTCGCAGGCCTCGCTGTATTGCCTACGCCGAAGCCGGCGTGTTGGCCTCATGCCTGCGTTCTTGCTCGCGCCTGCGCCATTGCTCATGCCCTTGCCTCACGCCTCGTGCTCACGTGCTCGCACCCTTGCCAGCCGTGCGCCAAGGCCTGCGCTCTTGCCGGGGCCACGCCTCGTCGGCCACGCGCCAGCGCACTGGCCTGGTAGTCGAGTGAACAGTAGAGCTTCATGTGTGCATGCATGCATGGCCAACACTGTTTACATGCATGCGTGCATGATGGAACGCATGGTTGTTCCACCAAAAGCAAAAGGTCGGTCTCAATAAGGTTCATTTAACGCTATCAATAAGTGTCTTATCATAATTTTTCTTAAACATTTCGCATAGTGTGATATTTATTTCTCATGGGTTATTAGACCACTTTTATCATGTGTTATCAATGAATATAGTTATCATTTTCATTTTGAATCTTCGATATATGGTTATACTTCAGAACCGCTATCACGAGATTATATAGAGCTAGTTGTTCTGCCTCGTATGCCTATAAATACTCGTCCGGATCGTTCAGGTATTGAATTTATAATTTCACACTCAGATGTTTAAACTCAACTGATGATAATTATGATGATGATGATGATAATTAATTGTATTATATAATAATAATAAATTATGTATGTGTCAAGTACCTTTCAATGATAAGTTAAATTGCTTATATTAATTTTTAACTTTTAATCATATTCATATTATTGCTCGTATATTTTCTTTTTTTATACAGTAATATATATTAAAAATAGACTATATTAGTTATTAATTATCAAAAATAATTTTAATTAATTAAATTAATATTTAATATTATGGTAAAATTAATTATAAATTCTTTCATAAATTTTAAAATTTGTTTAATTTTTTTCAAAGTTTTATTGTATTTTTAATTTGAAGTCAAAGTACAATCAAAATATAGTCAAACTCTGGTCAACAGATAATTAATAACTAAAAAAAATCTTTCCGTCGAAATCGAAACGATCAAAACTGAAATCGAAACGGTCGAAATAGCTGGAACATATCGGTTTCATTGGATGTAGAAATTGAAACCGAAATCAAAATTTAAAATTTTGGTTGAAATACGAAACTTGTAACAACAATAATTGCAATATAATGAAGAGTTTGAGAGTTAAAGCTTAATTGATAGTTTCAATCCATAATATATCTTCGATACAAAGCACATAGGCTTATTTGATGTAAAATTTCTTTGCTTTCTGATTCAGACAAGCTGCACAGGATGAATCATTAAGCTTTGCTTTTTTTTCTTCCTGAGAGTGAAAAGATAGCCACATAGGTGAAGTGAATTTCAATTTTGGACGTCAACATCTTCCTTTTGTTTGTTGTTGAGGTCTTGCACCGAGCCCTTGCTTCATAAACATAGATAAACATCAAGTGCTAATCCAGAGGAGTTCAGCTAAGAGGTATGGAGATTCCGGTCATCGATTTGGAGCATTTCACAGCAGAGCAATGGGAGATTGCTGCAGACGGCGTGCGAGGGGCCTGGCTGCTGCCGGATCACCGGGCACAGCATCCCTGAGTCACTGATGGCAGAGATGAAGGTCGCAATATAAACTCTGTTTGACCTCCTGGAGGATGTGAAGCAGCGAAACACAGACGTGATCATGGGCAGCGGATACATGAAGCCCACCAAAGAGAACTCGCTCTATAAGGCCTTTGTCCTCTATGATGTTGCTTCTGCTGATGTCGATGCCTTCTGCAGTGCTCTCCAAGCTTCTCCCCATCACAGGTCCTCCTCTTTAGCAAGTATGCTTCCAAGTATATCTTCTTATCTGAAATCGATTCTCAGGAGGTGATAAACGCATACCCAACAAGACTCCATAGCCTGGCAGTAACGATTGCAAGGAAGATAGCGGAGAGCGCGGGCGGGGATGGCTGCTCATTTGAGGGGTGGCGTGCCAGTTTTGGCTCAACAATTACTCCTCCACATAGGACCAGTGTAGGATCCTGTGGCGTTTGTCTTGGATGAAGCACGGTATTATTTCTATGTTTGTAGTCTATTTAACTCAATGGCCCACCGAATTTCAGAGTTTTATTTTTTAATTTTTTTAATTATTTTTTTTTGTAATTTTGTTATTAAATCTATATTAGTCGTCATATTTATACAGTATTAGCTCTCGTATTTTATTGATATAATATTAAAAATTATATTGTTGCTCCATAATCCATTGGTTCACTGTGAGTCCCAAGCTCACAATCTCTTTTTTTTTTAGGGTCTCAGTGTATTCGTTAAGGTAACCCATACTATTCAAGAAGTAGTGTACAGAGGTTCTGATATTATTATGATATTTTTTAGGCTCGATGGTCGGTGGGCTGTAAGCACCTATAAATAATATCGTGTTTAATTGAGAGAGTTATATAGTGATATTAGATTTGTTCTGAGCTGGTGGGTTAGTGGGCTATAGGCCCATAATTGAAGATTGGCAGCCTTTTCCTAGAGAGCAAAAAAAAAAGACCCTAGGACCCCGTGGGTCAATGGGTCGCTGTGTTGTAGACTCTCAGAAATAATATCATGCTTGGTTAAGAACGTTGCATACAAATTTTGACTTCCTCACTATGCTGCACAAAGATAACTACTTTAGCATCTCGAGGTGATAATTGATATCGAGACTGTCGAATAAACTCTTATTGATCTTGTTCCGGACACTTTTTGTTACCTCCCGAATTTGAAACCTCTATTTTCGGGAACGTAACAATGCCGCATACTTATGAGGTCAAAAACTCATAAGTATGCAAGACCAAATCATTAAACCTGTGCATATAATAATCTATGAAATTATACTTATAATTTCAAAAAATAAACATCGATAATATCACTATAAATTCTCGAAATTATCTTACGATATCCTTACATATTTTTCAAGCATTAAACAAATTTAATCTGAATATATACGTCACTTTACAATTTAACTGATACTCAAGAACTCATATCTAATGGTCAAATTTATAAGAGAATAAGTAATATCATGTTATGTCAATATTTTCATATACATGCTATGTAACATTTCAAGAATTAATTATAAGTAGAATCAAATTCATTCAAGGTTGAAACAAGTATCACAAATATAATTTTGTCAAAACTTAATAAGAATAAAGGATTAAAATTTATAAAATAAGAAATCATTTAAAAAATTATAAATCAAGATAAAAAAAAGTTATTGGTATTCAAGATAACTTATATATATATATAATATATATATATATATATATATATACACACACACACACACACATATAGTTTCAAGATTTAGTTCAAACAAAATTAAATTCTTTTTAAATTTCAAGCAAATGCTACAAAAACAAAATATCCAAAATTAACAATACTAGTGTTTCCAAATTCATCAGCAAGAACTCATTCAAAAAATCATAACTCAAGTCAAATAAGTAATGACTGGTGTCTACAAAATAAATAATGGATACACATATAATGGGTGACTTGAATTATACACAAATAGGTACACTTAAAATTAGTGCCCATAACTGAAATCAGAAATTTTTCATAGAATGGGTCTTATCAGGAATACCTCATAAAAGAGGTCTTATAAGAATTATCCAATGAAAGGGATCTTATTAGGAATATACCACTATTCTTATATTCATAAGTGACAACAAAATCGATTTCTAATAGAAATACAAGTACATATTAATATGGTCATTTAATCTCAATGGTGGGATAAGACAAAAATCGAGTGACCATTTAACCTTAATGACGAGGTTAGACAAGAATCAAGTGGCCATTTAACCTTAATAGTAGGGTAAGATAAGAATCAAGTGATCATTTAACCTCAATGACGAGACAAATAGGAATCAAGTGGGATAACATAGTAAAATATAAAAAAACATAATACCATGATCTAATAATACTTACAAATCAGAAAGTTCTTACACAAGAACACTTGTATGATTTTCAAGTTTAAATATAAAAATTCAAAATAAATAACAAAAGATAAATAACCTTTTCATAAATTTACATACATAATTCATATATTTTTCAAAGCAAGTAAATATAACATAAATTTAAGACAAAGACATAATTCTCTTGAAATACCTTCAAGTTATCAAGAAGTATTAAAAAATAAATATAGCATATAATTATAATTCATACTTATTAAAAGATATAAATTCACCAAAATAGGTCACTACCTTAACTTTATTGAGAGTTACCATTCGCTTATTTGTGAGAGAATCATGAATAAAAAAAAAAAATTAACTCAAGACTTTTCGTCTGAACCTAGAGCATAAAATAATCATAACCATAACTATTAATATTAAACAACATAATTCTAACACATGAATATAAATACAACTTTAGCTAGTCTCTTTAACCTTAACACATACTAAAAATATTACCCAAAATTTAATCAAGTGCGTGCATCACAGTAGCTTTATTTTAATTCACATCCAACATATTAACCAATTGTAATAATTCTAAAATAAAGACTTGTAATATACATCTATTATACATGTCACAATGAGTCTAATTTAGTCCCACGTATAATGCCATAATAATCTCAAGATCAAAACTTTTAACATATATAATTGACCTCCAAATTATGTATATGAACTTCTATAATTCCAGAATGAAATTCTAACTTAGAAACTTGACACAATAGTCTCTTGATCTCATTAATGATAATCTAAATCATGTCTGAAAATCACGCCTTCAAAACATCATATATATATCATACTAAATTTAAGCATTAAGATAACATCTAAAAATTTACTAACAAATTAGATTTAATCTTAAGATAAAAATAACTATAATAAGACCATAATAGGATAAAGAAAATCTAGATCATAGGACCAAATATACTAGTTCAAAGAATTCCTACGTATATGATAATGATTGATAAAAGAATAAAGCCAAAATCAAAGTTTCAAATCTAAGAACATGGAGAATATGACCTAAAACTTGACTATGAGAAAAGATAAAATTATTACCTAGGTAGAAAATCCAAAACATCAAGAAGAAACAAGGTCTTGGCTTTTCATGCATTGTCGAACTCGTTGACATTGTCCAAACCATAACCGTCTCTCCTCTCTTTTTTTTCCTTTTTGAGCAGCCGCCACCACTATTTTAGAAAATAAAAATATAATTCACAACAGGAGGAGGGATCGTGGCTTTAGGGTTAAATTTTAGCTATCTTGTAAAAAACTCTCTGAATTTTAAAAATTTACATCTAGGTCCAAAAGTTCTTTTTTTTATTTTCACACTTTTCTTGTCAACCTTGGAGATATTGTGAGGGTAAATGAAAAGTTTTTGCAAAAACCCAAAAAAGGGTCGAACTATAAAATTTTTGAGTTAAGAGATCTTTTTGCAAATGTGCCTTTCATTTTTTCCAAACCCTATTTCTTTCTCTCGTGGCTCATTCTTTGCAAATAGAGGAGGATATGGAGGATCTCAGTAGTTAGGGTTTGGGACAGCAACACAAATTTTGATGATGACGAGCAGAGAAAGGAATTTTATCTCGAGAGCTTGTAATCATCGACCTTCTCCATTAACTCATGTTCTTAGGACCGAGGAGTTTTAAAATCTAGGTATTTATTCTCTTTTTTTATTCCTTTATTTCAATAAATTATTAGATTATTTTGGGGTTGAAATATGTAAGAATATTCCCAAAGATTAATCACATTGATGTTATCTTTTAATCTTAAATTTAATTTAATTATTACTGCTAAATTTTGGGGTATGTCTTGATATTTAGAATTTAACATGATTATTGTGATTATCTGCTTTGGAATATCGTTGTTAAGAGTAAGATGCTTTTATGTCATTTTTTTACCTAGTTTAATTTTATCCTTGAATTGCAAGATATTCATATTCATGAGTTGAAATTCAATTATATTTGTTAAAAACTTCAATCTTGAAATTATTATAACATTTGACATGAGATTAAATTAGTCTTATTGTACCATGTATTCATCAGTCTTAATATTAAGGTGAATATATGTTATAAGTTTTGATAGTGGAATTATTATGATTGATTCATGTGTTGCATATGAAATTGAGATAAGATTTTTATGACATGTGCTTTTAATCGAAATTTGGATAATATTTTTAGTATATGTTAGATTATTGTTAATGTGAATAGTTATATTTATAATTGATTCTATTTTATTTAGAAATGTGTTTATGTGACTTTAGATTGTAAATCAGTTGACTTCATTTTTTTGGTTGGAATGTGACTCAGACCTTCATTTGTTTGTTTTTGTTCTTGTGATTTTATTAGGTGGTAAAAAAAATAGGTGACTCCCAATAATATTAAGTGATATTTAATTTATGAATTTTATTTTTTAATAATTAATAAGTTTTCAAATATTATATTTATTTAAGTAATTTTTGATATATTCTTGATATGAAGTTATGATTATACCGTATTCGTAACATACGTGACTTGAAAATATTAAAAATTATACATGTGAACTTATGAAATGTTTATTAGATCTTGATAGATACTTGTATTTATTTATATTTGACTTGTAAAAACTATGCATGTGTTTTGATAAAAATCTCTATCTCGTGAATATTTTATGAATCTTCATATTTTAAAAGTGTTGATTGTGTTATCTATCTTACGATTCATGTCATGACTCTACTATTGGAATCGATTTCATCACCACCTACAGACATCAGAACAGTGATATATTGGTGTTATAATTTCTTTTGGAGTATCTTATATTTGCGATCAGACCCTTCAAATATATCAATGTATTCATGATTTAGAATATCTAATATGTGTGTCCTATTTTATACCAGAGATATCAATCTTACTAATTGTATAATGTATAGTCATATAATTGAGAATTAATTTTTAAATTATTAGTCTAATTTTTGTAAATTTTAATTTATAAAAATTTAAGATTATAATTTTATATACATATAAAATTATGGCCTCACGCATTATTATGTCTTGAGCATGACAAGTTACATCAAAATTCTTACTAGTGATCAGCAACTTACATGAGCTGTGGATGGATTTCAGGCATGGAGCAATGGCAGGCTTCACAATGTGCAGCACAGGATGCAGTGCAATGAAGTAACTATGAGAATATCTATCGCTTTGTTTCTACTAGCGTTGCCCAAGGATATAAATGTTGAGCCACCGGCTGTTTTATAAACTCCAACCATCCACAGTGCTTCAAGCATTTTACCTTTAAGCAACTCCAAAATATTCAAACATCAATTAAATCCCATGATGGTGAACCTCTCTTCGCATACAATCTACAACTGCTTAAGTCAAAGTAGAAAATTGACTCAAATAAGAATCTCACTAATCCAAGTTTTCTAGTAGGAGATAAATTCAGAGAAAAATTAGAATCACTAAATTACTTCCTAATATAAATCCTAATTTAATTAGGACTTTTCAAAAAATCTGGATTTGAGACACAAATAAATTAACAATCTCTACGTGCCTTGAATTATCTTCTTCTTTAAATTTGAATCTTTAACAGATGTCTTCGTCATTGCCTTATAGAGTAGGATCAACGACCTTAAATATTGATCAAGTCCAAGAAAAACTTGAACTTGTCAATCGGAATTATCTTCGTCAACATATCTACATGATTTCTTGAAGTATGAATTTTTTGTAAAGAAATCTCACTGTCTTCAATAATATCCCAAATAAAATGAAATCAGACATCTATGTGCTTTGATTTAGTATAGTACATTTGGTTTTTCATAAGGTGTGTGACATGTTGACTGTCACAAAAATAGGAAGAATACATTGAGAAAAACTAACTTTACTTATAAACTTTTTAACCATAGAGCTTCTTTGACTACTTCTATAGTTGTCATATATTTAGAATCTGTTGTAGATAATGTCATAATTTACTGTAAGGTACATCTCCAGCTAATAGGACTACCACAAAGGGTGAAAAAATAACTAGTGAGGGATCATCATTAATCAAAATTTTCAATGTAGTCTAAATCAACATAGCCAATAATTTTGGCCTCTTGAACTATTTTCCTGTCGAAACATAAATTAATATTAAGAGTACCTTTGATATATTTTAATAATCACTTCACAACTTACCAATACTCTTTTCTTGAATTTGCTATGTAACGGCTAATAACGTTGACTGTTTATGTAATATCAAGACTTGTACACACTATAATATATATTAGGCTTTCAATAACATTTGATAATGGGATGTTCTCTATGTATGCATACTCCTCGTCTGTAGAAGGGTATAATTGAGCTGAAAGTTTGAAGTAGGATATTAAAGGAGTACTAACAGATTTTGAATTATGCATGCCAAAATGGAAAATAATCTTCTAGAGATATTTGCTCTATTTGGGTCATAACTTATCATGCCTTCGGTCTCGATTAATCTTTATTCCGAGAATCTTCCTTGCAGCACCTAAATCTTTCATCTCAAATTTCTTTTTCATTCTAAACTTTAGATCATTAAGTAGAGATATGTATTGAATAGCAATAAGTATATTATTAACATAAAAAAAATAATATAATGAATGAATTATTGTCATGCATTTTAAAATAGACACAATAATTATTTTTGTAATGGATAAAACCTTGTTACAACATAAAACTGTAAAATTTTTTATACCATTGCCTTGAAGATTGTTTCAAACCATAAAATAATTTATTCAACTTACAGACATAATTTTTCTTACCTTCTTGGAGAATCCTTCAGGCTGTTGAAATAAAAATATGCTCTTCTAATTCTCTATGCAGAAAGAAAATTTTGACATACAACTGTTCTAACTCAAGATTATGAAAAACAACTAAAACAAGTAGAAAATGAATTAATGTGTGTTTAATCACAAAAGAAAAAATTTTATTTAAATCAATATTCTTCTTTTGTGAATATCCTTTTGTAACTAAACGAGCCTTAAATTTAACACCATCCATCTCAAAAGAATCTTCTTTCTTTCGAAATACCCACTTGCAACTAATTACTCCTTTACTTTCTAGTAATTCCATCAAGTCTTAGGTATGGTTCTTTTGAAGTGAGTTCATCTCTTCATTTATACCAACTTACCACTAGAAAGAATTCTTATCTTGCACTACTTTTTTATAGGAATAAGGATCACTATTACCAGTAAATAAAGCAAAAACTACCATATTCTCAAAACCATATCTTTCAGGTAGTTTTATATTTCTTTGAGATCTACGAAGTGGAGTCTTCTTAGAAATTTTAACTTGACTGTTGAAATTCTCTTGAAAGTTTGACACACCTTATATATCTTTTTGTAAAGGAACTGCATGCTCCATCTCCATTTGAATTATATCACTGAGACTTTTCTTGAGAGATTTTAATACAATAATTTTATCAAATATTACATCTCTCTCAATAATTACACTAGAAATAGTAGGATTCCACAAACAATAGTCACCTTTAGCATAACTAAGGAAAATACACTTTTTGAAATATGCATCTAACTTATTTTTGACGACATGCACTTAAGCAGGACAACCAAAAATCTTTAAAGAGAATAATTTATAGATTCACTAGTCTATACCTCTTCAGGAGTTTTGTAACTAATGACTATTTGAGGAGAGTGATTCATAATAAAATATGTTGTGTTGACTGTTTCTGCAAAAAAATCCTTGTCAAAATTGGCTATATTGGCATATTGCATGCTTTCTCCAATAAAATTTCATTTATCCTTTTAGCCACACCATTTTGTTAAGATTTTTCTGGAATGATAAAGAAGCATTCAATACCTTCATCTTTACAAAATTTAAGAAACTCTATTAATTTATACTTTCTACCATTATCACTTTTAAGGTATTTGATTTTTTTTATTAGTTTTTCTTTCAACTGAAGTTTTTTATCTTTTGAAAATAGAAAATTCTTCAGCTTTATGATGCAAAAAATAATCTACATTTTTTTGAAAAAATCATCGATAAAACTAATAAAATAACGAGTATCAGATTTTGATGAAATAGGAGAGCACTACCTATCATAATAAATTAATCAATTAAGCCCTTAATATTATGAGTACTAGTGTTAAACTTTACCTTAAAATGTTTACCATAGAGACAATGCTCGTAGAAATTTAATTTGCATGAGTTGCGACGTTTTAATAATTTTCTTTTGTTGACCTTAATCAAACCTTACTTACTCATATGACCAAGAAGCATATACCATAGATATGTCATATCAGAAGAAACCTGAGAAATTGCTACTCCACGTTCAACGTTTGTCTACTAACTCATATAAATTTTCATGTTTTAAGCTTTTCATCATTATCAACAAGCCTTTATCAACCTTAATAACTTCACCTTCAGTAGAATACTTATAACTAGCAGAATTCAAAACCCCTAAAAAATCAAATTCTTTTTTAAATCAAGAATATGTCTAACATCAGTAAGAATCCTAATAATATTATCAAGTATCTTAATTTTGATTGTTTCAATTTTGATAATTTTGTATGGATTATTGTTACTCATCAAAACTAAATTACCATCATAAGATTTATAGTCTTCAAACCAATCCTTATTGGGACACATATGGTAAGAATAACTAGAATCAAGAATTTAAGTATTATGGTAACGATCAAAAATCAAAACTAACAGAAAAAATATTACCATAATCATCATCAGAACTCCCTTCAGCAATTAACACTTATTCGTTAGCTTACTCTTTAGACTTAGATTCTTTCTCTTTCTTTATTTTGAGTTTCCAATACTCTTTAATTACATGTTTTATCTTCTTGTAGTACCTGTATTTTTTTCTTTTGGATTTGGATCTTGAACGATCTATCTTTGATCTTTCTTTGGTATGACCTCTAGCAATTAGTGCTTCTGAATATAACTCATCTCCTTCAATTTTTTTAAAATATTCATTAGATAGAAAGGTAGCAAAAATATCGTCAAAATTTAAATCTTTACCATATATGAAAGTAGTTTTCAGTTTTTCAGAAGAAGAAGGTAAAGACGATAATAAAATAATTACCTTGTCTTCATCTTTAATTTTAATATCAATGCTTAATAATTGAGAGACTAATTTGTTGAAAGCATTATGATGATCAACTATATTCGAACCTTCTTTCATTCAAAAATTAGAAAGCTTCTGTTTTAAGTAAACTTGATTTAAAATAAACTTACTCATATATTATTTCTCCAAATTTTTTCATAGCTCCGAAGGTAATGTTTCATCAAAAAATGGATAGAATACCTCATTGGTAAGATTGAAAATGATAGTAATATGTGTACTAATCTTCTGATTCTCTCAGACACTTTTGATAATATTTTCAGACTTGGTATCTTTCAATGTACTTCTCAATCCTTATTGAGTAAAGATTGCACAAACTCTTACTTACTAAATAAAAAGCTCTTATTTTCTATTAAATTTCTCTATATCAAATTTTATAGTGGACATATTGAACCAAGTTAATTTATTACTTGAAATACCGATATTCATTACAATTCATGATGTAGAAGAATAAAAGATAAAATGCAAAATAGCATATAAGAGATTTATATGATTCGGTCTATGACCTACTTTACGGACAAAAGTGATTAGAAATATATTATATTAATGAGAAAGAAGAGAAAACTACAATAATGGAGACGAAATTTCAATATCACTAAGTCTTACAAAAGACTAATTAACCAAGACTTCACAAGACATTTTAAGAGTTTTGATTTATGCCTTTCTATCTCACTGTTTTAAAATCTTTAAATGAATAACATATTTATAAAAGTGACTTAATTGAATTTAAATCAAATTAGGAGACTGACTCAAATAAAAATCTCATTAATTCAAATATTCTAATAGGAGACAAATTTAAAAATAAAATTAAAACAACTAAATCACTTTCTAATATAAATTTTAATTTAATTTAAATTTTTCAAAAAATTTAAATACAATACATGACTAAATCAACAATTTGAAATAATTATCCGCTATAGATTGTAATATTAACCTCAAAAGCTGAGAACAATGATTGTTCACAGTGCTTTGCATCCTAGTCTTTTCTGCTTGGTTTTCAAACGTCAGATGTTGACCCGGTAATCGATCATACTGACCTCATCATAGAAATATCTTTTAATGTAAATTAAAAGATATTTTTATACAAGTTACCGAGCAGAAAGAAACCGAGTGGTAGTAATTATCCGAGAGATGAAGGTGGATGATCATATTCCGGTCATAGATCTGGCCGGCTTCACCGGGGAGCAAGAGAGGCAGCTATTGGCAGCTTGCGAAGGAACGGGCTGCTTCCGGATCACCGGCCATGGCATCCCTGAGTCACTGATGTCAGAGATGAAGGCGGCCGCGCAGGCCCTGTTTGAGCTCCCGGAGGACGTGAAGCTCCGGCATGGGAATGACGTCATGGGCAGCGGCTACATGAATCCCATACATAACCCGCTCCTCGAGTTCTTCAGCCTCTATGATGCCGCTTCCCCGGCCGATGTCGACGGCTAATGCTCCACTCTCCAAGCCTCTCCTCAACACACGTCTCTCTTTTGCTTCTTCTTCTTATATTGAGAAGATGGACACCATTCATATTCATTTCGCTTCGTCTGATTCGACAGGGAGACGATAAAGGTATATGCGACGAGGATGCAAAGCCTGGCAGTGGACATAGCAGAGAAGATAGCGGCGAGCATGGGCGTGAATGGCTACTGGTTTGAGGGATGGGCGTGCCAGTTCCGGCTAAACAAGTACTCTTTCACAGATGACACTGTGGGGTCTTTGGGGGTCAAGCCCCACACAGACCCCAGCTTCCTCACCGTGCTGCAGCTAGACGACTACTGCGTCGGAGGGTTGGAGATCATGGACGCCGTCACTGAGTGCTACGTGCCGTCGACAATCTTTCCGGCTCCCTTATTGTCAATCTCGGCGACATTGCGAAGGTAGGGACGAACCAATCCATGAAGTTTACATTGTTGTCCTCCTCCTTTTCTCAATTTGTTAAATCGTAGGCTTGGAGCAATGGGAGGATGCAGTATGTGAAGCACAGGGTGAGGTGCAAGGAAGCGGCGATGCGGATATCGATGGCGCTGTTTCTCCTGGGGCCGAAGAACAGCAGCGTTGAGGTGCCGGACATCTTGGTGGACAAGGAGCATCCGAGGCTCTTCCGGTCTTTCACCTATGAGCAACTGAGAAGGCACCGAATCACCTCCAAATCCAATGCTGGAGAAGCCCTCTCAGCTTACATGCTTTACTGTAGTAGCTGCTGCTGCTGCTGCTTCTTCAGCTCCTTTCATTTGTAAGCTGAAGATCAGTGAATGCACATGAATAAAAGCCAAAAATTCATTGTCTGAACTCTTCTACAAGCAGAGATTGAACATCAAACAATAATTTCGTCGAAAGATGTCAAATAATTTCTCATTTTTTCCACTTGAACCAAATTGAAACCATTAGTAGCTTAGAATTAAGAAATATTTTAGTTTATTAAGCTTGCAGGGTGGCTCTGATTTAGGTAGCCATCAACAATGCTTATTATTTGTTGCTTGGCATATTACTTGTTATTTGCTCATGGTGCAACAGAGGGTGGTGGTGATAGGTGATGTCACTAAGGCAGTGCATTATTCGGTCAAAATCAAATTAACCGACCGACCAAAACCGAATAACCAATTTGGTTTGAGTTATTCAGTTCTCGGTTCGGTTCGGTTTTGAAAAAAAAAAATTTTTAATTCGGTTCAATTTCGGTTTTTGATTTTGAAAAACCGTAAAAACCGAACCGAATCGAATTATATATATACCTATATACTGCGGTTAGGTTTCAGTTTTGGGCTAATCGGTTCAAACAGTCCTATATATTATCGCTTTCTCTCAGAGCGGTTCTCCGCTCTCGCTTTCGCCTCTTATTTCAGCCCTAACCCTAATCTCGAATTCCCGATTGCCTCTCGCTCTCGCTGCTCTCACTCTCGTCGCTACGGACCTGCGGTGCTGCGCCGTGTCGGTGACATTGCTTTCGTCCACCCCCGGACCCCCCCTCCTCCTCTGAGGCTTTGAGTCCCGACGCCTCTCTCTGGTCGACGCTCTGAGCTTCAATATCTCAATTTTCTACAACAGATTAAGCTGCAAGGTGAGCGTATTTAGAAAATTATGAAATTTAGGGTTGATTTTTTGTGAAATTAAAGTAGGATTTTTTGATTTCATACGATTTTATTATTAGATCAGTAAATCCTCAGTTCCGAACTGACGATTTTTCTTCTCTTTCATCCCTGCAGCTGCGGTGCTGCGCTGTGTCGGTGACATTGCTTTCGTCCACCCCCGGACCCCTCTCCTCCTCTGAGGCTTTGAGTCCCGACACCTCAATATCTCTCTGGTCGACGCTCTAAGCTTTAATCTCTCATTTTTTTTATAACAGATTAAGCTGCAAGGTGAGAGTATTTAGGGTTGATTTTTTTGTGAAATTAAATTAGGATTTTTGGATTTCATACGATTTTATTGTTAACCCTTTCGTCCACGGTCCACCCGCGGACAACCCAACCCCCCCCCCCCCTCCTCTCCTTCCCCCCTTTTCCCTCTTCTTCTGAGGCTCTGACTCTCTGAGTCCTGACGCCTCAATATCTCTCTGGTCGACGCTCTGAGCTTCAATCTCTCATTTTTTTACAACGGATTAAGCTGCAAGTTGAAAGTATTTCAGAAATTATGAAATTTAGGGTTGGTTTTTTATGAAATTAAATTAGGGTTTTTAGATTTCATACGATTTTATTGTTAGATCAGTAAATCCTCAGTTCCGAACTCCCGATTTTTCTTCTCCTTTATCCCTAGTGGCATCGTTTTCATCCACCCTGGGACCCCCGTCCTCCTCTGAGGCTCTGACTCCCGATGCCTCAATATCTCTCTGTGACTAGCCTTCGAGGCTCTGAGCTTCAATATCTCATTTTTCTACAACGGCATCATCGGGATCAAATTGCAAGGTTAGGGTTGAATTTTGTGAAATTAAATTAGGGTTTTTTGATTTCATACAATTTAATCTGTAATTCTGTATTTTTCTATTGACAGATATTGAACGAGGGTGATAGTTAGTAGCTTTCAAATACAAATCCAGTTATTCCAAGTCCAATGCCATTTTCTGCTTCTCAGGAAAGTTCTACGCCTATGGCTATCGAAGTTTCAAACGAGGGTAATGCATCTATGTGCAGCACAAAGCCTCCAATGCCGAGAAAAAGAATGGCAGCACGATCAACTGTATGGGAGCATTACACAAAGTTCACAGACTCTGGCAAGTCAACCAAAGCCAGATGCAACTATTGTGGTAATGAATTCTTTTGTGATTTAAAAAAAATGGTACTTCTTCTCTTAGACATCACATGAATCAATGCAAGCAATATCCATATAATGTTGATACACATCAAACACAACTTACTATACAACCTATTCAGAAAGAAGTAGCAAATGAGTCTGTGCTAACTAGCTGAAAGTTTGATCAAGAAAAAATTAGAAAAGTACTGGCACACATGATTGTTGTAGATGAACTGCCTTTTAGTTTTGTGCAACATGAAGGCTTTCAATACTTTATGTCTCAAGCTTGTCCTAGATTTTGAATGCCTTCACGTTGGACTATGACTAGAGACTGTTTTCAACTCTACCATGATGAAAAGGTAAAGTTGAAACACTATTTCAGAGAGTCCAAACAGAGAGTTTGTTTGACCACTGATACTTGGATCTCAATTCAAAACATAAACTATATGTGTATCACAGCACATTATATTGATATTAATTGGAAATTAAAGAAAAAGCTTTTGAATTTTTGTAAAATTACAAGTCATAAAGGTGAAGTTATAGAAAAAGCAATTGAAAAATGCCTCTTTGAATGGAGAATTGATAATATTTTAACTGTTACTGTTGATAATACATCTTCAAATGATATTGTTATTTCCTATTTGAAGAAAAAATTTTTGAATTAGGGCACTTGTTTGACATAAGGAAAATATATTCATATGCGTTGCATAACACATATTATTAATCTTGTGGTGAAAGATGGTTTGAAAGAGATGACAGATTCCATTGCTCGGGTTAGATCTGCTGTTAAATATGTGAGATATTCTCCAGCAAGATGGCAGAGGTTCAAATAATGTGTGAAAATTGAAAAAATTGAAAGAAGAAAATATCTTTATTTGGATGTATCCACAAGGTGGAATTCCACCTATATGATGCTTGAAGCAGCTCAAACTTTTGAACGGGCTTTTGAAAAATTTGAAGAGGAAGATAGCAATTTCTGTCATGAGCTTAATAATGAAGATGAAACTCCTCTATCTTTTGACTGGCAGAATGTTAGGCGACTTATTACATTCTTAGAGCATTTCTATGAGTTAACTCTTAGAGTTTCTGGCTCTATGTATGTTACAAGTAATTTTTTTTTTGATGAAATTTGTCAAGTTAACCTTCTTTTGAATATGTGGAAAGTCAGCGGTGATACAAAAGTCCAAGATATGGTTATTGTGATGAAAAACAAATATGACAAGTATTGGGGTGAGCCAGAGAAGATTAATATGCTTCTCTTTATTCTTGTTGTCTTTGATCCAAGACGCAAGTTAGAATATGTTGAGTTTGGAGTTGAAAAAAATGTATGATGGTGAAAGAGGTGTCATGATGAGGAGAAAGTTGCATGAAGTTGTATATGATTTGTTCAAAGAGTACAGGATGCGACTACAGCTGGGAGGAATGCCATTTGGTGAAGGATCAAGTATGCCAAAGCAATCAGGAAAGTACATCTTAAGCAGTCTATTTGCTGAGCATAGAAAAAGTTTCATGGGTGATGAAATGAAGTCTGAGCTAAACAAGTATTTGTCAGAGGATCTTGAAAAAAATGAGCCAAACTTTGATATTCTGGGCTTCTGTAAAGTGAATAGCTGCAGATTTCCTATTCTATCACATATGCCTCGTGATATATTAGCTATACCTATCTCTACAGTGGTCTTTGAATTAGCTTTTAGCACAAGAGGGCGCATACTTGATCATTTTCATAACTCTTTGACTCCTACACTAGAACAAGCTCTCGTTTGCACTCAAGATTGGATTAAAAATTCAAAAACAGAAATCAATGTTGAGGAAAGTTTGGAAGAACTTGAAAAGATTCAAGATGGTAAGATTTGCATTGCTAATATTTTATTATTACATTGTATATTTCTTTATTATGATCAAATAATCATTGAATGGTTTTTTTATTTCAGAGTTGATAAAAATGAAATTGGATGTCACAACCATTGAATTTTGAGAAGTCATCTTAAGGTTTGAATATACTTACTTATTTTTTATGCATTTCTTTTCATGTTTCTAACTTTCTATGGTCATCTCTTACAGATTCATTTTTATATATCCTTATCATTCATGTGCATCATAACATCAGTGCATGTGTGAAGTTATGATCTTACAGTCCTTAGTTCCTGACCCAGTTACCTACTTACCTAATATTTTCTTAATTGCTTTTACTGTGATGATATTTTACTATGTTTGTTAGGTTCAACAGTATGATCCAACTATCTAGGGAGATGTATGTATCCAATTATTATTTTGTAGGAGCAGCCGAGCAGGTTGATGCCTGAGGGGAGACATCTTCGTTTTTGATGATGCATTAAAGCCATCTGAGCCTCTTGAATTTTTGCTTTTATTTGAGGTTTTTTTGTCTTTGGTGTTTTGATGCGGAGGTGTTCCAATGGTCCCCTACTTTGGCTTCATCCTCTTCACTTTGTAGGCTTGTAGCAATGGCATGGTTGTTTGGATGGCCTATGAAGGCAACCACTACCTACCATTCGCTCACAGGGAGAGCTAGAGAGGGATGCTGACGGTATAAGGCGAATATGACGGTATGACCCTCTTGGAATTGTTTTATGGTTCTTTTTAATGATATTTGTTGAATTTTTCATAAGCTATTTGAGACGATGAAGATGTTGAATCATTAGCTCATTGCCATATGCTATGCTTGCATGTAGGCAAGTGACTGATTGGACGATTGTCTCCTTCTTTGGCTTCACCCTAGTAATGTTATGCTGCTTGGAAGTTGAAACTTCTGGTTCTGGTTTCTGTTCTGTTACTTCTGTACACGAGACTACAGGAGATTTCTCAAGTTTTTCTTAATGGACCATTCGGCATGATATAATCCTTCAAAGTTCAAATGCTAACTGATTACTGAATTGATCATATTTATTCTGAACCACATAATTACAGTCGTTGTCTTGCAGCTTGCTGATGCTGAGTTATTTGACTTGTAAGAATGATATTATAGCCTTATAGAGTTATAGGATTGTCCTGCTACTGTACATTATCTTGCAACTCTGCAAGCATGAAGTTGAACTGTTGAAGTGTTCTGCAGCAGTGCAGCTTGCCAGTTTCTGCTACTATACAATATACATTGTCTTGTTGCTCGCCTACTCCTGCAAGTATGAGTTGAAGTGTTGAACTGTTGAAGACTTGGAACTTGAAAGTCTTGAAGTATCTTGCTACATGAAGTTGAACTGCTGAACTGTTGAAGTGTTTTGCAGCTTGCCCGCTTTTGCTAGACTGCTACTATACATTGTCCTACTGCTCCTGCTGCTTCTACTGCTCCTACTGCTCCTGCTGCTGTGTTGCTCCTGTTGTGCTACTCCTGCAACTTGAAGACTTGATTCACTTGAAGTCTTGAAGTGTCTTGTTACATGAAGTTGAGTTATTGAAGTGTTTTGCAGCTTGCTCGCTTCTGCTAGACTACTAGTATGCTACTATACATTGTCCTACTGCTGCTGCTCCTAGCCTCCTACTGCTCCTGCTGTGCTGCTCCTGCAACTTGAAGACTTGATTCACTTGAAGTCTTGAAGTGTCTTGTTACATGAAGTTGAGCTGTTGAAGTATTTTGCAGCTTGCCCGCTTCTGCTAGACTGCTAGTCTGCTACTATATATTGTCCTACTGCTGCTCCTAGCCTCCTGCTGCTTCTGCTGTACTGCTCCTGCAACTTGAAGACTTGATTCACTTGAAGTCTTGAAGTGTTTTGCTCCTGCTTGTGCGGTTGTGCCATTGTGGCATGTGAGATACTGAGATTAACTGATTATTTATTGGGTTGCAATTTGCAAACTTTCAATTGGACTGGGTATCAGCCTATCAGGGTCAGATTCAGGGTATGTATAATGTATATCCTGTACTTTTTTTTTCCCTTATGCAAATGACCAGATCCGTTCATTTAGAGTCCTGTAAAAATTCGGTTTGCAATTCGGTTATAACCGAACCGAAACGAAATATTTCGGTTCGGTTCCGGTTCGATTTTTATACTATTCGGTTCAGTTCGGTTTATTCGGTTCAGTTCAATTCAGTTTTAACTGAATGCACAGCCCTAGATGTCACCATCCTTTATTAGGTTCAAAATGAAAACGTGAGCCGAACACACTATATAATTAGACACCGTTAATCAAAAGTGAAAATTAATAATCATTTTTATAAATTAATCTTTTTCTATTAAAATTAATTTTCAAAAATAATTTAAAATTTTTAAAAAATATAATTTGTTATAATAATTTAATTTAATAATAGTGTAAAATAAATAACATTATTTTGTAAGAAAAAATAATTTGAAAAAAATCCTAATTCTAATTTTAATATTGAATCAAATAGTACCTTAAAGCACCATAATAAAAAATTATGCAAAATAAATAAACATCATTATAATTTAAATCCGAATCGAATGAATACAACCACAAATTCTATTATTAAAATCAATAGAATGATTTTTATAAGATATTTTTTATTACAACTCATAGCTCACATAGAAAATAAAACTTAATAAGTGTATTTTTTTTTCTCGTCCCAAATGTATTATTTTCTAACGTCAATTCTTGACCTGTATTGATATCTAAAAGAGTTAAACAATAACCTCATAAATATATCAGCACAACCAATAAGTAAATTCTCACTCTCAACTCAAAGATATATTAAATTTATAGAAGGAATAATAATAGTTAAGAAGAGAATAATATCACAACTAAAGAAACTATAATCTCAAAGAAAATACCTACATGAAATAAGTATCAATATTATTAGAACAACCAACAACCAATAGATAAGCAATATCAACATCACTAAAATAAATAACTAGCAATAGAAAATAATCATATCATCTCGACGTAGGTGTGCTCTTAAAATCTTCCAAGAGTCATTTTCATCTCCACTCTGGTGAGTGACATCCATTTGCTGCACGAAACATATCTACACAACTGGAGACTAGTGATCATCACTTCTAGTGATATATTAATTCTTAAGATAATTTCATATCAAATAATTTGTAAATTTAGTAACTCTTATGATACTTATGACAAGATGATAACCTAAAATTAAGAAAAAATTAATAGAAACCTAATAGAAACTAAATATGTCGAAATTTTGAGGGAATATATTGATATAGGTTTTTATTGAGAATAATAGAATTAGAGGGTTATATTTGCAAAATCTTTATCTCCCACGTCGCCGGCCTTTGATGGTTCCCGAGCGAGACGACCAGAGCTGGATGGCTGACGCTGGCGACGCGCGCGGCACGGTGGCGTACACGGACACCGTGCGCCGGCAGCAAGCGCGATTGCGCGCCATGGGCTGCGCGGTGCGCCAGTGCGCGACGGCAAGGGCTGCAAAGGTTGCGCGGTGCACCAGCGCGCGGCTGTGCGAGCTGTGAGGGCTGCGCAATGAGCCAATAGATAGACAGTGGGTCTGTAACTAGCAGTAGTCATTTTTAGTCTCACATCGACAAAATATCGGAGTTGAGATTAGATTAAATATGCTGACTATCGTAGACCCAACAACGATGTCTTTTCTTAAAAAAAAAGGGAAAAACAAAATCTTGAGATCGGGTAGACCGCGGGTCGCAAACACCCAGAGACAATATCGTGCTAGGTCGGGGGCATCATATAGTGATATGTGGTCACTCCACACATCTTGATTGATGTGGGCTAGCTCAGTAAGAATACTGAGCCCTTGAAGGGGAAAGATTGTAAGGTTCGATGGACCAGTGGGCCTATAATTGACAACAATTGTCTTTAGTCCCACATCGACAAAGTGTCGAAGTTGAGACTGAGTTAAATATGATGACTATCGCAAATCAAACAACGATATCTTTTCCCATCTATATAAATTAACTCAAATCATCCACTCAACAACTGTTGTTAATTATAGAGAGCAATCAAACAAAATCAAAGACTGATTTCATGTGTTTTAAGCTCATAAATGAATTCTATGAAGAAAATGAATCCAATGAATTCTAAATAAGTGAATTTGAAATTCAAAGAAGAAAGTTATGAAAAATTAAATTATGTGTTATAAATAACACCCTTAAAAATATTTTATCAACTTCTAAGATAAATTTATAAAAATATTCATCATTTCAGTCTTATTACAAAGCCCCAGAATTGAAAAATATTCACAATCAAATTCAGAACATAGTTTAAATATAATTTTTACATTTAACCCCTGTTATTTCAGAATTTACATCCCCGTTACATTATCTAATGCTTGTATATTTGCTCTTCTTAACGAGTCAGACGAGTTGTGCAGGACTTCTTTACGCCCAACAGGCCCGGGCCATCAAGGCCCATTACGGCCTTAAGTGTAAAAGAAAAGAATGTTTGGTAATGCTTGAACAATCAATGAGTGAAAGTCACTTTTTCTTGGCATTTGTTAGACCCAACAGATACGTTAATCTCATTTGAATTTGATCCGAATTAAGTAAGTTTTATTTTATTATAATTGAATTCAGGTGGTAATCGAATTAACCCAATTATAACTTAAATTTTGGATCATAATTGCATCAACATGACCTAATTATAACTTGATTAACCTATTTATCTAATCATATTGAATCTAAAGGTGTCAATTTAGAGTAGTTCAAATTTGGTTCAACTCATTAGACTCAAATTCAAAAACTCACCTTATCTATCAAACAAGCCGAGCTTGGACTGGACCTGCCTCTTGTTTAAAAAATAATTTAAAAAAAATATCCTATAACATATAGCATATGGCATAACTTTAATTATTTAATTATAATATTATAGTTGATATATTTTTTTATATTTAAATGTTATTATATTAGTATGATTTTTTTCAATATCCATTTTTTAGATTAAATTATTAACATTACCTATAGAAATTTTAAGTTTAATATTTTTATTGTGAATATGTGAATTCTGATTTTTAATGTTGTGGTTGATATAGATTTTTTTAAAAAAATTCTACTTTTAAAATTTTATTTTAATGCAAAATAATTAAAATTAATTAAAATTTTAAATTTTTGAAATTTAGATTTAAGTTGAGAACAAATTGAGCTTGTCTTGCTTCAACTCACGGGCTAGGCTCGCTGAGCTCTAGCTCGATTTTACTTGAGATAAGCTTGAGTCATTATTTTTGGAGTCAAATGGAGCTCTAGATAGGGTTTGTTAGACCTGATAGGCCGGTGGGCCAATAGACAGGTAGTGAACATGTAACTGACAATAGTCGTTTTTAGCTTTATATCGATAAAGTGTTAGAGTTGAGATTGAGCTAAATATGATGATTGTCGTAGATCCAATAATGAGGTTTTTTCCCAGGGAGCTGGGAAAAATAAAACTCTGGGGTTGGATGAACTGCGAGTCATAGATGTCTTGAGACAATATCGTACTGGGTCGGAAACATTACATAATAGTATCAGAGCCATTCCACACCTCTTGATCGGTGTGGACTATCTCAGCAAGGACACTAAGCCCTTGAGAGAGGAAATTGTTAGGTACGATGGACCAGTGGACTTGTAAATAACAATAGTCATCTTTAGTCTTACATTGATAAAGTGTCGGAGTTGAAAATGAGTTAAATATGATGATTGTCATAAACCCAACAATGAGTCCTTTTCCTCAAAAGTTAGAAAAAATAAAACTCTAGGGTTGGATGGGTCTTGAGCCGCAAACACCCAAGAATAATATCGTACTGTGTCGGGAGCATTACAAGATTGACTTAGCTCATTTACACCCCTAATTGGGTCAATCAAATCAATCAATTTAAAAATTAAGTTGAATTTGTTTTAGAAAATAAAATTAAATCAATTCTGTGCTTTTAATACGGATTGACTTAGGTTAATTTGAGTTGGATCAAATTATAATTCATTAATTAAATAGATTCAATCTGGTCAAATTGGAACATGACCCAAAACAAATCCGTTTGATAATTAAACAAATTCCCTTAATTGGATTGGGTAAGTTATTTAATAGTTGGGTAGAGTTTGAATTTCGAAATTTAATTCATTTAATAAACGAATCAAATTCAAAGAAATTTATTTAATATAATATTATAAATTTGATTTAATCCGAATATGATCCATCAATCTAAATTGTTGATTTAGCATTCACAACTCTAGTTACTCTTAGAGCTATCAATGGGATCAATGGTCCAAAATTTTGGGACAGGGGCCTAGGATTTCAAAGACTTGAGTTAAATTCGGATCCAAAATTTTTGACAAAAAAAAATAAATTCGACCTGAAACCCAGCCCAAATAAATAATGGATAATTACCTATAACCTCCTGTAATTAGCCTTAATTACCTACAATCCCCTAAATTTTCGGAATTACCCACACCCCTCTTTTCTCAAAATATTTATCTACACCCTTTGATTGTTATTTAATCAAAATTTTCTCAAAAAATTCTGATTTTACCCTCGGTTATTTTTACAATTAAACCCCTAAAAACTTATTTCCTATTATTTAACACTTCGAAATTCCCTTTTTTTTGTAAATAACACCCCGAAATTATTTTGATTTACAGAGAAGTCTCCGAAATTATTGCTGCGGCGGTGAGGGTGGCGGCGCGTGGGCGACAACGCGGAAGGTCGGTGTGCCGGTGGGCCGGCCTCGGCCTCCGTCCTGCATGCCGAGGCCGTCCGCGCCCGCGTGTCGGCGCGCCTCGGCCTCTGCTCCCGTCGCTAGCCTCCGGCATCGCCGCTTGCACGCCGTCACCCTCACCGCCGTCACAATAATTTTTGGGACTTTTCTGTAAATCGAAATAATTTCGAGGTGTTATTTGCAAAAATCCGAATTTTGGGGACTTTTCTGTAAATTGAAATAATTTCGGGGTGTTAAATAATAGAAAATAAATTTTTAGGGGTTTAATTGTAAAAATAACCGAGGGTAAAATCGAATTTTGAGAAAATTTTGATTAAATAACAATCAGAGGGTGTAGGTAAATATTTTGAGAAAAGAGGTGTGGGTAATTCCAGAAATTACAGAAATTATAAATAATTACGACTAATTATAAGAAATTATAAGTACTTATCCCAAAAAATAATATGTAAATTTGGGTTGGAGTCGAAATTTAAATTGAAAAATTGAGTTTCGTGCTTGACAAGCTCCGAGCTCAGCCCGGCCAATTACACCCTACAGTTTCCCTCGGCAACAAGTTTTAAAGGATAAATAAGGGTAGCAAACTCCAAACAAAACTCAATCTCCAGGGGAACATTTTGTAACTAGCACGTCGCAAGGGATTATATCAATAATTGATCATATGAATTGAAACGGGTTGGACCATAACCATCAGTTTCATCTTTCTACCTCGCAAAGCCAAAAGGAACTGATCATGTTGTTCGCATGGTATGTATAGATATTGTGTGAACATTTATATACATACTATCATGCGATTATTTACATAGTACATGTAGATAATATGAACAATCATATACATGATATTATGCGATCATTTATATGGTGCACTCGTTTGGATGCATAAATGGTTGCAATTGATCGTGGGATGCACCATATCTCACATGATATGCTTGGATTTAAATCTATATGTCACGTTAAATAAATGATCTTGCCAAACATAGGCTATATAAGCAGGGTTCAATCCTAAAACACAACAAATCTCTTGTTCTTTCTTTCGTTCTTCTCTCTTGTCACCTGTGATGTGAATATCAGTAGCGTCCCGATCAGCATTTCTGTTTCGAGATAAGTTTTCTATCGTTGTTGATTCATACTTTTACATCCGTTCTATTTTAGTGGAGGAATGAGTGGAGAGAAGGTGGACGATCGTATTCCGGTTATCGACCTGGCCTTCTTCACGGCGGAGCAAGAGAGGCTGCTTCTGTCGGCGTGCCAAGGGCCGGGCTCTTCCGGATAACCGGCCACGGCATTCCGGGGTCGCTGATGACCGAGATGAAGACGGTGGCGAAGGCGCTGTTCGACCTCCCGGAGGAGTTGAAGCTGTGCGACGCAGCCCAAATCCTTGGCAGCGGCTACATGAAGCCCGAAGAAACCCCGCACTTCGAGTTCTTTGGCATCTACGACGCGGCTTCTCCGGCGGATATCGATGCCTTCTGCTCCATTCTGCAAACCTCGCCCCAACAAAGGTCTTCCTTCGCCTCTTACGTATTGCAATGTTTGAAAAGATCGAGGAAAGGAATGTACTTGACAAAACGCTGTGCCTCGGCGTCTATCGGAGCTTAACAGTCTAGACATTCAGAAATTACTAATATTGGATGCTAAATAATCGTCTAATTATTAACTAATTGTGTAATATTGTTTAGTTGTTTTGACTATCTCTAAAGAAATCATATTGTTCCGTTTGATTGAACAGAGACACCATAAAGATATACACAACGAGCATCCATGGTCTGGCAGTGGACGTTGCAGGCAAGATAGCAGCAAGCATTGGTGTGAATGGCTGCTCCTTCGAAGGATGGTCATCCCAGCTCCGGCTAAACAAGTTCCCTTTCACGGCGAACACCACCGGGTCTTTCGGGGTCGATATCCACACAGATCCCGGCTTCCTCACCGTGCTGCAACCAGACGACTGCGTCGGAGGATTGGAGATAATAGACGCTGCTACTGGCTCGGGCATACCTGTGGCTCCTCTTCCGGGTTCTCTTCTCATCAATCTCGGCGACATTGCAAAGGTGAACGACCACTGAGGAGACCGAGATGTCTGAGTACAAATAGTTAAATACTTAAGAAAATTAAAATGTATTTACAATAGGCGTGGAGCAACGGGAGGATGCAAAATGCGAAGCACCGGGTGCTGTGCAAGGAAGGAACGATGAGGATGTCGATGGCGATTTTCCTGCTGGGACCGGAGAACAGCAATGTCGAAGCGCCTGAGATTTTGGTGGATGATGAGCATCCGAGGCTCTTTCGGCCTTTCACCTTCGCGCAACTGCGGAGGGACAGAATCAGCTCGCAGCGTCATGCCGGTGAAGCGCTCTTTGCTTATATGCTTTAGTGTAATGGCTCATCTGAAACTCCAATGGATATGTTAAGGTCTAACTTGTTTGCCTTGGGAAATTGCTGGTTAGCTGACTCATCTCTCTATTTGGCAATACAAAAAGAAAAAAATTGTTGATTAACTTTCTTTGGTAGTATAAAAAAACTATGTATTGACTTAAAACACATTATATAATTCTGGAGTTATAATTTCGACACTTGATTTTAATTGACAATAAAATGATTTGAATATGATAATAAAAAACGATTACCTAAACACCTAGAAATTCGTCTGATCGCTTACTGCTCACTTTTCTTTCAGATAATTATTTAATTTAATTTTACTAATAATAAATATAAATTCAATCATTTTAAAAATAAAATCATCTAAGCATCTGTTTGGACTCTTATGTTTTAGAAGTTTATCATTTGGTATCATTTAGGCGTTCTAATCATCTCAGTGACAAGTCATGTGAATAAGAGGTTGTATTTTTGTGAACAATGCTTAAGTCAATATGGAAAGCAAAGAAATTGCTAATCAGAATAATTGGAATCATCACCCTCTATTAATAATCATGGGAAAGCGTGACTGTAACTGGTCTGCAGAAATTAGAGCGCAAGCACAAACAGCATCGAAAACAGTGCAGAAGATAACTGAAGTACCCATAACGAGACATACACAAGCTGACTTTGTGGTACGCCATACATTTGGACAAACAAGTGGTTCTGACAGTCCGCGATCCGACAGCAGAAATAGATTGCGCAACATCAGAGAGCGATGAATTTGTTGGAGTGGAAAGAGTGGCAGGAGAGGAGGTAGAAGGCGGCCTTGTCCTTGAGCCTCCTCGTGAGCAACAGCACCTTCCCCTCGCTCCACTGGAGCAGAGCTATCAGCTTGCTCCTGGCAACGACAGACGCTTTCCAGTACGGAAACGCCTCTTCCTTCTCTTCTCCAAATTGGAATACTGCGTCATAGTCATCGTCTTCCCCCCATTGCAGCGGATAGCTCCGGAGGAACACCCGCCTCGTGTTGTAGTCCTCGTCTCTAAAGCTCCTCGTCTTCATCTCACCATCCTCAACCATAGTTCTCAGCACAGACATGCCCCTAAGTGTAGCCGAGTGAGCTACAGCTCCCTCTGGTAGATGATGGTCTTATATTTCCTTCAAAGTAGCGGAGCCCATCAGAGTGATTTCAATAGAAAAAAAAAAACAAAAACAAAAGAAGGTGTGGCTTTCCCGGCAAACTGATATTGGACATGGATTCCAATATAGATTAATATTGAAACTTTCATGCAGGACAAACAAATAATTATCCTATAATGTCCTAACTGCATATTTAATAGCAGGAATTTAAGGAACAACTTACTTGATTTTCAGTGGTGAACGAGTCCTCTGAACCCGACGGGTCAAGTCTTTCATTTGATTTCCTGCTTTGGCAGGCCCACAGCACAGCTGTTGAAACTATAGGAAAAACAACAAGGACCACAATCTATGGATATCAATTTGATTTTTGAACTAGGTTTTCCAAGTATGCTCGAACGAGATGTATTTATAACCATAATGCTAAAATGCAAATTAAGCGAAAATAGAAAAGCAACAGCTCAGATAGTTAATGTTGACAAATAATTCCAATCACTAAGTTAATAATTGGATCATCCAAGGCCATGACATATTGATTGCCCGTAATAAACAAACTACACACTTGCTACAGATAAAGTGAAAGAAAAACAACGTGCCATTGCAGAAGCTGAACACGGAGATGCTGACTTCACAGGAGAAGATTAATTAATTGATTCCCTACATGAAACAACACGTCTAGGATCCCTCTCATCAGACTAAAAAAAGAAGGATCTTTGATGAATCTGAAGTTCATGACAGGTAGCAGGAATAAAAATATATATCAGAGACGATGGAATTCAAGGATATCTAGTGTTGTTCAGACCCCACCAGCAACAATTCAATGGAACTGGAGATAGTTGCAGTTTATGCAGTTATTGCAAAATAAGGCAGAAGATATGCTTAGAACAGAGGTGAAATACAGATTGAAATTGCCGGTGAAGTTTATACAGTTTTTGCCTGCTTCTTTTGTCTTCTTGCAGTTGTTCAGTCTAATCATAAATGTTGTTAAGATGAAGTCAAAGATATAACTAGTATGTGAATTTTGTTAAGATGAAGTCAAAGATATAATTAGTATGTGAATGTTGTTAAGATGAAGTTAAAAGACATAATTAGTATGTGATAGCTGGAGAAACACTAGTTGTCTTTCTAAGAGTGAAGAAACAGATAAAGAGACGTGGAACCACTTCTCCCACTTCCCCACAACCAAACAGACCCTTACCTCAGAGCAGCTGCTGTACAAGCAGTCCATCAATGGCTCAGTGGCCCCTGTACAAAGCCCAAATCAAACTCAGGAACTCTCATGGATTCAGTTGACTTGCTTGAATGCCTGAGCCAACAGGTTTGCAGAGTAACTAACTCCTCCACACAGAACAGTCTCAACTGTGTCCACCTAGATTTGAGTCCAGTGCCTCTTTTCCTTTTCCAGGTTTTCATAGGCAGCTGCAATTGTTCATTTGCTTTGGAAGGTCGAGCATTCAAGAACCATCACGTTGTCGAGGAGAGTTTAAGAAACAAGTGTCAAAGCAAGCAGAGGGGGCAAGAAGCACACTCTGATGCAATTCCACTTGGAGGTTGAAGCAAAAGAGATTCCTGAAACCCAAACCATAAAAAGTAAAGGACTCATAAATTTCAGGTCATATTCTTGCTTACAATCCTTACCCTCTCTGTTCTGGTTTTCTGGCTCAATGATGGAGATATCCCCTGCTGCTCGCAGAATTATTCTGAAGCCAGAAAGACTGATCAAATTGGTTCACATTTTGTTTACATTGGTCTGCAAGACAAAGCTGAAATATAAGCAACCTTTAACTAGAGTCGCCAAATATTTTGGGGAAGAATGATTCATGCTTCAAGCACTATAGAGATAATTAGCATGAAATCAAAAGCCTCTTGGATTACAGAACACCTGCTGATATTATCATCATAAAATGAATTGTTGAACAATAAAAAACCTGTTTTACAATGACCAATATTTGCTCAGTATCTAAAACTGCAATACAAAGGATAAGGAAAAATTGCAATACAAAAACACTCATAGAGTGATCCGAAATTGGTGTAGAACAGACAAATAACCAGGCAACTGAGAAACTTGGAGCCACTTCAGACTTCCAAACTAATGGCAAGAAGGGGGCAGAAAAGGGGGAGGGAAAGGCGACACTGGAAGATATTCTGACTTCTCGAAGAGATTCTGAAGAGGCGTGAATTGAAGGGCCTGTAAACCAGCCTCATTGTCCTCTGCTCGAACATCTAACTCGACATTAACGACTATTGTGTCTCATTAGAAGCAGAGAGGTTGAATGATGAAGCCACTTCAGCTAACCGTTGACCTGTGAGATTGGTGATTAATACTATGGAAACACAATTATCAAATGGTTCATGCTCTTCTGTTGCAAGGCCATAGGCTTCTTCAAGCTTTCTTGCTTTGGTTTCTGCAGCATCAGCCTCCTGAAGTAGAACATCACTTTCTTCAAGGTCACCCAGTTCAATAGCAGCAGACCTCTCAGCCCTAGTGGCAGCAGCGATTAACCGGAGCCTCTGACAACCTGCAATGGCTGCCTCTTTTTCCTTGCATGTGATCAATCCCTCATTTTCTTGCATCTTATCAACTGTCTCTCTGATTTCTTCTTCTAACTTCTCAAGTCCTGAAATAGCTTTGTCCCTTCTATCCATCAAGTTTTCCTTTTCCTGACTTAGTTCCTTTGCCTCAGCAGCTATCCTCCCTGCTTCCTTGAAATTTCTTGCAGCTGCAGCAACTTTCTTCTCAGCCTCCAGCTCAGGGCCTCTTTTGTCAATAAAACTTATCCTCTGCTTTATGGAAGCAACTTCCTGTTGGATGGTAGCTCTGTTGGAAGAAAGTGCCTATATCAAATTAAAAGGTTAAAGAAGTGTTGTTGAAGAAGGCACAATAATAGTACCCATGATAAAAGTACTTGCAAAGAGATAGCTGATGAATACTCAAGCATATGATGTATATACTTATACATACAACAAAAATGATTGTATGGTTTTGATATCAATCCTCTTGGGTCATTACTGATTATTGTATCGCAAAACTAAAATTCACACCAATAAAGATGATTACACCATCTGTAAAATTTAGAAATAAACTTAATATGTTTTTAAGATTTCTTATCATATAAATGGCTGTCATTGAAAAGAATAGTGTTTTAAAGTCATACAAATCATTGAAGTGTACATATCAAGTAAAACTTAATCCCATATGTTTAAATATATCATAGATCAATATCAAATGTATGGGTTACCTCAAATAAGTGTAGATTTTCAGGTGGTCAACATAGTTGCCTTAATTTTCAATTACTTCAATAGGTACAATATGATTCGAGTGCACATTGATTTTAGATATTTGAGAAGTGTAGTTTCGCTCAAGCAATGTGTTTTCATAATTTAATATAAACCTTATCCAAAAAGAGTCATGCTGAAATACTACTGGCATGAGATTAGCTTCACTTCACAGAGTATATGATTAGCCTCTCTTAACAAAGTATGTAATCAAACTCTCTTCAAAAAGTATAACTTCATGCAAAACCATATACGAAATAAATATGCGTCTCTATTTAGATATGCATCCCATATACAAAATAAGATGGATGCACAGAAGACATAAAATTAGCCTGTGCATAAACTCAGCTGCAATTTTTGCGAGCACAGAAAAACGCATCTTTAAGTAATTAGACGAGATATAGGCTTTAGAAAGAGTCACCTGTAGGGAAGCTCTTGCAGCTGAATTCTGCTCTCTGAGTGTCTGGATGTCCTCCAAAATGTTATCTTCTGTCTTGGCCAGTCGAGTCCTATCTTCCCTGGACTTCAAAATGCAGGTTGCTAAGTTTTTCCTTAATTGAACTGAGTCCTGACAAATTCTTGCTTCATCTGCAGAAACACTAGATAGTTCCTTCAGTTTTGACCGCTTCTGTTCTGCTACAAAAACAGATTCATCAATTTCCTTCCTATTAGTGGACAGAGATCCTATCTCAGAGTCTATTCTGGAAATGGCCAATTGCAGGACATTATATTTTGTATCAATATTGGATTGTGTCCCACAGAACTCAGACACAACATTTGAAATTCTTCTCTCAACTTCTTGGATCTTAGAGTTATTTTCAGCTATCTCTTCTTCCTTCTTTCTCACCATAGCCAAAAGTTCATCCAGTTCTTTTGCCAAAACAACCTGTTTGCTTCTCAGAATTTCTTTCTCTTTCCGGTCATCCTCAACCAAATGCTCTATGGAATGCTCCAACTCAAGGCGTGCCTCATTTATTACACAAGATTCAACATCTGCTTCTGTTCTTTCAGTTTCCAAAATCTCCATTGATGACTGCCAATCTTTGATTCTTTCAACAGAAATTTCTTCTGCCTGTTTGAAAATCAGGTCTGCAGTATCAGCTGCATCCTGCAAGGTAGATATTAGTGGTCACAGGTAGATATTGACAAGAACTAGGAATAACTCTTTGCATGAAAAGAATAATATTTAAATCTTTTATAAACAATATTACAATAAAAACCAGCACAAGGAAAGAATCATTTGGGATGAACTGCACACCTGGGAGTTTTCTGTAGGTTCCCTTCCAATGCACTAATCAAACTTGTTTTGCATCTTTTTTCATAAGATATCATTTTTTTTTTCTCTGAGAGAAGTTGTTGACATTAAGAGCAGATTCCAACAGAGCCCCTAGGATGGATGTCTATAGTAGAATATTTATCTCATAACCTCAGAAAAAGCATAAGAGACATAGGCAAGCATGTGGTCTCCATGCCCTAAAATAGAATTACACCGTTTATTCCCTTTGCCATGCCCAAGACGCAAGGATAGTCACTTGGTACTGAGAAACAAGCATTGCCATTGCTAACACAACATAGCTTCTAAACCTAATGCCTGATTTCAGGTATTTTATTTCATTAAGACACCTCAACTTCTGGAATTACTGCCATGAGTCAACTGTAGATTCCAGCCAAACAAAATGCAAACCGAAACACATTGTCACCTCTCATCGAACAACTCCATCACCAAAGCATACATGAAAATATAAGCCTACTTAGTGGAAGTAGCGACGCTATAGCAAAAGCAAAAAAATTGGTTAACTCTCCAATCAAAAACCTGCTGTTCTAGGGCACCGAGAAGCAAGTGATCAGTTCATGGAAACAATAGAGTATACCTTGGCAAACTGCTCTAACAAGTGCACGCCCTCTTCCTCCGCCGCAATCTGCAACTCAAGAACCTCTTGCATCTTGGCATCAACCAAATCACAGCCTCCCTCTGCATGCTTTAATCCGGTGAGAAGCCTGTCCTTGTCCTTCTCAGCAGTCGCCAGGCTTTCGCTGAGACTCTCGGCCTTGTCAAAATCCTCTGCCTCACAGGCCTCCTCCAGCTCCTTCTCCAGCTCTTTGTACTTCTCCAACACTGAGTTCAGGCTTTCCGCCGCCTCTCTGCGTCTCCTCCCGGCCTCCTTTCTATCTGCCGATGCGGACTCGGCCATCTTGCGAACTTGATCGAGCTTATGTGATATCTGAGCTCGGATCAACTCCAATTTCTCCTCGATCGAGACGAGGCCGTCTGGTTTCTCTGCCGAAGCCGGGCGAGGAAGCTCCTCCTCTCGAACCTCGGAGGAGTGAATTGAAGGAGAGAGCGGCGGAGAACTGCCGGCGTCGACAAAACGCGGGGGCTGGTCATCAACGGGGGACGTGGAAGGAAGCGGATCGTCGTCGCGAGCGTATCCGATCCGGACAGCACGCTTTTTCTTCCTGGAGATCTGACGGGATGGGGGCGGCAGCGAGGTGATCGTTGCCGGAGGAGTTGGGTCATCGGCGGGGGCGGTAGTCGCAGGAAGAAGGGTGAGATCTGAGAAGAGGTCCTCGTCAAGAGGTTTAGAGACGGTGGAAGTGCGAGGCTCTTCGACGACCGGGGGCGGTGCCGCAGCCGGCGAAGGAGGAGATGGAGGAGGAGGAGGGGAGAGATCAGAGGGAGAGAAGAGGACCATGCCCTCGAAGAGGGAGCCGGCCTCCTCCGCCGCCGATTCCATTCCCGCGCCGCCGAAGAACAGACCACGTCAACGAACACAGAGAACGAGTGATACAGCGGGGGGAAAGCACGAGTAACGGTGAAAAAATTGCCGTCTTCTTATTCTTAAATTTATATAATAAATAAATAAATAAATAAATTTAAAATAACATAATATTATCGATAAAAAAACTTATCTTTTATTATAATTTTAAATTATATATATAATTCTCTAATAAATTTAAAGTCCTACTTGATATTAGGGGTGAGTAAAATCGGTTAATCGAACCGGTTATGCTCATTTTAGAACCGAAACCGGATTCCGGTTCTCAAAAAATTGAGAATCGGAACTGGTTTGGATAAAGAGCCGGTTTTTCGGTTCCGGTTCTAAACCGGTTCTAAACTGTTCTAAAACCGGTATATCAATTTTAAATTATGAATTTCCTGTGACAGTAATATTGTAATTAGCAAGTTAGCAACCATTGTTTTTTACCAAAAAATAAAAAAATAACATTGAATTGCAAATAAATACAACTGCTGAGATTTTACAAGTTACAACAATTCAAATGATTTCTTAAAAACTTAAGAGACAAGATCACTAAAATAGAAGCAAATCAAGCAATAGCAGTATACAGTATGCACTTATGCAGTGGCAATGCAGCAGACCAACAGATAGCAGTAACCAGTAGTAGACCAGCAGTATGCATATTCTTGCAAGAAAAGAGCTTAGATTACTACTGCTAGTCTGCTAGTCTGCTACTAGCACTACAAAGGCATAAATTAAGGTATAATAATGTCAATAGTTTCTGGCTTAGAGTCACTAAGAAGATAATCTCTCTGTTCGGATGGGATAGCCTATGCAGTGCAGCTGCTACAGCAGACCAGCAGCCAGGCACCAGGCAACAGTAGTAGACCAGCAGTATGCACCTATGCAGTGCAGCAGACTAGCAGGCAGCAGTAGTAGACCATCAGTATACACTTATGCAGTACAGCAGACCAGCAGGCAGCAGTAGTAGACCAGTACCAGCAGTATGTACTTATGCAGTGCAACAGACCAGCAGGCAGCAGTAGTAAACTAGCACCAGCAATATGCACTTATGCAGTGCAGCAGACCAGCATGCAGCAGGCAGTAGGCACCATGTTCAATAGTGCAGCAGACCAGCAGGCACTAGGCACTAGGCAGCAGGCACCATGTTCAGTAGTGCAGCAGACCAGCAGCCAGCAGGCACCATGGACCTTCTCTTCAGTGATGAGATGCCACCAATCCATGTTGATATATATACCTGAAGAAATCAACAGTTTGAGAATACTAGTCAGATCCCTATTTGCTGGCAGATTCATAGGAATGCAGATAAATTTTGTTTAGATAGTTTCAGTCTTTCAGATCTGTTTCTGAAGTTGAGGCAGTATCAAAGGGATTATGCAGTGTAGTAGACTAGCAGCAAACAGCAGTAGATCATTCTTCCCATGACTTGAGATGTCTTCACTTTGTCCTCTTTTCTTTCTTGCATTTGCTCTTTCAATTGGCTTAACAGTTAGCAGAATAGCAGTTAGCATTCAATATGTGTAAGTTTGACAATAATTTTGTAAAAAAAATCAACGGTTAGAGAATAGAGATTAGAGGATACAGATAAACAAACAAATGAATCACGCTGGCAAAAGCAAGAATATAGTGCCTACTGCCCACTTGCCCAGCATACATCTTTACTGGCACTGGCAGATTCATAGGAAATGCATCAAGAAAGAAAATTAATCATCAACTGAGATTATTGTTTCCATTTTGCTCGTCATTTCTGCAATTATAAAGATAAAACATGTGAAATATATAGCATAAATATTAAAATCAATAATTAATTTCTACAGAAATAATACAATGAATGAGTAATTTTTACCTGCGGATATTTTTTCAATTTCCTCAAGTGTCTCCTCAATATTAATAGGAGAACTAAAAGAACGCAGCCAATCTTGTGTACAAATAAGATCTTCCACCATTTTTGCAAATATAGAACTTCGAAATTGATCAAGAACTCGACCTCTTGTACTAAAAGCTGACTCCGAAGCAACGGTAGATATGGGCATAGCAAGCACATCTTTAGCCATCATGGAAAGAACTGGATACCTACCACTGTTTGCTTTCCACTACAGAAGAATATCAAAATCTTCTGCCTCATCTTCACGTTCCTCCTCCAAATACTTATTTAATTCTGTTTTGCAAGTAGAAGTCTTCTGTTTTGCTTTTGCTTTTCTCAATTCATCTTGAACCAGCTGAAGTACATCAAGATTATTTGTTCCAGTAGCATTCCTTTCTTTTATCTGTTTAACTCCTGCAATATTATGAGAAGAAGAAGATGACTTTTCTATATATAAATATTCTTGAAAAAGTCTATACAAAACATTCTTCACTTTACCCTTCAACTCACTGACTTTTTCATTCTCATAACTTTCCTCAATCATCCAATCTACACTCTCCAACTTTAGCCTAAGATCAAGCACAGAAGCAATAAATAGCATAATATTAAGTTTTTCAATATTTGCCAAATATTTATCATATTTGGTCTTCATCTTAAAAGCCATAGTACTTAAGCAGAAGTCATCTGATTCAGAAACTTCTTGATCATCATGCCAATTCCATACATGCTTTGCATATATATATTTCCTGTAACATAAGAAGAGCCAGATATGTTTAAGGTAACATCATAAAATACTTGCAAAAAAGGTAATAAAGCTAGAGTAACATCCCAATCTGCATGTGTTGGTGAGCCCTGTGACTTTCCCTTCATTAGCTCCTCTGCATATTTGGAATCTTGGATCTCCAATAATTCAAAAGTTTTCTAAAATTTCAAAGCAACATCAAGCATTAGATATGTAGAATTCCATCTGGTTTCAACATCAAGACAAACCAGACTTTTGCATTCTATTTTTTCTTGCTCCACACAAAGCTTGAACTTCTGTGCTCTTGCTGGTGATGATCTCACATATTTAACTGCAGCCCAAATTCTAGCAATAGAGTCATTTGAATCTTTAAGTCCTTCTATAACAATTAGACTCAGGAGATGTGCACAGCATCTGACATGCAAATACTCACCATTAAGTACATGACCTTTCCAGCTATCAAGCCTCTTCCTCAGGTACTGAACTCCAACATCATTAGAAGATGCATTATCTACAGTAACTGTGAAGACCTTATCTATGCCCCAATCAAGTAAGCACAATTTCAATGTTTTACCAATTTCCATACCAGCATGACCTGAAACAGAACAAAAATTTTAATTTTTTTTTTAAGCTTCCAATCATCATCAATATAGTGAGCAGTCATACTCATGTA
This sequence comes from Trichopus zeylanicus subsp. travancoricus, assembly GCA_005019695.1. Lineage (NCBI taxonomy): Eukaryota > Viridiplantae > Streptophyta > Magnoliopsida > Dioscoreales > Dioscoreaceae > Trichopus > Trichopus zeylanicus. The sequence continues at coordinate 359,677 of RXID01014795.1, read as the reverse complement.
GCCCAAGTTTTGGCATGATGTCCAACAATCAGTTGTAATACTCACTCTTTGTTTTAACTTGCTAAAAAAAATATTTCAATTTTTTCTTTTTCTCCAGAAATATTTTGAAACAATCTCTAGCAACAGTAAATTGGGAAGGAACATCAAATTTAGATTGCAATGTAGAGGTATAGAACTTAAACCCTTCACCTTCAATATGTTTGAAAGATAGTTCATCAAGAATCAAATATTTGGCTAATGCAATTCTACATGCTTCTTGATTGAAATTCCATGTAATAAGTGTGCGAGCTTGAGTGTCAGTGCCAATGCCAGTGCCACTGTCATCACTAACTGATTGAAAGGCTAAAGTGTTTTTTTTTCACCTCCATGTTTGGAGGATAATCTCTGCATCTACTTAAGTGAGTACTTAAACCACTTGTTCCATAATTAGAAGGGTATGAAAGGAGACTTCCACAGTAATTACATTGGGCTTTATCCTTATGACCATCTTCACTGGAATTTAGTTTAGAAAAATGGTCCCACACCCATGAACTATTTTTTCTTACTTTCCAAGCTTTCTGATTTGTTTTATTTATCCTTGAAGTTACATCTTGAGCTTCACTAGCCTTCTCAGTGTTCTCACCAGCATTTTGATTTTGACATAAATATTTTATATTTGAAGCATTCATACTTATATTTTCATTAGTGATTTCTCTGCGGGAATCCATCTAAAATAGAAGAAAAAAGATATATGACCAACAGACCAAGCAATCAAGCATGCAAGTAATATTATCCCTAGTAGAACTACAGGAAAAACTATTATGGTATTACCGAATTCACATAACTCAGAACTGGGCCAATTGGCACGATCAGCCACGCCGCAGTAGGAAAATCCCCGAACAAGTTGAAATTCAACTCACAGTCCCAAAATTTCTGAGAAAACTCTGGAAAAATAGAACACAACATCAGTAAAAATCAGAAATCATAGAAGAGTTGGTACTTGAGAGAGAGGGCATACTAGAGTAGATCGCTGCTTTGGCGACTGGCGATGTTGCTGTTATGGCAATGTCGCTTCTCTGGCGATGGACGAAGGACAAATCAGAGCAAGTGGTGACGAGATCGGAGATGCAAGGACCTAGGGTTAGGGTTTTGAACTCTCGACCTTTGAGAATGAGAAGAGAAATCAGAGTAAAAGGCGCAGCAGGCGGCGACCGGCGAGATCGGAGATGCAGAAACCTAGATCTAGGGTTTGAGCCTTTGAGAATGAGAAATTAGAGCAAGAGGCGACGAGATCAGAGACGCAGGGACCTAGGGTTAGGGTTTTGAACTCTCGACCTTTGAGAATGAGAAGAGAAAATGGAGAAAAAGGCGCGGCGGGCGATGACCGGCGAGATCGGAGATGCAGGGACCTAGATATAGGGTTTGAGCCTTTGACAATGAGAAATCAGAGCACGAGATGGCCCGATCGGAGATGCAAGGACGTAAATCTAGGGTTTGAGACTGAGAATGAGAAATCAGAGAAAGAGGCAACGAGATCGGAGACGCACGGACTTAGGGTTAGGGTTTTGAACTCTTACCTTTGAGAATGAGAAGAGAAAACGGAGAAAAAGGCGCAGCAGGCGGCGACCGGTGAGATCAGAGATGCAGGGACCCAGATCTAGGGTTTGAGACTTTGAGAATAAGAAATCGGAGCAAGTGACGGCCCGACGATGACCGGTGAGGGCAAGGGCGTGGCGGCGTCGCTACGAGTGCGGGGTCGAGGGTGAGAGCGTGGCGGCGTCGCTACGAGTGCGGGGTCGAGGGTGAGAGCGTGGCGGCGTCGCTGCGAGTGCGGAGTTGAGGGCGAGAGCGTGGCGGCGTCGCTGCAAGTGCGGAATCGAGGGCGAGAGCGTGGCGGCGTCGCTGTGAGTGCGAGGTCGAGGGTGAGAGTGAGGAGGCGGCGTTGCGAGTGAGGAATTAGGGTTACTGGGTTAGGGTTTCAGTTGAAGACCTATATATAATGGGAAAACCGGTACGATTCCAGTATACCGATTTTTCAGAAAATGTGGAACCGGAACCGGAATCGATTTTTCGGTTCTCTTAAATTTCAGAACCAGAACCATATTAGTTTGATCTAAGCACCGATTTTCCGGTATGGTTCGGTATACCGATTTTTCAATTTTTTTGCTCACCCCTACTTGATGTAGATTAAAAATAGGACTTAAACTCTACTAAAAATTCTATTTATTCAGTTAAAACTATTATTGACTCGAACTAATAAAAAATCCTAATTTTGATTAATACAGAATCCGAATTATCTAAAATAGTAAATAAAAAAATTATAAAAATTGATCTCAGCTTTTCAATGAATGGTTATTTGTTGGATTTGGATGAATATCTTAGAAGATATAACCTTCAGACTGTATCTATACAAATTCTTACAGATTCTAATTAGAGTTGGAATTCAACTTGGATTGGATTTCTAATTTTACTGTAAAAAAAATATAGTTGTCCTACATCAAATTCGTCCACTTATAAAAGACTTGTCCTCAAGTTAAAGATTGAAGTCTCTATTGTTATAGTTGTACTCCTCTTGAATTCTTTTCAATAGAAAACTTGATAATGAAGACCAACTAGACTTTGCTGAAATATGTTAATTGTTTGATCCTTATTTTTCCAATGTCTCAACATATAATCGGTATTTGCACTTTTACTCAACCCCTAAAGTAGTCTTTATGACCTGTAGGTTTTTATATTCAATTCTGCATCTTGAGTAATCATAATAAACTTTTGGGTATGATGAATGATAACTAAAATCAGGTATTATTTCATCATCTTTAAGTGGTAAAAAATTTTGTGCTATTTTCACATCTTTACTAATAAATTTTGGATAAGATAATTAGTTCTCTCCAAAGATAATATTGTGATTTGTATCACTAGTTACTTTGTAATTTTGATTGAAATTCTCAATATGTGTAAATGACTTCTCCTATAAACTAAAATTTTCTTGAGAACTGTTAGTAGACATGTAAAAATCCTCGTTTGAACTTACTTCATTCACAGGAAAGGTAGTTAGAATTACTTTTTCACTATTATCTTCTTCTTTTGCATTTATCATTATAAAGGAATAAGGTTTAATGTAGAAAGAAATTGTAGTAAAGTTCATGACAACACTAACCTCTAAATAATTTATCTCAAAATTTGTTATTTTTTTTGAAATTTTTGAGAAAGTAGATTGAATTTTACCCTTTCTTGAATCTCGTGCTTCAATTTTTTGTGTACTTCCTCATAATGAATAAAATAGTCATCTTGTAAAAAAAATTTTATAAAAAGTGTTGCATCTCTAACTATATTTGGAGTTTTTGATGAAATTCTTTTGTACATTGTTGTTGAAGTTACTCCCACCATAATAAAACTTGTCCCTTGAGTTTTAATTCAATAATATGAAGTTTTATATATTAGGAACCTTAAGACATCTGAAAAAATCTTCAAATTGTTCTGCCCAATCAAGAAAGTTTTCATATCTATGAAAATTAGAAAATTAATTTGTAGAAGCTGTCTCATATGATAATCTCCAAAATGTCGGACCGCGAGCCTCTTCAACAATCAATTGACAAACTTAGTGCTTATTCCAATCTGCTTCAAAACTTCATACTTTTTAGTAATTTAAACAAAAAAATTTTGTTTGATCAAATCTTGAATTTAATAATTTTTTACATCGCTGTCCATGGAGTTGTCACCACCAACTACAATTAATAGAACTAAACTCAGGAACAACGTAGCTCTGATACTACTTAATGCAAGGTGGAAAGTATGAGGAATAGGAAAAAGATAACTATCTTTCCATAACGATAGATACTAGGAAGATGAAATGAAACAAATCTAAAATAAGATAATATTATTGATAAAAAACTCCTCCTTTATTATAATTTTGGGTCGTATGTATAGTTCTCTAATAAACTTAGAGTCATACTTAATATAGACTAAAAATAGGACATAGACTCCACTGAGAATTTTATTTATCATATTTTAAATAAAAATATCTAAATCCTATTTCTTATTGGGTTAGAACTATTATTGATTCGGACTAATAAATAAATCTTAATTTTGACTAATACAGAATTTGAATTATCCAAAATAGTAAATAAGAAAATTGTAAAAATTGATCTCAACTTTCCAACGGATTATTATTTGCTGGATTTGGATAAATATCTTAGGAGATATAGCATTCAGACTATTATTTGATTAAATTAATATAAAAATATCAAATTATTTTTATTTGATTTTATTTCGAACAATCAATTCTTATTTATTGAATAATCAATTTGACAAAATTAGATCTTAAATTTTTAATTTTATAAACCGATCTTTCATAAAAAGTAAGGTAAAATAACTTATTTTTTATATTAATTTAATAGTTATTTATATTAAAATTAAATGAGAATAATTAAAACTTTTTATATAATTTTAATTAGTAAAATCAAATTAAAATATAATATTTTAAAAATATTTTAATCGATATAATTTTTTGTAAATTTATAGTATAAGATGAGTGATTTTTTATTAATAGTGATAAAATAGATAATTTTTCATTAATTCATAATAAAATAAGTAATTTTTTATTAAAAACTCTAAAATTAAAATACCACAAAATATTTATATTTTTAATCAGGTCATTGCGTAAAAGAAAGGTGATAACTAGGCAGACGACTTGATGTAAGCTGAACAAACATACGACTATCTAACGTCCAGTGCTAACAATTATTAAATCTCATTTAATAAGAGATGATTATAAGAAAAATACAATTAACAAATTAGTGAAAATGAGTCACGATATGATTTTAATTACATGAGTTTTTAAAAAAAATTTAGAAATGATCGTTGGGAGAAGAGAGAGAATACAAATAATAGCACTATGATAAATCACGATTAGTACTATTACAACTTTCGAACCAAATGTTTTTTTTTTATTAGTATATTTGGACCTGACTAAATTTAATAATATCAATTCAAACCATCTTTTGGATGAATTCACCATTAGCTACATGATTACTGTAAGGCAATTGTGATGTTTACCCTTTATCAAGTAAATTCTAAACGTTTTGAGAGTCATCCTCTGTCAAATACTTGGATAGTCTTAGGTGGCCAACTTTGACTGTTGAACACGTTCTAGGAATTCAGAGAAAATCAGAAAATGGAAAAAAAAAATCACTGATTATCCAATTGCCAGAAAACAAGACAATCCTTTACAATAGCGTACATAATACTTAGAACTACAAAATCTTTGTCTGAGAAGGTAAATCCGATGGGAAATTGTCATCTCGACACATGCTTTTCTCAGATCTCATCTTCGGAAGCCAGATTAGCCAATTAGCTGCATAGATCCCGTCTCCCAACTACCACCGGAGTCTTCAAGCTGCTGTTATTCACCTTCAATCACACTTTGTAGACCATCCGCACTCCAAATGGGGCGATTCTTTCCTACCTCCTGTTTTTCCAGGCCTAACTGAGGTACATTTGAAAGGAACAACCCTGCAAAGAAATGAGAGCAGTTAGAGGCCCAGAACCATGCTTTCAATTCCTATCCAAAAATTCCACACACGCTCAGAGTAACCAGCCAAATGCAGAAGATAATCAAATGATCGCTAACAGTTCTAAACTAAGTAACAAGCTTCTTACCAAAAAGACATAGCAGTCGTCCCATCATAGCACAAAAAGATATTTCATAAGAGATCTACAAGAAAACCATCGACTTTTGGAACATATATAGTCGAAGAAGAACAACTGTTGCTACTACTGGCAAGCAAGATGTACTTACTTTAGTCTTTCTACCAAGCAACATTGCTGGGAACCAGCACAAAAAATGTAAAAAAGCTTGAAACTTGATAAACTCATCTCTGAAGGATGCCCAACAGCAAGTAACAAAAAATTATTGGAATAAAGACATCCTGACATTATCTTGAACAACTAAGTCTAGATTCACACAGTTTAATAACTGAAGCAAATAGTATAATGTAAGACATACCCAACAAGCAGTTTAGATGCTTTTACTCTCAATTCTGTACTCAAACATTCTGCAGTTGTTCTGAATAACCCAGTGTTGACTTGATACATTCCATAGCCTAAAACAAACAAGGCAAACTACGTATTCACAGTAGACCTTGGAACAAAGCTCATAACCAAAAAGAAAATGCAAGCAGTTCAGTTCAACAAACAGGTGTTAGACAACAAATTGGGGCAACAAAATAAAATTTGAATGCCCAGAAGGAAATCATCCACTCCTTGGAAAATTCAAAGAAAAATGTCCCAAAATTGTCACGGTATTATCACCTAAGAGGTGGAAATGCTAGCTAGCCACTATGTGAGACATAGAGCCACATTCCTTTTCATGTCATAACAATGGACATTCTTGACCACTATAAAAAATTCAAAGAGTTCATATTCTTGTTACTGCATCTCCCAAACCAAGGATATAACAGCTTTGTTCTTCATACATAGATACTAATATATTAATAGCAAAAAAATACTAGCAGTAGAACACCTATTGAATGGACATTCAGATATCTTTGTTGGCAACCACACAAGGTTACCTCCTCTGTGCATGAAATTATTAAGGTATGATGAACTCAATGTTCTCTAAGGATAATATTAAGAAAATCCCATGCATCAACCTTCTGTATAAGATTGAAACTCAGTGATCCCAACTAAGAATTGCCAATTGAGAAAGATTATTACACACCACTGCTATCCATCTACACCATTAAGTTGATAACGATTTACCTTCTATTCAGCTTTAAAAAGTTAAATGGTCATAAACCACCAAACAGAATAAGAGGGATCTGTGATTGTAGGACCAACAAATCAATTTTATAGATCAGTTCTCCCAAAATGGAAAAAAAGAAACAAAGAATTACAAAGTTGCTGCCTTTCAAGGAGTCAAAATTTGGAATCCTAGGGAAACGAATAACCTTCTCCCCTGAACCAGGAAATTTCACTAAGCCTGTTTTGATGGGGTTTACGAATATAGGGGTAATTCCTACTTTTAGTGGGATAATATTTTCTACTCACACTGCTGCTGATTACCCCGTACTTAGTGTTTGGGCAAGAATAAATTGAGTATGATAACAACATGATTCTCCATATAATGGAGTAGTCAGCTCATAGGCAAGGAGAATTCCCAGTTTGACTGAATTAACCACCAGGGGCCTAAAAAAGGGCCATTTGGTTCACAGTGTGGGGTTCACCAAAATTGAAACAGAGCCTGGAAGATTGTTTGCAGTAACCTTAACAAAGTAGGAATCATCTAGACTGATTTCAGCATGATGTCTGCAATACAAAGGGCTTATATCATTAGCAAATAATTCCTTCATCAAAGCAACAGTCAATATAATATCATGGGTGCCTCATTCGGTCCTGCAAGTACATTTGCTGCTTACCATGTCACCAGCTATTACTTGTGTACTGACTTAGAGTTCAAAAGTATGTCAAACAACTAGGGTAAAGCAATAATCTGAAGTAAAAATTACCAATAATGCAGTGGCCAGATTCTTCTGATTTATTGCCATGCTCAACAGATGATACCTCATTATCTGATCTTATTGGTTTATGCAAAAACACTAACACTGATAAGTGTTCAAACAACATATCTCACTTGCTACAAACTTCCACTCCCATTTTCTTACTTCGGTACAATGCTAATAAGAGTCATTAGAATATTAGCACAAACAACTGTGAAGCACTTGATACTACAATATAGTAAGGAGCATTTATGTCTCAAGTACTGTATCTAGATTCAGAACTTGACATGGAGGCAACCAATTTCAGTTGACAAGAAATCACACACAATTACTCACTGAAATTCCCAGCAACAGATTCAGAAAAGCCTTTGAGAGCCTTTTTTCCCAAAGATAGCCTCCCAAACCATTGGTGAGAACGGGCCTTTCTTGTCCATGTGCTCCCTAATGGGCTTGCCATCAGTGGGAAAACCTCTTTCCTGCAACTGCCTCACAAAACTTTCAGCTTCCTCCTTCCCTTTCTCTTTACACAATTCATCAACCAGCCCAGTGAAAGTCGCTGGATTCAGTGCATGACCCGCATTCAGCATCTCCATACAGAACTCCACAGAATCCTCCAATCTCTTGCCTTTACACAACCCCCGGATGATAACACCATAACTAAACGCATTCGGCACAATCCCATTCCTTTGCATCTTCCTGAAAATCCTCTTGGCATCATCAAACTTTGCTGCCTTGCAGAACCCCTCAACGACAGCAGTATAAATCACCACCTCTGGGATCGTCCCCTTCTCGCGCATTAATCCAAACAGCTTCATTGCTTCCTGGACCAAACCATCCTTGCAAAGGCCGTCAAGCATGGCAACTGCATTCGGAATAAGCCCGGTCTCCTTCATTTTCCTGAAGATCTCATCGGCATTTGGAGCGGCAGATTCTGAAACTACGGTCTCAGTTTTCGGGCTCTCAGCCGAACTCGTCTGCTGTGCTCCTTCCATATTTGGATCCCCACCAACATCTTTGCCAAGATCCAATTTTTCAAAGAGAGAACCATCAGGCCGATGGCTTCCATCCTCTATCCTCGGGCCCCCACCAACATCTTTGCCAAGATTCAATTTTTCAAAGAGAGAACTACCAGGCCGATGGCTTCGTTTCTCCTGTCCATTTGTATTCATCAAATCATGGCTTCCTTTCTCCTTTCCGTTCATATCCATCAAATGCTCACCTCCCTTCGGAACCCGATCAAACGAACTTCGCCTGGACTTATCTGGCTTCCCGGAAACTTCATCGAGGTCAAGGAAAATATCGTCGGCAGCGCCGACTGGCCGCCTCTCATTGCGAGGAGGCGCCGTCTTTCTCTCACCTCTCAATGGCCGATTCGGATGAGGCTTCTCGTGCTCCCGGCCATCGTCCTTGTCTCCAAAGTTGAGGTTGCGGAGAAACTGATCCTCCGAGGGATCCCTTGTCCTCAGATCGCCGCGTATGGGTCTGCCAGGGATTGAGCTCAGATAGGCGGCGAATATGGAGGAAGAAAGACTACTGGGGGATTCAAATATCATATCTTTGTGCAAGCGGGAGAGGATTCGGGAGAGATTACGGGCCATGCTTCGATTTGCCGGAGATTGAGAGAGGGTTAGGGTTTGTGCTTGGGTTTTGGGGGAAGCTAGAAAGCTGTGGCCTTCTTTTTGTAGGTCGAAGAAAATTAGGAAAGAAAATAGGGGGTTCTCAAAATGACCGGAATACCCATGGTATGGCTCGTATTAACGGTAAAAGTTTAAGGGTAATTTAGTAATAGTTGAAGTGTCGAGCAAATGAACCCCGAAAAAAAACGAACAAATATTCGGTCTCATAGTTTGGAATTGGGGGACAAGGCCCTTCTTCTTGTCATCAAATTCTTGTGGCGATTGGCTCGGCTGGAAGGACTTCTGCTTCAGATTTTGATTTTCTTCAAAGCACCAGTATCTCAATCTCTTCTCTGCTTCATCCCAGTTTTTAGATTCAAATTTTTTCTTTTTTTTCAATTTATTTAGCATCTTGAAGTGGAATAAAATGAGTTCTTCGCTATAATCTTGCTATTTTTTGATAATTTTTGTGCACTCGGATGTCGTTTGTTGAACAGTTGTCCCCAGAGTTTCGATTCATTTGTTGAATATGTATTCTAGGAAGTGTGGGGAGGAGCATGGAGGAGAAGCTGAACATGGTAGAATTTTTGAGGGAGAAAGGATTTGATGATGAGAGCATCCATGGCATGTTCAGGAGGTGCCAGAGCCTGGAGATTGTCGAGAGAGAGCGGGCATCGATGAACTGGAGCTACTTGAAGAGCATCGGGATTCAAGAAAGGAAGCTTCCAAATGTCGTCTCCAAGTGCCCAAAGATAGTCACTCTGCGGTTGGACGGGAAGCTTGCTCCTACAGTTCAGTGTCTGTCAACCCTTGCCACAAAGCCCGGCGAAGTCGCCTTGGCCATTGTCAAGTTCCCGCACATACTATGTCACAGTGTAGAAGAGAAACTCTGCCCGCTGCTCGCGTTCTTCAAAGTGCTAGGAGTCCCTGAAAAGAGAGTGGGCAAGTTGCTGCTGCTTAATCCGAGACTCACCAGTTACCGCATTGAGACTAAGTTTGCAGAGATTGTGGAATTCTTCACAAGCCTGGGGTTGAAGAAAGATGGGGTTATTGGGAAAATTTTGGTGAAGTATCCATTCATCATGGGCTATAGTGTAGAGAAACGGCTGAGACCGACCATGGAATTCCTAACGTCGATCGGTTTGAAAGAGGTAGACCTGCAGAGAGTGGCAGTGAACTTTCCTGGTGTTCTGTGTAGAGACGTGAACAAAATTCTGATGCCCAATTTAGCTTACCTGAGAGAATGTGGGTTTGACAGAGAACAGATCGCGGTGCTTGTGTGTTGGTATCCTCTTGTTCTGATCAAGAGCATCCAGAATTCTCTCAAACCTCGGATGAAGTTCTTGGTGGAAGTGATGGGAAGAAGCATTGCTGAAATTGCAGGTTACCCTGAGTTCTTTCATCACAGTTTGGAGAAATGCCTGGAGTTCCGGCTGAAGTTGCTGAAACAGAAGAACATAGATTGCAGCCTGAGTGAGATGTTGGACTGCAATCAAAGAAAGATGTTGGCTTAGTTGTAGGCGTCAGCTGAATGTGTTCCTTTTGTATTTGGACGGCCCCTAACTTCTGTTGAATTTGTTTGATGTAATTGTTTTGTAATTGATGAGTTATCAACTTGTGAGTTGTTTATGAATTTTGAATGAAAATCTTTGGAGGAAGTTCATTTATTTCTGCAACTTGCATCTGATTTTTCCAGGTTGGTGCTTATTTCAGCTCCTTATGATCAAATTGATTATGCAATATGAGTTATGTTCAAAATTCCTTAAAAGCACTCTCCTGAAGAAAATGCAAGCAATATATGTGTTTTTTAGTGTTTTTTTACAAACAACCAAGATATTTCATTTTCAAAAGATATTCAGATGAAACACTGCAGAAAGATAATATACAAAATGACAAAACAAGCAAGCAATATATTTTTCATAAGACAATACAATCTGAACTCAACTGAGAGGCAGTAATGGCAATAACATAACATAAGCAAAAGCTGCAAAACATCTACAATTTCAACACCAAAAAAATAACATCTACAACTTCCTGGCAAGTACAGGATTCTTTCCATCTTCTCAGCAAGCTGTCGTTTTTCCTAGACCAGATTACTTGATTAGTTGGTTTCCATGATCCAATGCAGCAGGATCTATACAGTTCTTCTATTTGGAGATATAATCTGAAACAGTTGGATGATACAGAAGAAGCGCTAAAGGACTTCGTGGGCAGAGGAAGAGAATCTTGTCAAGCTGATTTGGCCAATTAGAAACCAAGATTGGTGGAAATGCCACTCAAATTGGCGGAGTAACGTACGCGACGGAGTTCTAGAGTTGATGCTGTCATACAATCTAGAATTCCTCAAGCTGCATATAAAAAAACTGGTGCTCCCAGCTTACACTGCCGTTTGCCAATGAAATCAAATTGTTGAAGGTCATTTATATATCTATGTCTTCGGAATGGTTCAAGAAAGAGATGAGATTGGCAAAGAATGAAACATTGTATACAAACTGTAACCGTGTCTAAGTAGTAAAATCAAATGAAAAAGAAAAAAAAAATCCAAAGAATGAAATATACATCATCAATGCTCTATCACACCGCGTCCGCCAAATGACCTATGCCGGATGCAATGTGATTGAGACATAATCAATCACAAATGGAAGAGAGAGCTCAGTCGAAACACTGGAAAGTATCACAATGGAGGAGCTTTAATTGAAGAGGATTGTATCATTCAGACTCATATCATCATGACTCTGAACTCATCGAAACTAATGACGCCGTCTCCATCAAGATCGAACCTCTTTATCATGTTGGCGCACTCCTGTATCGTCTTAGTCTCGCCAAGGCGGCCAAGTGCCCGCCAGAGGCTTTTGGGAGTGATGCATCCCTTGCCCTCCAATTCATACATCCTGAAAGCCTCCCTCAAATTCCTACCTCTCTCCTCCTCCTCCTGAGCATCCACCAGCCTCAAAAAATCATCAAACCCAAGCAGTCCATCGCCATCAGAATCACTGGACCCGACAATAGTCTCAGCATCCTCCGCCGACAGCTCCTCCCCTACCGTCCTCATGCAGTTGCGCAGCTCCGCAGGTGAAATCTTGCCATCTCCATCCTCATCAAAGTAGTGGAACACGCGCTCAAATTCCTCACCTGCTCTCTCGGTAGACAGCTTCGGGAGCTCATGGGGCACGCGTAGCGGCAGTGGCTGCTTGTGGTTTTCCTTGGGCGACAGCATACAGCGCAATCTGCAGAAGAACGAAGAGTCGCTCGTCGATGCTGCTGCTTCTGCTTTCAGGACACCAAGCATCTTAGCTTCTAACGATCCGAAAAATAAAAACTAAAGAGTGAATTCGATTTGCGCAACGGTGAGAAGCTAGCTTGCTTATATAGACAGACGGATATCAGACAAGCAAAAAGCTTATGTGGAGAAGGGATCAGGTGCTGATGCTCTGGTGGCTTATGTGGACAGAAACCAAGACTAGCGCGAAATCGCTCATGGCGTAGCAAGCATGGTTTCTGATCATATATAGATTTCCGAGTCGGTGGGTGTTGTTTTGGGTTGAACAGAGCAGAACTGGGGGAAATTGGAGGTTTCGTGGATGGGGAAAGGAAAGGACAAGGAGAGGACGAACGGCGGAAGTCAGCTACCATAAATTATTCGGTTTGAAACCTGCGGCTGCCGCCGTGGAGAAAAGAATGACACAGAAAAAGAAAGAGTAAGAAAATCAGAGATCGTCGTTCAACAGTTGGAACGGTCAAAACCGTCGCAGAGGACGCGGATTGGGCAACAAAATTAGGTGCGGTTTGATTCCACAACAGTATCGGAATTGCATTAACATTAATGAATTATTTTTATAAATTAATATTTTTTATTAAAATTAATATTATAATAATTTAAAGTTTTAAAAATTATTAAATTTTTTATAATAATTTAATTTAATAATAATGTCAAATAAATAATATTAATTGTATAAGAAATTTTTTTAAAAAAATTATTAATTCTAATTTTGATTTCAAATAAATTATTAATTCTTGTTGGATTGACTTGCCAGATACTGTGTGAGCGTATGGTGATCCAACAATGTGAATAACAAATCTTATATGAATGATGGGAATAAATCAACTTTTCAACCTTCCATTTTGAGATAAGTTTCAATTCAATAGTTCACTTGAATTTGGCTCAAATTTTTTGAATTTTGTATGAGATTTCGCATTTCGGGAAAGGTTTTGACAAAAAGAAATTATCAAAAATAAATAAACTTCATCCAACATTCGTATTTAGCAAAATTTTAAGTTTTAATTTCGGAATCAATTTCAGCATTTAGAAAAATCGATATGTTTCAATAATTTCAATTAAAATCATTTTTGTTTCGATTTCGATCATATTTTTTTAAAATTTGTTTAACTAAACTTTGAATTTAAATTTAAAATATTTAAAAAATAAGAAAAATGTGAAAATAATTTATATACATATATTTTTTAAAATTATTAAATAAAAAACTAAATTAAAGAATATTTTAATATATGAAAAAATAAAATTTGTAACAGAGAGATTCATATCCTTATTTTTTTGGAAGAAAACTAAATTAAAATTTTAATATAAAATTAATATAAAAAATTATTGTATTTAAATATAAACAGTATTAAAATCGAAATTAATAATTCAAAATATTTCGATTCCAATCTATATTTAAAATCATGGTATTTAGTACATAACTTCTGGATTTGAATTTAAAAATTAAATTTTGGGCTCGGATTCGAACTTGAGAAAGCCCGAACCAGCCGCCAGACTGGCTGTCGCGTGCTGGGCGTCGACTGCGTTTACTTTAATATAATGAAGAAAAGTGAATGCAGAAGAGAACAAGAATGCGCTCGGCAAACTCGTCACAAGATCATATCTTTTTTACTAATTTGCTTGCCACATGCTGCCCCTTGTTTTCCGTCGTCATTTCTTCGCGTCACAGCAAAACGTCACGTAAGTTATAAAATATGGTCTTTCTACTTTCCAGAGTGATTCACAAAAAATAAACTGGCGCGTGACTCACGTCGATGAGGATGACGACGACGATGAGTTAGACACGATTGAAATGCATGTACTGGAATCTTCCGAACACCCATCCATACGTCGATCATAGTTGACGTGGTCCTGTTTCTGGATAAGATCAAACTATAAAAGCAGAACTCGTCTCTTTGTCCTTCGCCAAGTTTCCGTACCATTTCATATCTACCTTCTTCAGCACAAGCAAACTTGGAGACTCTATGAGTTCAGCAGAAGGTGTATGCTTCCGTACTGTATTGAATTAAATCATATCGTGCGGCCCGGAGCGAAAAAACATACAGGGGTCGTTTGGATCGGGGTCAAAATCAGGCTGATTTCGTCCTGATCAGATTATCTTTTAAATATCAAAAATTTAACCGTACTAATATTATTTAATTTATTTAAATTATAAGTCGGATTTGACTAAAATGCCTTCGGTTTATCTGAACTGTCGGATTTCGATCCAACGGCTACGAAACCCTAACTATACCCCTCCCCCCCTCCCGGGCGACGTCGGCCAGCGAACTCCGCGTGCGAGCTTGGCGCCCGAGCTGCCCGCGCAAGCTCGGTCGGCGAGCTCTGCGCTCGAGCTCGGCCGGCGACGTCGGGGCATCTCGTGAAGAAGATAAACAGTACTATTTGAACAGTACTCACCGGAGGGTATTTTTGTTCATAAAAAATTTTAACCATCTGGTATCAAAATCAGTAACCAAACGGGATTTACTTGACCGCATTAGCGTTTTACACTTTACCCCTTCTTTTAATCTTGACATTGATCTTGATCTCGTTCCAAACGAGCCCACAACGAAGAAAAGTGCATGCGGAAGAGAACAAGAATGCACTCGACAAACTCGTCACAAGATCTTTTTTTTTTTTGGTTAATTATCTACACCCCTAATTTTCATTAATTACGAAAATACTCCTAATTTTTGTAATTATATATACCACCTCTCTTTTTAAAATATTTACCTTCACCCTACTGATTGTTATTTAATTAAAATTTTTTTCAAAAAATTTGATTTTACCCTCCGTTATTTTTACAATTAAATCCCTACAAACTTATTATTTATTATTTAACTTTCGGATATTTGCAAATAATATCCCAAAATTAGTCCAATTTACAAAAAACCCTCCGAAATTTTCAGTTAAATCTTCGCGCCATTTGCATTGTAGCCCTAACGAGCTCTCGCTGCTCTGCCCCTGCGCCACCACACTGCTGTTCCCCCGCGCAGTCGCTGCGCCCCACCTCCCGCGCCGTCGCTGCCTCGCCGGTGAGAAGATCGGTGTTCGAACAGCACCCCCCCCCCCCCCTCCCCCCCTCCCCCTTCTTTTTTCTTCTCCTCTCTTTCGAGGCCGGCGAGGACACCTGAAAGAAGAAGAGAGGGGGGAGGGGGGTCTTGCGGATCTCAGAGCCCGGCACGATGGCGTGCGGGCGCGAACGCCCGAGGCCGGGTGATGGTCTCAGGCGTCCGTACCGTGCGCCCTCGCACCAGCGTCTGCGAGTCGCCCCCCCCTTCCTTCAAGGCCGAGGTCGGCGAGTGTTGGCCTTATGGTGTCTCGAATCCGGATTTTTCGGATAGTCTTAATTATATTAGAAAGTTATTTATTAGACCTAATCCTTATATAGATTTATCTTCTATTAGAAAACTTAAATTAGTAGAAGTCTTATTTGAGTCAGTCTTCTACTTTGACTCAAACATCATTAGGCCACATTTATAAATACACCATTGATGTAAGGGTTTCAATATAGAGTGAGAGAGAAAGACATAAATCAATACTCTCAATACGTCTTGTGACGATTAGGTTACTTAGTCTTTTGTGAGAGTTGGTGATATTGGATTTTCGTCTCCATCGTTGTAATCTTCTCTTTCTCTTCTCATCAATACAATATTCTCTGGATCATCTTCCTCACATATATCTCTTGTGTGCTATCTTTTCTCCTTTTCTGTTCTTTCTCTATATCGTGAATTGTGGTGGATATCGATATTTTCCGCTACAAGTGGCATCAGAGCTTGGTTCAACATGTCCATTACAAAGTTCAATATAGAGAAATTCAATGGAAAGTAAGGATTTCCTATTTGACAAGTAAGAGTTCGTGCAATTCTTACTCAACAAGGGTTGAGAAATACATTGAAAGACGTCAAGCCTGAAGATGTCACCAAAAGTGTCTGGAAAAACCAGAAGGCTAGCGCACATAACACAATCATCCTCAGTCTCACCGATGAGGTACTCTATTTGTTTCTTAATGAAACATCACCTTCAGAGTTATGAAAAAAGCTGGAGAAACAGTATATGAGTAAGTTTATCTCGAATCAAGTTTATTTAAAGCAGAAGCTCTTCAATTTTCGAATGACAGAAGGTACGAATATAGTTGATCATCTTAATGCGTTCAATAAACTTGTCTCTCAATTGTTAAGCATTGATGTTAAAATTGAAGATGAAGACAAGACAATTATTTTATTATCATCCTTACCTCCTTCTCTTGAGAATCTTAAAACTACTCTCATGTATGGGAAGGATTTGAAATTTGACGATATTTCTGCTGTCCTTCTATTTAATGAATATTTGAAAAAGATTGGAGAGGATGTGTCACACTCGGAAGCATTAATTGTCAGAGGTTATACCAAAGAAAGATCAAGGACAAGTCGTTCTAGATCCAAATCCAAAGAAATAAACTGCAGGTATTATAAGAAGATAGGACATGTAATTAAAGATTGTTGGAAGCTCAAAGTAAAGAAAGAAAGAGAATCTCAATCTAAAGAGCAAGCCAAAGAACAAGTGTCAGTTGTTGAAGGGAGTTCTGATAATAATTTGGGTAATGTTCTCTCTATTAGTTCTAATTTTAATCGTTACCATAATATTTAGATTCTTGATTCTGGTTATTCTTACCACATGTGTCCTAATAAAGATTGATTTGAAGACTACAAGTCCTATGATGGTGGTTTAGTTTTGATGGGTAATAACAATCCATACAAAACTGTTGGAATTGGAACAATCAAAATTAAGATGTTTGATAATATTATTAGAACTCTTACTAATGTCAGACATGTTCCTGATTTGAAAAAGAATTTAATCTCTTTGGGTGCTTTGGATTCTACTAGTTATAAGTATTCTGCTAAAGGTGAAGTTCTTAAGGTTGCTAAAGGCTCATTGATAGTAACGAAGGCCTAAAGCATGGAAATTTGTATGTGTTAGTAGGAAAAACAGTTGCAGGTGGAGCAGCAATTTCTCAGGCTTCTTCCTCTGATATGACCCACTTATGGCATATGCGTCTTGGTCATATTAGTGAGCAAGGTTTAAGTGAGCTCAACAAAAGAAAATTACTGAAAAGTCTCAACTCATGCAAATTGGATTTCTGTGAGCATTGTCTCTATGGTAAACAGTCCAAGGTAAAGTTTAACACCGGTACTCATTGCACTAAAGGCTTAATTGATTATATTCATTCTGATGTGTGGTGCTCTCCTATTCCATCAAAATCTGGTTCTCGTTATTTTTATTGATGATTTTTTCAGAAAAGTGTGGATTTATTTTTTGCATCACAAAGCCGAAGTGTTTTCTGTTTTCAAACGGTGAAAAACTTCAGTTGAAAAAAGAACTGGTAGAAAAATCAAATACCTCAGAAGTGATAATGGCGGAGAGTACAAATCAACAAAGTTTCTCAAATTCTGTAAAGATGAAGGCATCAAACGCCACTTTACCATCCTAGGAAAACCTCAACAAAATGGTGTGGCTGAAAGGATGAACAGAACCTTGCTGGAGAAAGCACGTAGTATGCTCAATACAATTAATCTTGATAAAAATTTTTGGGCAGAAGCAGTCAATACAGCATGCTTCATTGTGAATCGCTCTTCTCAAACAGCCATTAATTGCAAGACTCCTGAAGAGATATGGACTGGTCAACCTATAAATTATTCTTCTTTAAAGATTTTTGGTTGCCCTGCTTATGTGCATGTTGTCAAGGATAAGTTAGATTCACGTTCCAAAAAGTGTATTTTCCTGGGTTATGCCAAAGGCGTCAAACACTATCGTTTGTGGGATCCTACTATTTCAAATGTAATTATTGAGAGAGACATAGTATTTGATAAAAGTGTTATGCTAAAATTTCTCAATAAAGATCCCAATGATATAATGCAAGTGAAGGTGAAGCATGTAGTTCCTTCAGAAGAAGATATTCAGGGTATGCCCAACTCTCAAGAAAATTCTAAGAATCAAGTTTCTAAAAAGACTCCACTTCGATGATCTCAAAGAAAATAAAGTCACCTGAAAGGTATGGTTTTGAAGATATGGTAGCTTTTGCTTTAGTTACTGACAATGGTGATCCTTCTTCCTATAAAGAAGCAGTGCAAGATAAGAATTCTTCTCAATGACAAGATGGTATGAATAAAGAGATGGATTCTGTTCAAAAGAACCATACTTGGAATTTGGTGAAATTACCAGAAGATAATGGCAAAAACATCTATTGAAGATTCAAATTCAGAGAATAAGATGATTCGAGCCAAGGTGGAGATTGTTAGCCTTATGGTGTCTCGAATCCGGATTTTCCGGATAGTCTTAATTATATTAGGAAATTATTTAGTGGCCTAATCCTTATATAGATTTATCTTCTACTAGAAAACTTAAATTAGTAGAAGTCTTATTTGAGTCAGTCTTCTACTTTGACTCAAATATTATTAGGCCACATCTATAAATACACCATTGATATAAGGGTTTCAATATAGAGTGAGAGAGAAAGATATAAATCAATACTCTCAATACGTCTTGTGACGATTAGGCTACTTAATCTTTTGTGAGAGTTGGTGATATTGGAGTTTCGTCTCCATCGTTGTAATCTTCTCTTTCTCTTCTCATCAATACAATATTCTCTGGATTGTCTTTCCCACATATATCTCTTGTGTGTTATCTTTTCTCCTTTTATGTTCTTCCTCTATATTGTGAATTATGGTGAATATCGATATTTTCCGCAACAGGCGAGGATGCGCGAAGAAGGGGGGCGGCTCTCAGAGGCCAGCGCAATGGCGTGCTGGCGTGGACGCTTGAGGCCGGGTCTCGGTCTCCAGCGTTCATGTCGCGCGCCCTCACGCCGGCGTCTGCGAGCCACCCCATGTTCCTTCGCGCCCGAGGTCAGCAAGGACATGCGAAGAAGAAGGGAGGGTGGCTCTCAGTGTCCGGCGCAATGGCGCGCTGGCATGGATGCCCAACGCCGGGTGCCGGTCTCGGGTGTCCGCGGCGCGCGCCCTCGCGCCAGCGTCTGCGAGCCGCCCGCCGCTCGACTGCCTCACTGCCTCACACCAGCCCCCCACCAAACTGCCTCACCCCCCCCCCTCTTTCGCCACAATCCCTCTATTTGTTTTCTCGATTTTTAATGATTTTAAATTAAATTTAAACTAATTTTTGATGTTGTGTATTTACATATGTTTCACTCATGTTGTTACATATTTTACAGATGTCTGATTCGAAGAATCTTGTACGATTAATATTTTGTTATGGAGGATATTGAAAGAAAGTAGAACATACTTAAAGAAGAAAATATATATTTGGTAAACAGAAGTCTTTATTGGTTGATACAAATAAGTACTCATTTGCAGAGTTATGCATTGAAGCCTATAAATTGGTCAAAGTAAGGACAAATGAATTATTTGTGATCAAGTATTTACTTTTAAATAGCACTCCTCCAACTTATATATCAATCAATAGTGAAATTCAGCTGAAAGTAATGTAGACAATAATAAAAGACTTGAAGTATAGCAATATCTATATATCAGTGGAGGATATAAGCGATCTTTTATCAGCGGTGTCTGCACCAAGGCTGACTCCTTTGACTCCTACATTTGGCACATCATAGTATGGTCAAAAAAAATTTATGTCAGGAGAATCTTCTGAGTATTATAATGTGCAAAGAGATGAGTAAATTGACTCAGATTTAGATACTTATCCTTCTGATTCTAGTTTTCACAGTATGAATTTTTCTTCTGATGATGATGAAGATGAGGAGGAGGAGGATAATAATAATGAGTTAGTGGCTGAGTAAGAGGAAGAGAATATAAGACAAGACGAAGAAGAAGGAGTAGAAGACAGAGCGAAAGATGATTTACTATATTTACTTGGAGATAATTTGAATAATAATGTTCTGAAAAAAGGAGACATATTTGAAGATGTATATGCATTCAGAATGGCTCTTAGACAGTATTGTATTGTGCACAAATTTCAGCCTTTGTTTGTGAAAAATGAACGTAACAGAGTAATAGTCAGATGTGCTTCTGCGAATTGCTCATGGAGGCTTCATGCTTTAGAGAAATATGATGGTTCAGGTTTTCAGGTAAGAAAAATAGAATCAGTTCATACATGTATTGCTGGCAATATTTCTAGAAATAAAATAGCAAGTGCTCAATGGGTAAGTAACCAAATTTTGCATTGGATGTATGTTGACAAGAAAATCACAGTCAAGAAAATACAAAATTTGATGAATGATAAATACAGTATTAAATTAACTTATATGCAGGCATGGAGGGAAAAAGATTATGCTTACAGCGTTATTCATGGTAATAAAGAAGATTTTTTTAATTTGTTTCATTCGCTTAAGGCAGAGTTGGAGAGGAGGAATTCTGGTAATATTGTGTACTTTACTCAATGTCCAGATATGTCTTTCCAAAGATATTTTTTATCACTACATACTTGTCGGAGAGCTTTTCTTACTAGATGCAGACCTATATTGGGAGTTGATGGATGCTGCTTGAAAGACAAATATAAAGGCACATTGCTTTCAGGTTGTGAAATTGATGGGGAGAATAACCTAGTTCCAGTTGCATATGCAGTTGTAGAAGCAGAAACATATCAATCTTGGTTATGATTTCTATATAACTTGCAACAGGTTATAGGAAATTTGGATAGCTTGGTTATTATTTCAGATAGGCAGAATGGTCTTTCTGATGCTGTGAAGAATATCTTCCCACATGCTGAACATAAAGCTTGTATAATGCATGTGATTGCAAATTTTAAAATATTATACCCTGGGAAAAGATTAGAAAATTTCATTTTTAATACTTCAAATACATTTTTGCCTACTTAATTCATCAAGTACATGAAGAGGATTAAACAGCTATCCATACCAGTTTGGCAATACATGAAAGAAATAAATGATTTTGCATGGAGTAGAAGTCATTTTTATCATTCAATGAAATGTCATTATGTGACTAACAATATTTCTGAGTCATTTACAGCTTCATTCAGGATGGCAGGGAGCTTCCCTTTCTTGAACTATTTGATTTCATCAAACAGAAGATAATGGTAAAATTTGCCACAAGAAAAAATGAAGGATCCCACTAGTCTGGAAAGTTAATGCCAAGAATAGAAACTTTTATTAGGAAAGTTTCACAAGCACGTGGTGGATACCATATTTGGAGATCTTTGATGATATTTCAGAGGTCAGTGATTCTTCAAGCCGATGAATTGTGGATATAAGACAGAGAATTTGTGACTGTAAGCAGTGGTAGCTGACAGGAGTGCCTTGTGTTCATGGTATTATTGCTCTCCTTAATGTTCGGTTTGATTCAATTGATTTCGTTGATGACTATTACACTCTGAAGACATACAAAAGAATATATGATATTTCTGTCACTCCATTGCCAAGCAAGAAACTTTAGGTGTCTGCCAAATACTATGCAAGTGCTTCCTCCACGTTTAAGGAGACAACCTAGTAGGCCTAAAAAGAAAAGGATTAAGGATCCAATGGAAATATCAAGTAAAGTGATATATACTTTTAGTAGATGTGGTCAGGTGGGATACAATAAAAGAGCGTGTAAAGAGTCTCTTGGACTACAACAACAAATTGAATCTTCTGGATCTAGCAGCAATCAACAATCAGTGGAAAACCAATATATAAAAGGATGTGGCAGGGGAAGAGGAAGGAAAAGGTCTAGCGTGATGACTTCAGATTTTAGTATGCATTTACCATGTGAGTTTTTCTTTAAAAAAATTGACAATTTTTTTTATCTTATTTTATGTGATTTTGAAATAATACATTAATAAATGTCACTATGTTTTTTTTAAGAAGTTCATCAGATGTTGGATGATATCCTCCATGTGATTTTTGAATTGTAATGTTGTGATTTTTCAACTTTTATTTGAGAATTGTTTAGGTTCTGCTAACACTTTTACTTCATTGTTCTAATATTCATATTATACTAATTGCTCAATATGAAGTTATTTAATAGTTATTCCTTCTTATCAGGTATGTATGCAGGGTTACCAAAGTATGTTACTGTCAACATAGATGACATTGAAGCTGCTGGATTTCAAGAAGGTGATGAGATATTGTTGGAAACCTTAAAAGCCAAAGGCTTAATTAATCCTTCTAGAAGAGAAAGACATCTACCTTCGAAAGTAAGAATGAAATCTGACATTTTGATCTAGATGCAAGTTTAGCAATTTCTGTGATCTAATAAAGGCATTCATTTTTTTCTTTCCAATTTTTATGTAGATAATAGGTGATGGGGATCTAACTGTTAGGTTGAACATAAAAGCATGGGCCTTTTCTGCAGTAGCAAAAGAGAAGCTTGAGGTTGCAATGCTATGTGGGGAAATCAGGGCAAGATGCCTTAAAACAAGAGATTTTTGATAAATGTTATTGGTTTTCTACTTCATTTTGGTGAGTGACATATATAAAGAATTGTCTTATGCCCTTTGACATGGGTCAAGATTGTGCTGCATAGTATTCTTGTGCGTGGTACACTTAGATTCCTATGCAAAAAAAGTACTAGTTGTTATTCGCAAATATCAAGCAGCAATGGGTGCTTTTTGCAATTTGAACAAAATGATAGTTTTTCCAATGTCACACAGGGAGTAATATGCCATTTTTTTAATTTAAATATAATTAAATTTAAACAAAAAAAAATAAAATAGGTTTAAGTTTTCAATTTTTAGTTTAAAATTTTAAATTACAAGTTTAATATTTGTACATTTATAAATAAACCCCTAAAACATATTTATTTATAAGTAAGTCCAAATTTTATTTTTTTTTAATAAAATTTTACAAAGAAAATATTGAAGGTTTTACAACTTAAAATTTGAAATTACAAGTTTCATATTTGTACATTTATAAAATAGATCCCTTGAATATTTTTTTTATAAATAAGTCTAAATTTTAATCTTTTTTAAAATTAAATTTTACAAAAAAGATATTGAAGGTTTTAAAATTTAAAAATTACAAGTTTAATATTTGTATATTTAAAAATAGACCACTTAAATATTTTTATTTATCGATAAGTCTAAATTTTATTTATTTTAAAAATAAATTTTACGAATAAATTATTAAAGACTTGAAAACTTAAAATTTAAAATTACAAGTTTCATGTTTGTACATTTTCAAATAAATCCTTTGAATATTTTTATTTATAAATAAATCTAAATTTTTTATCATGCTTTAAATAAAATTTTACAAAAAAATATTAAAGGTTTCAAACTCAAAATTTATAATTACAAGTTTAACATTTGTATATTTAAAAATAGACCCCTTGAATATTTTTATTTATTAATAAGTTCAAATTTTATTTATTTTAAAACTAAATTTTACGAATAAGTCATTGAAGGTTTGAAAACTTAAAATTTAAAATTACAAGTTTCATGTTGGACATTTACAAATAGACTCCTTGAATTTTTTTTATAAATAAGTCTAAATTTTTTATTATGTTTTAAATAAAATTTATAAAAAATACATTTAAAGTTTTAAAACTTAAAATTTAAAATTACAAGTTTAATATTTATACATTTAAAATAGACTCTTTGAATATTTTTATTTATAAATAAATCCAAATTTTATTTATTTTAAAACTAAATTTTACGAATAGACCCTTCGCCGAACCCTCGCCGGCCGATGTTCGCGCCCGCGCGCCGGCCTCCTGCGTCTGCTCTCGTGCGCCAGCCTCCGACGTCCGCGCCTGCATGTCCGCCACTCTCGCCGCCGCTCGTTTATAAATATTTAGATTTTTTATAAATAAAAATATTTTATGGGTTTATTTGTAAATGATTTGAAAGAAATATTTTTTTGTAAATCGGAATAATTTTAGAGTGTTATTTACGAAAATTAAATAATAAATAATAAATATTTTAAAAATAAATGTGGCGTAGATAATTACAAAAAATTAAGAAAGATTTTTTATAATTAACGAAAATAAGAGCAATGTACGTAAGCAGTCCTATTTTTTTTTCTAATTTCCTTGCCACATGCTGCCCCTTGTTTTCCGTCGTCCTTTCTTCGCGTCACAGCAAAACGTCACATAAGCAAGAAAATATGGCCTTTCTACTTTCTAGAGAGATTCACTAAAAATAAACTGGCGCGTGACTCACGTCGATGAGGATGACGAAGACGATGAGTTAAGACCCGATTGAAATGCATGTACTGGAATCTTCCGAACACCCATCCATACGTTGATCATAGTTGACGTGGTCGTGTTTCTGGATAAGATCAAACTATAAAAGCAGAACTTGTTTCTTTGTCCTTCGCCAAGTTTCGGTACCATTTCATATCTACCTTCTTCAGCACAAGCAAACTTGGAGACTGTATGAGCTCAGCAGAAGGTGTACGCTTCCGTACTGTGTTGAATTAAATCATATCGTGCGGCCTGGAGCAAAATGTTTTCGAGTTGAACTTGAGTTGGAGGCGATGATTCGTTCCGTGTCCAAGACGACGATCGTGTTCCAACTGGTACTGTCGACCTCTCAATGTGGGTTTGGGTTAGAATCAATGCATGAGGGCTACTTTTATCAGTTGAGCTTGACAGGGCTCAAACCCGTGGCGCACCGTTGACCTCGCTAAGTTTTTTCTTCAAGTGCGGAAACCTGAAGGAATGAGAAGACGAAGGAGCCAATTTGAGCACGTTTTGCAGTGGATGACAAAGAGTTCTGCAGTGCACTGCAAAGTAGCTCATATTTTAGTTGTGATCTTGTGATCCCAGAAGTACTTGATCGGGTCTTGTCAATGCTGTCAGGTGCTCTCTGCAGCTCTCCTTGGTCAATTCAATTTGTGACTTTTGTGTTCCATCCAAAGGTTTCAGTATTGCCGGCTGTGATCTGCATAAACTACTCAAAAAGGACTCATTTTTCCGATGGCTATAGTCTGAGAAATTTCGCATCCTTCGTCACAAGGGATAGTATTCATTGTACGACGGAAAGATTCATTCGTCTGTTCTCGCGATTTCGATACTTGAATTCAGCAAGACTGCTAGCTCAAGGAATACTAGCAACAGTAAAAGTTTTTGTATCCAAATTGATCTTGCTTCTTCATGCTCAAATATAAAGACCAATACATGAAATTCTATTGTCAAATTCGACGTGGAATAGCCAAAAACTTAATTCTATTTCGCAACTAAACACCCAAAAAGCATAAAAAAAAGAATTAAACATGTCACCATCATTGGACTAACCCATGGCATGGCCTGTCAAGGCAGCATAAGTGCCATAAACAGCGAAGACGAGTCCAACGAAAAGAATGATGTAATCCAGTGCTGTTTGCCAGAGGCCCAACGTAGAGCCCATAAGCTTGAGGTGGAACACAGATGGCAAAACGAACGCAAGGAATGCGCAGACAGTGCTGCCCATGAGCGAGATGAGGACTGAAAACCCGGGAGTTACAGTGGCCAACACAGCCATAGCAACCACCATAAGAAGGCGGGCCACGTAGAGAGCGAGCCAATCTCCACCTTGTATGATGCTGCAGCGTTTCTGAACCCAACTGCTGGACTTTATCTTCGTCTCTGCGATCTCATTCACTGGGTGCATCATGATCGGAAAGGTGAAGGCGAGCGCGATGCAAACACTGACCTGTTTCAGCATCAAAAGCACAGGAAAACAGGCGTCAATGTGAAAAATTGTGAGCCTTCAGCTATCAATGGCTTAGGTAATGCAGGATTCACAATTCATCTAGTCAAAACGGTTCTTAGAACTCAATAAATGACAAGATATGATGAAAGACTCTCAATGATCATAAATTTTAGATCATTGTTTGGTTTGGAATCAAGATTATGATTAAACTCAAGTTGAATGCTAAAATAAAAAAAAAATTAATCAAATTTTTGATATTTGAATACTAATCTTAGATTTTTTTTAGATTTTTATGTCTTTGATATATTATTTATTAAAAATTAAATAAATGAATATAAGAATAATATGGTCATTTATTTTTTAAAGTAACACAAAAATAATTTGACTATTTTTTAAAAATTTAGATGACAAGCTGGTCAAAATATGATGATCTTGATTTTGCTCTCGAATCAAATACACCCTAATTGAGTTTTGGAGGATTTGGACATAATTTTCACAGTATTCACCATATAGCATTGTGTCCCATGCTCTTGTATGAACTATTTTCAATTTGAGGCCAAGATGAACAGCTTTGAAACCTTTGAATCCATAGAGAAGATGAGAAACTTGCGAGGAAGAAAGGTATCACACACCTTAACAATGGCAGAAGACCAATGGTTTGGAAGATTGAGTGTGATGATGTCCTCGGTGTTATCTCCGTAAGCTAAGTATCCAAGCAGTCCAAAGCAAGCATAAGCGATTGTGATTCCAATGAAGGCCTGCAATAGAACGCAAGGAAACTTTCTCCGCTGTGCCATGGACCTCTCCAATGCCAATGTCATCCCAAATCCGTCGAAGCAAAACACGGCCACTCCGCTGGCAAACGGTATGCTCCACAAGCCATTGAAAGCAGCCTTGTAGCCTGAAAAACTCTGGAGCTGCACCACATCCTGCTTGATGACAAACGCCATGGCAAGCACGTTGCAGACATCCGCCAAGGCGCTGAAGGGGGACAGCACCTTGAGGGAGCGGACGCAGCAAAGGCCAATTTCCAGGGGGACGAGCATGAAGATGAAAGTGCAGGAAGAGACGGCGGAGAAGAGAGAATAGAGATTCTGTCCGATGAAGAGAAGGTAAGCAATGGCTCCACCGGCGTGAGAAACGACGATCAGCAACTCCGTCGCAAACCGGCCTTTCTCTCCAAAGGCCTTATCTCCAATATCGCCATAAGTCTCGATTCTCCCCAACTCGTGGCCGTCGCCTTCCTCTTCCAATCTATTCTTGCATTGCACCTGAAAAAAAAGAGCCGCAAAGTTCAATCGCAAAAAAAAGAAAAACATGACAATCAGAGGGCGAATAAAGAAGAAGAACCATACCAATAGCAGCATGCAATAGTAGGTGAGAATGCCAGCAAGCAAGACGCCGACGAAGCCGGCGAGCCAGCCGGTGACCCTAAAAGCGTAGGGGAGACCCAGGAGGCCGGTGCCGCAGATGGAGACGATGATGTTGACTAGGGTTTGCACGGAAGTAGCCCCGAGAGACGACGACGCCGACCCATAGATATCGAGCAATGGAGCCGCTGCTCCGCCTCCTGATTCTTCTTCCACTTGCGCATCTTTCTCATTACTCATCATCATCGACGTCTTTTTGAATTCTGAGAGCGATCTGTCAATGATCTCTGGGATAATTCCCGGAGCTGATCTTAGGGTTTTTTGCGTATATATCTTTAAAAATATTAAATTAAAGTGTATGTTGCTCTGAAGTCTAAAACAAAATTACGTCATGCCCTTAAGACTAAATTAACGATTATTTTCCTAATAAAAATATTATAAAATTACTAAATAAAATTTTATAAAACTAAACTTAGATACTTTCAAATTCAAATTGTATATTTCTATTCAAAACTTAAAAAAGTATATAACTTTTTAAAATCTTATCAAATTATTTTTTCCTTTAAATTTAAAAAATTATATTTTTTTAAAAAATTAGATATATTACAAAAAACTCTACAAATATAGATTTACCATTAGAGTAAAAAATATTTAAAAAATATAAATTATTTGATGTCATTTAAACTAAATTTAAAAAAGAAAATACTCATGGTCTGATTAAAAGTGATGCAATAGAGAATACTAACAAAAATAAACCTAAATTTGATCCATATTAAGCCCTAGATCTGATTTAAAATTGAGTCTTAGTTCTTGTTGATGGAGGTTGGTTCTCTACTGATTTTAGTTTGAGAGATTTCTCGAGATCAATCCACAAGATCATTCCTTTACTAATTTACAATAGAAGAAAAGGCAAGAAAAACCATCGATAACTTCCCAGCGATGACCACTTCAATGCACAAATCAGTTATGAACACGCAAAGTCTTTTATTAAGAGAAAAAAAGACATTAGTCTTTTATCTATTTAGAGATGATCATATTTCATAAACCGTCGAGTGTATTCAAATCTTACAATTTAAATGTCATAATCTTTTTATATTATTTATGATAGATTGCCACAAATCCTGAATTGTCAAGGTTTTTTTATGGATAAGAGTTCATATTAATCCAAACTATGGACTACTTACACTTGACCAATCTAGGGTTTGGTTCTCATTGACACTTTGACCCACTAGTTCACTTTGATGTATCATCAGTTCTAATATAAATTGAGTTGAAATGGATTTAAAATAGGCTAGAGGCAAAATTGTTCTTTCACATATCATGTTAAAATTTAATTTGAGATAAATCGAAATAGATTTACACCAAATCATAAGCAAAATTATCATTTTATGTCTCAAATTAAATTTTAATTTAAGATAAATATCTCCATTAGACAAGACAAAGTTTCTTGTAACGATCGTTGAACCACCAAAACCTACTTTAATTAGACTAGGTGTATTTTCATCTTTTCAATTTAACCTAAACGATATCAAACAATATATAATCAAAATATTCATGATTTTAATGATAAATCTATACCTAATAAAATTTTTATAATCTGTCTAATAACTCAAAAAATATAATTTTTTAAATTTAGAGAAAAATATGTAAAAAAGAAAAATTTTAAAGAATTATATGTAATTTTTAAATTTGGAGAGGAAATATATAATTTGACAAGATTTGAAGTAGATATATATTTTTTAAATTTAGAATAAAAATATGCAATTTGGTGATATTTTAAAAAAAATATGAAATTGATTTTTATTATTTTATATTTCTTTATAAAAAGTATATACATATTTTAATCTAATGGACATGTGCATAAACATAGACGGCTTAAAAGATATGGATGCAATTAGAAAATTTTTCAGAAGTATACTCACAAAAATTCCTCTTTTATATTTAATGTAAACATTATATTATAGGGTTAATTGTACATAAATTCTTGAAATCTTACTAAATAATTTATTCATCTTTAAATTTAACAAATTATATATAACTCCTTGAAATTCTTGTCAAATTACATATTTTTTTTGAAACTTAAAAAATTGTACTTCTTGAAATCCTTTCAAATTACATATTTCTCCTCCAAATTTAAAAATTAAATATTTTTTGTATAAAAATCAAGAAAGTCTGGTGGTTAGATATATGACAAAAATTTTATCGAGTACAAATTTATCATTGAAATTAGAAATGTCTAGACAATATATATTATATAACATCATTTAGATTAAAATGAGAAGATGGCTATGTCATTATTGTAAAAAACTCTCTCTCATTCAATTAAGAGTTGTATTTGAAATTAAATTTTAATCCAGTATATCAAATAACTATTTTATCATGGTCTAGTTTAAACTCATTTCATTTCGATCTCAAATTAAATTTAAACCCAAAATATAAAATGATAATTTTGCTTTCCGACATAAACTTGTTTTGGCACAATTTTGACTATAACTAGAGCTCAACCTATGCCAAATTTGGGATTTGATATAAGCCAAATTTGAGATTTGATATGAACCAAATTTGAAGATCATTTTTTTTCATATTTTCCATTATATTAATTTACACTTAATCACGAGTGTTTTTGTCTTTTCACTTCAACCTATATATATATATCAAGTAATATATATATGTCAAATATTATTGATTCTAATAATAAATTTATATCCGATAAAAAAAAAGGGCTAATTACATACACCTCCCATAATTAGCCCTAATTATCTACAATCCCCCGTAATTTTCAGAATTACCCACATCACCCCCTTTTCAAAATATTTACCTACACCCCCTGATTGTTATTTAATCAAAAATTTCTTAAAAAATTCCGATTTTACCCTCCGTTATTTTTACAATTAAACCTCTAAAAACTTATTATTTATTATTTAACACCCCAAAATTCTGATTTTTACAAATAATACCCCAAAATTATTTCGATTTACAGAAAAGTCCCCAAAATTTGGATTTTTATAAATAACACCCCGAAATTATTCTGATTTACAGAAAAGTCTCCAAAATTATTGCGACGGTGGCGAGGGCGGCAGTGCGTGGGCGGCAATGCCAGACGCCGGTGGTGGGAGTGGAGGCCCGAGGCCGGCGCGCGGGAGCGGACGACGAAGGTCGGTGAGCGGGCGCAGAAGCCGGAGGGCGAGGCCGAGGTCGTATGGGGACGGAGGCCGAGGCCAGCTCGGCCTCCGACTTCCGCGCCCGCTCGCCAGCCTCCGGCATCGCCATCTGCGCGCTGCCACCCTCACCGCCGTCGCAATAATTTCGGGGACTTTTCTGTAAATCGAAATAATTTTGAGGTGTTATTTGCAAAAATCTGAATTTTAGGGATTTTTCTGTAAATCGAAATAATTTCAAGATGTTATTTATAAAAATCCAAATTTTGGGGTGTTAAATAATAAATAATAAGTTTTTAGGAGTTTAATTGTAAAAATAACGGAGAATAAAATTGAAATTTTTTGAGAAAATTTTGATTAAATAATAATGAGGGGGGTGTAGGTAAATATTTTTAAAAAGGGGGTGGTGTGGGTAATTCCAGAAATTACGAAGAGTTGTAAATAATTAAGGTTAATTAAGGGGGGTGTACGTAATTTCCCTAAAAAAATATAAATTTTTAAGTATGAAGAAAAATATGTAATTTTTAAATTTCAAAAATATATATATAATTTGATAAGATTTCAAAAAGGGATAATTACCTATAAGTTCCTGTAATTAGCCTTAATTACCGACAACCCCCCGTAATTTCCGGAATTACCCACCCCCTTATTGTTATTTAATCAAATTTTTCCCAAAAAATTCCGATTTTACCCCCGTTATTTTACAATTAAACCCTTAAAAACTTATTTTTTTATATTTAAGGCCCCGAAATTCGATTTTTTACAAATAACACCCCGAAATTACTTCGATTTACAGACAAGTTCCCGAAATTCGGATTTTTACAAATAAAACCCCGAAACTATTCCGATTTACAGAAAAGTCTCCGAAATTCAACGGCGGCCGGAGTGGCGGCGAGCAGACGGCGACGCCGGAGCCGGCGGCGGAAGCGGAGGCAGAGGCCGGCGCACCGGCACGAGGGCGCGAACGGCCTTGGCACGCGGGACGGACGGCGAGGCTGATGTGCAAACAGCGGGCACGGACGGCCTCGGCCTCGGCCTCCGTCACCGGCCTCCATCCCTGTCCAAGGCCTCGGCCTCCGTCCGCGCCCGCGTGCCCGGGACGGAGGCCGAGGCCTTGGACGGGGACGGAGAACACGCGCTGGTGAGGCCTCCGTCCCCAGCACGCGGGGGCCTCCGTCTCGGCACGCGGGCGCGGACGGAGGTCGGGGACGGAGGCCCCCGCGTGCCGGGGACGGAGGCCGAGGCCGAGGCCGTCCGCGCCCGCTGCCGGCGCGCCGGCCTCGGCGTCCATCCCGCATGTCGAGGCTGTCCGCGCCCTCATGTCGGCGCACCGGCCTCCACCTCCGCTTTCACCGCCGGCTCCGGCGTCGCCGCCCGCTCGCCGCCACTCTGGCCGCCGTCGAATTTCTGGGACTTTTCTATAAATCGGAATAATTTCGAGTTGTTATTTGCAAAAAACTGAATTTCGGGGCCTTAAATATAAAAAATAAGTTTGTAAGGGTTTAATTGTAAAAATAATGGGGTAAAATCGAAATTTTTTAGAAAAAATTTGATTAAATAACAATCAAGTGGGGGTGTGGGTAAATATTTTCGAAAATGAGGGGTATAAGCAATTCCGAAAATTACGGAAATTATGAGTAATTAAGGCTAATTACAACAACTTATAGATAATTATCCCTTTAAAAAATTATATATAATTTTTTAAATTTTTTAAAATATATATATAACTAAATAAATTTTAAAGGGGTTATATATAATTGATTGTCTTGTTGAACTCTCATATACTCCAATGTTTTCAATTTGGCATCGGTTTCCCATGTTTGAAGATCGAAATTGGATTTAGTCACTGCAATTGAATCTGAATTCAACAATCCAGATCCGCGGTCCAATAGATTTGAATTTGCGAGCTGAAATCTCTACCTCTCTGTTTGATGATCCCAATTCTATTGCGCCAAAACACGATGATCAGAGGATGGACGGTCTGAATTCGATCCCAACATCAATCCAATCATACCATCCACACCGTTGTTCAGTAGTCAATACCACTCGCGCAAGGGCTTCTTCCTGAGCATGTCATAAGAAGCCCACAGGGCGTCCACCGGGCACGGCCGGCCGGCGTCGAGCCGGACCCACGGCTTCCCTCTCCCGCTCCAGTGCAGCAAGCTGGACTCCCCGGGATGCAGCGCCCGGCAATGTCCCTCGTAGTTATCTCCCCCCAGGCCATGCTGGTTCCACCGTGGCGGCACCGCAGTGATCTCCCCGGCGAACACCAGCAGAAACGGCGGCAGCGACCCCAGCTCGTAGATCCTCATCCTCTTCTGCAGCTCCATCCACTCCTCTATCTCTCTCGTGTAGTCCTTCGCCCTCCACCTCTGCAGCTCCACTACCATCACTCCCGTGTTGAAGTAGCACGGCTTGGATGTCCGCCCCTCCAGCGCCGAAGACAGCTCGCTGTTGGACCAGAAGCTGGGCGTGAAGTAGCGCGACATGCTTGCACCGCAGTACTCCGGCGCGGCGATCACCGACTTGCTATTGATGAACTCCGTCGACCACAGCTTGCTGATATCGTCGACGACGATGACATCGGAGTCTAGGTACACCACTCTGCTAATGCATTCCGGCAAGAGACGGGGAAGGTAGGACCTCGCATAGTTCAGAGGCCGGTCGAGAGCCTGCCGCACGGATGTCGATATACGACCACTCACCATCTCCTCGTCGAATTCATACATGTCAAAAGCAAGATTCGGGAAAGCGGACGACATCGTAGCGTTCAGGTTGATGCCGGCTTCGTCAGTCTTCGAGTGAATGAAGTGGAAGTGCAGGTTCTGAGGGCAGGTGGAGTGGTGGATGGTGGACAGGACTGCAGCCATGGAACCTCGGAGGTACACCTCGTCGAGTGTCATAGCTATGTTGATGATGTTGCCCTTGCAACTGCGGTGTTGGCCATTGCCCCCGGCCGGCTCCTTGCATTTCGGAGAGTTGGAGAAGAAGGGAGCCTCCATGAATATGTCAGCACTAGAAGCGGCAGAGATCACCATCATCAACAGCAGCAGCAGGAGAAGGTGCATTTGGTGAGAAACGTGCCCAAAAGGAACAAAATGGATACTCACAATTGTGTAATTTAATGAAGAAGAGGCAAAGACAGATCGTTAGAAGGATTTAGAAAGAGTCAGAAGGATGGCGAGGGAAACACGAGTGTAGGAGAGGGGAAGAAGTTGCCGACTTTACAGAAGAATCAGGGTTAGGAAAACAATGCAGCCTTGTTTTGCTATAATTTCTGTCATGAGATCTAGACTGTCTTATATGTAGATCTGCATTTCATTGTAGCTTTGCTTGGAGACAGCAAGAAGACTTGTCTGCACACTAGATAGTAGATAGTGTACACGCGTAAGAACCTCGTCGCAGCTGGCCGGCCTCGGTGTCTTCCACACTAGCACTTTCTATACTAATTCTGTTAATTGCCTGTCAATTGCGATCCTCACTTTGCTGCTCGCAATTCAAACGCAATTCAAACTCAAAACAGACCCGGAGAGATGGAGCAGGCGACGTGCTGCAAACGTCAAGCCCTATGCTGGCGGTATTCGGTCAGCAACTGCAATAGGATCCATCAATGCTCTGTATTGACTGCATGCGCGTGTACCCATACACAGTATTCATGCTTCAGTAGTTCAATTGGCTCTGGAGTATCACCACTGACTCACCGATCATCTCATATAGACCGACATAAACATGTGATCACAATGCTAGAATTGGAATTTTTAAGGATATCATATTGGTATTTCCTTGGGCAAAGTTATAGTCAAAAAATAATTTTGATGTCATAAGTTAACAACTCCTTACATTCAACACAAGCATCTGACTGCTCCTCTTGGTGTTTGAACAAGAAATGCTAAGTTGGGAGACACCAATCAATACAAGGATTGCTCTGAATTTAGCTCTGTTCGCTTGGTTTCGCAAGTGAACTTGCTCCAGTAGATGACGGGCCTGAAAGACATGCTGCCAAAGCACAAGTAATCTCCTCTTTTCCCTTCAGAATTATAGTTATGCATCTCAAGAATGACACTATGCATTCAAACTCTGAAAAGCACAGTTCATCTGTTGGAAAGCCATGCAAAGTGTTTCAACTGCAAAGTGGAGACTGAGAATCAAATGGGAGCTCAATTGGTGTAGCATTGCCATAGAAATCTTCCAAGTTGTAGAATGCTCTCTGCTGAGGTAGAAATATGTGTACAACAACATCACCTGAAGATAAATAAATAAGACTGTAGTTTCAAACCAATATAATAAACAAAAAAGAATTCTGAATCAATTTTCCATGTTCAAAAGAAAAAAAGACAAGGTCAGACCAATCTTAAAGGACACTCAAAGCAAACACTTGTGGATTCCATAAAGAAATAGTTATCTGCTTTCTACAACTGTTTTCAGCAATGAACTTCAGAGACATGGGTAACTTGGTTATTTCACTGTATTTTTTGTCAGCAATTAACTGTGTAACAACAGCACACAAAATATAAAGTTCCAAATATCACAGTAATATCGGTCATGGTAAAACTACCCAAAAGAAGAGATTCAAGAGAACAGCAGCCTGATTTTGCACAATCTGAGCAAAGCAAAACTACATTACTAATTCATTTTAAAAATTAATTACCGAAGTCTAGTACTGTCCAAGAGCTGGTTTTGGTATTGCCTGATGGAACTTTCTTGAATTGTTGCTCAGCCATATCTCTAATTCGGGTCCTGCAATTATGCATAAGGATTTTAAAGAGAGATCACATGTATTAACTTCTTGCTTCTAACAAGGCTACTCTACTGATAGATCAGATGTCTTAGTTCATTTGTGGCAGCAAAATTATGCTATAGTTCATTGACATTGGGAAGTTCAGATGTGATCTGATTGCTATCTCATGATTCTATTTGGCAAAAAAACTTCCAGCAAGCGACGAAAGTGAGGTACATACCCAACAGCATCAATTTGAGGACGAGAAAAAGCTGTAGCAATGATGAAAAAGCGAGTCCAATAAACCAGAGGCTTCACAAAGAGAACCCGAATATCTGCAGCCTTTACATCATTGGCAACTTTTGCCAAGGCAACAGCAACTGCAAAAGATCCAGTGACCAGGAAAAAGAAGTTATCAGTACAATGGACAACACTGTTGTCTATCATGGATCATCCCAAAATAGGGGTTCGCCATATCAGGTCAAAGTTCAGGACACTAGACATCAGCATAATAGAGATTGTTGAGAATAGCAAACATTAATCTTAAGCATAAACAAATATCCTTTTGAGACAAATGGTTCTGCTAATTCCGTCTGTAGTTAGCTTAAGTAATAAATATGAATGGTTGCAAAATTTTATTTGTAGGAGTTGCTAATGTCTTTCCCAGATCATCTACAAAAATTCAAATCATTTTAATAACTAGATTGAATCCAAATCTACGTCAATACTAATTGATTCCAAGAACCTTGTGCTAAGTCCTGATTTCAGTTTTCTAGACTTACCGAAACCTAACCAGGACAATATGGATTTACAAATCTGTACCTTCAAAAAAAAAAAACAAAAAACATAAAAAACCTCACTTTCAAGATTCACCACATGAATTCTGGCCCTTTATGGAAAAATAAGAGCTCCTAACAGAAAGCTCCCAGAGCTTCTATCCCTAACAAAAAATTCATCCCCAGCAGAAATTCTATGAAGTATATCCATGATAATAATTATGGATTGGCCATTATTTTGTCCATGACATTGATATGAAATTTGTGTTCATAGCAATTTGATTCACTGAGCTCGAGAGAACTATTTCTCAAGTGTGGTCCTTCCTTTCAAGCATGATCTGATATCAAAACTTGTAGATCCTGAGAAATTAACATCAGTGGTCATGAACATCTATGTTCAAATAGTATGTGATAAGTGAAAAGTGATGGAACTTTAGACTGGGGAATCCTATTGCAAAACAAAATTGTCAGGTAACATTTCCATTACTTTTCTCAAAGCCCTCAATATTGTCGTGATCACCAAGAATAATGCGCATGTTATTCATTAGTAATTAAGGGCATAATGTAGCTACTTCATAAATTTCCTTGAACTATCCAGTATGGAGCAGTCTTAGCTTCCTACTTTGCCTTGCACTACAAAAATTTGGGAGCAATATATGTACAAAATGCCAGCCGATTCAAATCACTTTTCCGTAGTTAATGACTATAAAAATCAGAACTTTCCACTCTACTCTAGAAATCTTACCTTGAGTTGCTTTTGTGATCTTCACACAAAACTAGGATTCACTCCTACAATATCAGAATCACTGTATTTTGTTGAGATAGGGCAAATAATTAATACGAAATACTAAATCTCATGCTGATGATCTCAACACATAATCTAAACGCAAAGCTCAGGATCACCAAGTGAAGAAGTTACATGACAAGCTCTCTGCATAATCGTCCGCCTCCGCACTGGGGCTCTTCCGATCGCCTCTTGTGTACACCACCTTCCCGTACTTGTTGAACAAATCATCAAACATCTCGTCAGTATCCCCGCTACGATTCTGTAAACAGGAACCAAGTAATCAAAAGCAGCAACACAAGCAGCAAAAAGTCAAAATCTTTCCGAACAAATGCGCAAAAAAATGGGAAGAAAAATAGAAATATTGGGCATGGTTCAACGCACCTGGGGAGGGCGTCTCTGGGAAAGCACGACATGGGAGCGGCGAGGAGGAGTGGGGGGAGAAAGCCGATTCTTCTTGCTGGAGAAGAAGGAGGAGGATGGCTTCCTGAACTCGCCGTGAAGGCAGGTGGAGCATGGAGCCGGTGGCACCGCCAGTGCTCGCATCATCTGCTCCAAGAAGGAAGGATGCTCAGCGCTGAGTGCCCCGCCGAGGATAAAGGCCAAGAAGAAGAAGAAGACAAGGGAGCGGATCGGCTTCGGTTTAGGTTTGGTTGCTTTCGGCCTGATTTGGATGTTGCTTTCCAATATGGACCGGGCCTGGGCCTCAACGCGTTTAGTCAGCCCATTTTAAGATTTTAATAAAAACAAAACAAAGGCGGTTTTGTGCAAAAATCCCCGGTCCCAATTTTTTTTGCATTAATGGGCTAAAGCCTGGTCCTTCGGGCTGTAGAGGCGGCGATGGATGAGATGCCTCGCCGCCGGAACCAGGAGTCAGCAGAGCAGACGCCTCCTCGCCGGAGGAAACCCTAGCCCGCTTCGCTCACCGGTGAAGTTCGTAGATGGCCATCCGCCGTCGCCTCCGAGAACGAAGGGTTCCTTATCTTGACGATGATGGCCACCGCCATCTCCTCTCAGTACCTCTTCTTCCTCTTCCTGCGCGCCACGGAGCAAAGAAGCCTCCTTTCCGGGAGATGCCTCCACGGCCGCCTCATCAAGACCGGCCTCTGGGCCTACGTCTTCCTCTCCAACAGCGCCGTCAACATGTACGCCAAGTGCGGCTCCCTGCCCGCCGCCGCCGCCGCCTTCGACCAGATGGGCTCCCGCGACGTCGTCTCCTGGAACTCGCTCATCAACGCCTACTCCCACCTCGGCTCCGCCGGCTCCCCTTTTGTTTTGGACCTCTTCCGAAGGATGATTGGGACCGTTCCCTCCGTCCTCCCCAACGCGTTCACCTTCGCCGGCGTCTTCACGGCTGCCTCTGCTGCCCGCGACACCTGCTGCGGCCGGGAAGCTCACTGCGTTGCTGTCAAGACGGCGAGCTGCGATGATGTCTTCGTGGGCAGTTCTCTGCTCAACATGTACTGCAAACTGGGATTGGTATCCGATGCTCGGAAGGTGTTTGACAGAATGCCTGAACGAAATTCTGTCTCCTGGGCGGCCATGATATCTGGCTACGCTACCGATAAGGATGGCACCGAGGCTCTCAAGCTGCTCAAACTGATACTGCTGGAAGGAGAGTGCTCCGTGAATGAGTTTGTGTTGACGAGTGTTCTCAGTGCTCTGTGCCTTCCGGAGTTCCTAGAACAAGGGCAGCAAGTTCATGGTCTGGCGATCAAGAGTGGGCTCTTGTCCTTTCTGCCTGTTCGGAACTCGCTTGTGACGCTGTATGCCAAATGCGAGAGTATGGGCGATGCACACTTGATGTTTGAGACCTCTCGAGATGCTATGAGCTCCATCACATGGTCTGCGGTGATCACTGGGTGTGCGCAAAATGGTTTCTCTGACAGGGCCCTGATGTTGTTTGCTGAAATGCAATTTGCTGGCTTTCTACCGAATGAGTTCACGTTTGTTGGGGTGCTGAATGCTTGTGCTGATAAGATGGCTTTGGTAGAAGGAAGACAAGCTCATGGCTACTTCTTGAAGCTAGGATTCGAGCTTCAGGCATATATCAAGAGTGCACTGGTCCATATGTATGCAAAATGTGGTTGCATTGGTGAAGCAAGGGAAGGGTTCAACCAGATGCATCAGGAGGTGGATGTCGTCCTATGGAGTACTATGATTGGAGGGTATGGTCAGAATGGAGACCATGAGGAAGCTCTGGCACTGTATGGAAGGATGGAAAAGGAAGGTGTTCTGCCTAATGATCTCACCATGGCTAGCGTGCTCAAGGCCTGCTCGAGCCTTGCAGCCTTGGAACAAGGGAAGCAGGTCCATGCTCGTGCTCTCAAATACGGTTTTGGTTTGGCCATTCCAATAGGAAGTGCCTTATCTACCATGTATGCAAAGTGTGGGAACCTAGAAGATTGTAGGCTTGTCTTCAGGCGAATGCCAGAGAGGGACGTTGTTGCCTGGAATGCAATAATAGCAGGTTTCTATCAGAATGGCCAAGGAAAAGATGCTCTTGAGCT
This sequence comes from Trichopus zeylanicus subsp. travancoricus, assembly GCA_005019695.1. Classification (NCBI taxonomy): domain Eukaryota; kingdom Viridiplantae; phylum Streptophyta; class Magnoliopsida; order Dioscoreales; family Dioscoreaceae; genus Trichopus; species Trichopus zeylanicus. The sequence goes on along the minus strand of RXID01014795.1, from coordinate 320,437 downwards.
CTTTGAGGAGATGAATTTGGAAGGTACAAAACCAGATCATGTCACTTTTGTTAACCTCCTGTGTGCTTGCAGCCACATGGGTCTAGTTGACAAAGGGTGGCATTACTTTACATCGATGCAAGACAAGTATCAGTTAGAGCCAAGAGTAGATCACTATGCTTGCATGGTTGATATCCTGTGCAGAGCTGGAGTATTTGAGGATGCTAAGGAGTTCATAGAATCAGTACCAATTGATCATGGAGCAAGCCTGTGGCGCATTGTATTGGGGGCATGCCGTGATTATAAGAATTTTGATATAGGGGCTTATGCTGGAGAAAGGATAATCGAACTGGGTTCTCAGGATTCATCTGCCTACATTTTGTTGTCGAACATTTATGCAACCTGGAACAGGTGGGATGATGTGGAGAGGGTGAGAAGAATAATGAGGTCCAGAGGAGTAAACAAGGATCCTGGTTGTAGTTGGATCGAACTCAAGAGCGGAGTACATGTATTTGTTTCTAGAGAACATCTACATCCAGAGGTTAAAAATATCTATGCTTCAGTGAGAAGACTGACAAGCCACTTGAAGCTTGAGGATCACTGTCCTACTTCTGATTTGCCATTTTATGATTATTTAGAAACTAATCACGAACCCGCTGAGGAGGAAGAATCATGTCAAGCATCTTGTATGTCCTAATTATCATTTCGAATGATAATTATTTTGTTACACTGCATGGAAATACATTGCCAACCCATCTGGTGGTGAGAAGATATCTTAAAGTTACACCATAAACTATCATTGATCATTTTCTTGATGGCCTGCACTCTGCTATATGGAGGTAATCTCAAAATCCAATCTACTATAGGTCCAAGCTTAGTAGTACTGCTTCAAGTTTTTCGGCTATTCTTGTTTCCTGAATGCCTTAGCATGTTCCAGATATTTTGCTTGCTAGTTGTCTTTCCATAATGGGAAGCTAGTTCTGCCTTTCAGATAAGCCTTGAGTTTGATTAGCCTACTAGACTAATTACTGGTTGTCTCTGCTCTTTAGAAACGTAAATCGTTTAATTTACCAAACCATGTTAGATGCTGAAACAATTTTACTGTTGCATTTGTCATTGTACACTGGTACTAATGCTTGATCAGCGTGCAGCCTGAGGAATTAACATGTTTTGCAGAATCCTTGGGAGTTTTGCAGAATAACATGTTGCACACTAAGAGACTCTTTTTTCTCTGATGTTTTTGGCATCGCAGTATCAGTCAAAATCTCTGTTCCGTTATTGTCCATTGATGTAAACCACCACCACATAAATTCCTGTGTTGATCCTTTATCTTCTTTCTTGTTCTTATCTCAATTTTTTGATTGGTTTTCACATCATCCTCAGCAACTAAACTTGCAAGACTAACTTGAATTAGCTTCTAGCATTAATTAAGGAGAAGGAGCTGGTCAAAAGACATGTTCCTTGTGCAAATCATCCATAAGTTACAGAAATCATTGCATGTGCAATATGGCAAACCAATGCATTTTAGGAGTTGCTTTATATGGTTTAAGAGTTCTAAGTACATACATCTTGATCTGCTATACATGGTTTAATACTACAAGTAGCATTCATCTTGATCCATTACATATAAGCAACTTATACTAGGGTTCACAGGCAATTTGCTCCTGTGCAAGATTTTGAGACAGAAGGCAAAGGCAAAAACTTAAACCAACTTAAAGCTATTGGTTCTCACTTGTCTATTTGACGTGACCTTGCAATTGCTACTGTTGCTAACTTGTACCGCACCATTCTACTTCTACCATTGTTGCTGCTGCGGCCGCTGCCAATATTGTCGTTGATGTGATGCCAATGTCACCACCACTAATGCAAACAAATGTGGTGACATCACCGACACAACTTGTCACCTCTACTCCGTCTTCGCCTGCCGCCACCGGCAAACTACTACTTGCTGCTGGTGGCACCTTAAAGAGGCATACAAAACTCGACTAATTTCCTTGGTAAATGATCAAATGATAAGAATAGTTCATTAGTACGGAGGGAAGGAGAGCGGGAGAGAGAAGTATCCCATGCAAGAGAAGTTTGCAATACCTACAATCCGACCTGCCGGAATCGAACCGGCGACCAAGGATTTCTAGCAAGAGTCCAAATTCAGTAGCAACCATAGCAATCACATAAATTGACATCAAACATGCAAAATTAAAACCACATGTCTGACGTGTAAAATGAAAACTATTTCCATTTTTAGTGTGGAACCAATTCATTTTATTACTCTTCATTTTAGACTGGTGGTTTTCATTTTGCATGTACAGTATCAACTTGTGCAGTCACTATGGTTGTGATTGAATATGGACCCTATGAAATCCTTCACTCTTCCATCTGAGCTAAGGTCGGTTATATAATTCCAAAGAATATCAAAGGAATCCAGGCCCATCAAAAAATATAAGTTTTTCGACCACTTGTGAGAAGCACAACCAAAGTTCAACCAAAGTTCAATAGTATTGCATTAGACAATAAAAAATACACAAAAATGAACAGGATGGAGATTAGGACTAGCAAATTAAATGTAAAGTTGTAAATGCAGTCATGTGTTTGCATCCCAAAAGCTTGCATGAATGGGGTCAAATCATGAATGTATGAATTCAACTTTGAATGCAGAGTACCCAGTAAAATGCATCAATTGTGACCAAATTCAATTTTGAACATCAATATTGCATCATCTTTTCCCTAATTTTCTCCATTTTCCAAGTTTTTTGCGAAATTAATTTCACTCTCACCTATGATTGAGATTGTGAGTATTAAACAAGACATATAGACAATACAATTCCATGTATATTGGAGGTTGAAAGCAGAAAAGGAAGGTTGTTTAGGACTTAAAATAAGTAGCAAATTAAAGCAAAATGTTCCGTATGATTTGTTTCACTTTTTTATTTTCTCCATTTCCAACAATTACACCCAACGTCAAATGTGTCCACTATTTCCCCCACTCGATACTCGTAATCTGGCCAAAAAATGCATCAAATGTGACCAAACTCAGAGAAGAAAGAACATCAACCGCTATTAGATGCTTATAATGCATGATAATCAGTTACCCACAGAGATTCCTTGCGGACAAGGCACAAGTATAGCTTCTTTGGCACCCCAATATTATCAGGGGCCATGGCAGCCGTTAGTTTTCCAGCAACTCTTAACTGCCCCATCCCAGTGTTGGTTAACTAGCTACAAATCGCTAGGGATCAACTCTCATTCCTAGTTTGATTAGGTTGAAATAGGCACTTCTGAGAGAGCACACATACCATTAAAAGGCGCAGGTCTCACCAGACGTAAGCTCCAAAGTACATCCACCTGCATGAAGAGAAAGACGTATAATTATCACCTTCAAAAGATCATAGCCAGAAATTATAGAAATCATGCCAGAAACCATATACTTTCTCAAAGAGCCCAACATTGATCCCCTCGTTTCACATAAAAAGCAACAAGAAAACAGGACAAATTCAGTAGTACAGGTGCATCAATGATCTGGGTATATACCAGATGATACGCCTTGATCACCCATTGATCCTTGAGGTGGTTTCGATAATTATTAGCATGCTTATTCAACCTCGAATCCATTATTAAAAGTATATAGAGGTTAGTAAAACAGGGTTTTCTAAACAAATTAAGCTATAAGTCAACCATACTGAGGTCCAATAGCTGAAAATGGAACCCAAGGATACAAAAAGCCAACTGGCTGCAGTTAATTAAAAGATACATGAAGTTGCCTTCATTAAAGAAACAAAAAAAAAATGGTCAGATGGGCCTAGCAAATGAAGATAATCCCCAAATAAACACTTTTTTTTGTCTTCAGTTATGATTAACCAGTTCTGTTTGAATTGGACCCTCTGAAGGGTATATACATTCTGGTTACATCATGAAGAGCTGTGACGTCCATAACTACGAAACTAAGGGCGGAAACAACAAATTTAATTCTAGAAGAACTCCGACCATTTGCCTCATAGTAAACAAATGAAATGATTTGGCATGAGCCTGTACAAAACATTTCAATTTTCAACAACCCCCATATTATGGGAAGGGCAGGATAGTTAACCTTGGGAAAAGATGTCTGGTGCTGCAAGAGGTGAAAAATATTGTGGTACATGGTTGCAGGAACACAATCCTTCAACTATTGTTAGCACAGTAACCTGAAGAAAGAGAACTTTTCACAATAAGGAAGCAAGTCAAAGATGCATTAATCTGAAGATACAGTATGAGAAACCTTCATACTATAAGAATCTTAATTTCTCAAAAGGCCAGACGTTCATCTGCTTTTTAAGGAACAAAAAAAGTAATCATTTATGGGTCATAAAAGCATCTTACTATTTTTTTTTTCTGCAGCTTCACCTGAGTTACTATGGTCAACATATGCATGAACCATATTGTTTCCTTATGTGCATATAAATTAGGCTATGAAAAAGAAGAGTCCGCAACAACAATTATTTTTCACCATGCAGTATCATTATTGTTCAAGAATAATATTAAATGATGTTATATATTTCAAAATAACCTCTAACAACTTTATTAAGAAATGACCACAAAATGTCTGAACTAACCAAGATGGTGATACTCCAACTACAATTATAGTGTAAGTAGGAGTAAATGCACACATATAATGGAAAGAATGGCATGCAGATCACATACATACAAAAGGACAAAAAGCCCACGAGTTCATTGATGCAACTTGCCATGTTCATTTAATACTTGTCTTTACATTGGAGCATAGTCCAGGTGGCTAATCCACTGCAAAACATATCAACGAGGACTGCACAGTGATGCAAATTTCCTGGCAGTAAGATGAGAGCCTCAACTTGGATAGCAAGCTTGGCAGTCTCCATTGCTATAGATATTCTAAATCAAAAAAGCAATCAGATCAACATCGACCAAGAAAGAAATTTCTAAAGCGTTGGCATTAATAAGAGGATTTAAAGTTACATGCATCATGAATTCAATTTTGGGATATTTCTGATTCAAAAAAATGACATCCAACACTAATCTATCTTTTACAGAACGCGCACATTCCAGTGAATTGATGATGATTTCTTGCTCATCTAGATCATGATTGCAAAAGAGAGTCATTAAAGGGTAAGCTGGCCATGGGGGCAAGCACAATGTAAAAGACATTTTTAACTTAAAGATTCTCTGTGTGATGCTACCTAAGAAAGTCAAAAAGGTCGATCAACATGTTACAATTACAGCGCAGAAGCCCCTCAGAAAAGATTTCTTTATTTCAAAATTGGTTGCAAAATTAAATCTAAAATTTCAAAGTCATCCTGATATCTTGTGCCAGACTGCTAGAATTTTATCCACAGCTGAATAGCAAAATGCCACATCCAATTGTGCATGGAAAAGACAAATGACCGACACCTTACAATTTAAATAATAAGACACTAGAAAGAATTGCAAAGTTATGAAAAAACATAAATTGGGCATAACCATCTGTCGCATACAAAATCAAGAAGAATATTATTTGTCCTGTCAGTCGCATATCATGCCAAATAGTGTGAGATAGTTAGAGGGGAGGGAGGGAGACAGATGGGAAAGATAGAGGATGGGGGAGTTTGACTTATTTGATTAATTATCATGTTTTTCGCTTCTTAGTCATAAATTGATTGCAACTAAGCTCCACTTGCAACACAGATTGGGCAAAGGTGAAATGTTAGAAGAAGAGGACAAACTACTTTTCTTCAGCTGTCATGCTATTTCATTTTTTCAGAATGTATTCTGATTAGATGATCAATTCAGCCTCTGATCAAATAAGACAGACCTTGGTTTTATTTCATCTCTTTAAATAAGTTTAGTATTGAGCAGAATAGCCTATTGTTTGGATCAAGAGAAGAGCCTATAATTAGCTTTCTGGGAAATTCTCAAGACAAGCAATTTCAACAAAATGTTTCAATTTTTTATTTTACTATGTTCAATTCTATGGATTCTTCTATCCATAGAGTACATTGAATATACAAAAATGACAATTAATCTGGAGTGAAGAGAAGGCCTACATCCATAGTTGATGGTTGGCGAGGTTGACAGAAGATGGGAAAGAAGAGAGTTGGAATGTAGCATAGGAGCGAGATACGGGAAGAAAGAAGAGGAGAAAGCAAAGTACTTAGGCAGGAGATTTGTGGCCAGCTTACAGAGTGGGCAGAAGTTGACAGCGCCTGGCAGAAAGGCACCGAGAGCATTGATAGTTCCCTGCTTCTGTTGTTCTGAGGTCGTGATACCCAGATATGCCAGATCAGGGGTTTTTTCCCATTCCCATGCATGGGTACTCGCACACTAGCAAGATCCAGATATTAACCCAAATCGAATTTTATTTGGACTCTAGTTAATAACATTGGTTAAAATTGGTGTTCAGATAAGTAGATTATCTTTAGTTTAGAGCTAATCACAATTTTATTTAAGTTGTTTTATACTTATCTAAATATCTTGTATGATAATAAGTTTAAATTGTCTATGCTTATCTGCAAACTGTTTTCAATCTAATGGACCATCATCTCGTCCATCTACTCCATCTATTCTCCTCTTCTCTCTTCGGACGCCCATTGCGTCTCTCTCTCTCTCTAACATATAAGATTATTGTCAAAATTCTCTAAAATATAACCTTATCGTAAAAATGCTCTAATATATAGCTCCCTCTCCCCATCTAACTCTATCGCTCTCTAACAAATAAGCTTATTATGAGAAACTCCCTCTCTCTCTCCTTTTATATATATATATATATATATAATATATATATATATATATATATATATATATATATATATAAAACACTGTCTCTCTGTAATATGTAAGTTTATTGTGAGAAATGATCTAATAAAGCATGTTGTGACCTGTGAGAAATTGATCAGGCACCCATCTTTGTTCTACATCTGATTAAGCATGACTGCATAGGTACAATTCATTGGCTCAGCGAAGGCCATAAAATATACAGAGGCAATAAATTAAAGAAACTCACACCATGGGCAAAATAATTTATGCTGGCAAAACGTTTTCTGCACTTGCTACATCTTTTTTTTTGAGCCACTGGAATTTACCATTTTATAGCCTTGCATAGCAAGGAATAGGACTTGCTACATTTTTTAAAATATCAATATTCAAACAAAAGAGAAATGTTCTCAGTCCAAATTCTATACCACTCAAGCTTCATAAATGTAAGCTAAGCCTGTCAATTTGTCAAAGCTTACAGGCAGGCAACGATACAAAACATCACTTATAAATTAACTAACATGGCAAACAACATAGACAGTCCTATCATAACAATTCCATACCTTCAGAACAACAGCTGAAGGTTTTATCTAGAAGTACATCCAGCACACTAAGTACACAGGCCATGAGCAACCAGGTTGCCAAAAACTAGCACTGATAAAAGCATATCAGTAAGGAAATTTTTAGTTTTAGTTCCTACCTTCTGAATCCTGAAAGAACACCCTAATTCATTGATCCCCGACACCTGCATACAAGCAAGCAGATTAGCAGCTGTGATAAGATGTCAAAATACTTCATGAGCACAATATACAATATACTATATTACAAATAAATCTCGCATGAGCAAATTTTTCTCATTTGGACATACAGAGGTCAGACAAAAGGCACATAAGCATGGAGCTGCCAACAGGAAACTGAAAGACACTCAAGTTCAGAAGGCAGTGTTACAAGCAGCATTAAGGAAGGAGGCAGGAGCTTTTAAGAGCTGATGTCTGTCTCATGGAAGTATGACAGGTGAAAAAGAACACATAAGAACAGTGGCATACAAGGAGGACTAAGCATTCAAACACCAACACAATCTCAGCAACAATCAGGTGGGAGACGCTCCAAATCTAACAACAATCTTAGTCCAAGGATCAGAATAAATACCAACAAAACCTACAGGGATCAAGCATAAAACCTGAGCATCTATTGTAAGTTGGTGATACCAAACCCACTAAAAAAGCTTTGTTCAGTGATACAAGGAACAAAGACTTGGAACAAGTACATTGTCCAATATTCAAGAAATTGTTGTCACTAAAGAATGCAAATATACAGACACAATAGAAGTTGTGATGTAAATCCGGCACCATTTTGGATATTCAAGTTAGCAAAAACATACCTCCGAGAACCACAATTGCATGGAATCTTTTTCTCTTCTAATGGAAATTTGTAATTGTAGGTAAGTTCTTCACCAGTAGATATATGTCTCTTGGCATATATAAAGATCTTTTTTTGACCATCAACAGTGATTACCTTGGTGTAGCAGTTTGGCTGCAAAAGACATAAATATATTGAAGAAAAGAGGTTACATTCCAAATCAATACACAGAGAAAACAACTGCATTACCTCACATGAATGATTTATAAACCTTGCTATTCCACCACGCTTTGTGGCATCTACCTGCAATCAGAATGATAATTAAACCAAAAGATACATCTACAAACTGAAATATAGTTGTGCCCGCCAAGAATAACTTTCCAAAAGGATAAGATGAGAATATATGGCAAAAGATAATTTTATTTAAACAAAAACTGGACTCATTTAATTGCCAAGTCCAGAGAAGCCTCGGAGTAGCGTTTAGAAAATTTGATCATTGGTTAGATGTCAAGACAGGAAGAACAGATAAAGCTGGTGAAAGCACTATTGAAGATTTCACACCAACAACATAACTTGCGTACAATGCCGATTATGTTCATTGTCTACATTCTCACTGGTTACAGAATTCCTATCTTATTCCGTGATAGTTATCTTTGCATGTCAATGACTTCCAGTCATCCTGTCCCTTCTGTGAGCATATTAGATTGTGTAACCCAATTAGTGACTTGAATCTACACAAAAATGAAGAATTGGGCAGATGCCATCTAAGATCTAACAACTCAAACAAGCATGTTTACACATTAGGAGATGTAAATCACTCGTATCTTAGAAATCACCCCAGGCAATGGGGGCAACACTAAGCATTTTTCAAGCTAGGTCATTGTTAGTTGTACTCGTAGATGAAAGTCACAACAAATTTCAGGCCAACAAAGCAAACAATTCAATTTAAAGCCAAAGGACAGTCACAGGACAACAAGAGGTCAGACTAGAAAACAAGTTAATGAAACAAATTTTGATGAACACAATGAAACAAAGTTAATGAAACAAAATTTGATGAACACAATGTAATTGTTTCCACCAAGTATGAATAGTTCATAGATGTATATGAATAACCAAAAAGACATATGAAGTTTCATCAAGGTTGAACTGTAGTTCACTCACCACATAATCATCATCCAACCTAAATAGATAACTGCTACCAATCCCCATTTTCTCGTAATGGTGTTCACGTATATCTGATATCTGCATGAATTTTCAGAAAGTTAACTTTGTGAATTCAGGATGTGACAAAAATGAGGCCCCAAAAAAAAAGAAAATTGTACCCTGCGCCTAATCAGTTCGCCCACATATTCAATCACAAAGTCTTCTGCTTCAATTGGTTCAAGAGCAACAAGGCCCCAATCATGAATCTTGCTCCTCTGAAAACGAAGCCTTTTTTTTCTTGCCTGAAATGGAAGGAATTGTAACAGAAGAAAGAAGAAAGGCTAAAAGAATGAGATCCATGCTCCAAATACCTTCAATTGATTAAGTTTTAGTAGTTCAGCACCGTCAGCAGCAGCTAGAAGGTTTCGTAGCTTAACCCTGTTTGTTCTTGCAGAAAGGCCTTTGCTATTTGATGTTTGGGATGCATTTGATTCAGAAACAAGTAAGCGTGTCTGAGTTAGATGCAGTCCTCTAACGCATGCTTTGTCAGATGGAAGAGCATTTCTTGACCATTTATGCCACTCCCATCCATCAATGGATGATCGAGCACAACCATCTGACTTGGGGCATCGAACTGCACGTTTAAGAGCCTTGGCTTCTCTACTTCTGGGGCTTCTACGCTTTCCTTCCTTAACTGAGCTACTCCATGATACTCTAAAAGCCTTACGAGGAAGTTGTGATTGGTGACCTGTTTGAGCTTTCCTTTTCAAGCACGATGGTAGCTTTGCTATTAAATAAGAGAGTGGAAAATATATGAGCAACCAAGCAATTAAAAAAGGCAAATCGAGAATGACTAAGAAACAATTGATACTCACATTTCTCTAAACCAGTGGCACAAAGTTCACCTTGCACTTTCTCCAATTTACCCAAAGTCTTTGCATACTCCTCAGACATTTCAAGTGGAACAGAAACCACTTCTGCATTACGTCTTATTACTTGAGTTGACACTTCAACTGGATCAGACTTAATATTTTTATAAGATGGTCCATCTTTTGGCCCATTTAAAATTTCATTTTTACATACAGATGGGGGAAGAGTTGTTTTATGCCTAATGTGCTTCAGTCTACCAGCACCTCTCTTTCTTGACGGAATATCTTGAGTTAACACTTCAACAACTGGATCAGAAGCAATATCATTATGAGATGGCACATCTTTTGGCCCATTTGGAATTTCAGCATTAAATGCAGGCGGGGAAAGAGTTGTTTTATGCCTAATCTGCTTCAGTCTACCAGTAACTTTTTTCATTAATGGAATGCTAGAACCAAGCATCTTGTTTTGGCTGGTAAAAAGCAAAGATGCGCTATTCACCACAAGTTCAGTCTTGCGCTTGTCTACAGCTCTATTACAACTTGCATCCTTGGTCCCTTTCTCCACAATATGATTCAAGGATTCAGATATTGCTTTATCTCTCCGAGTGCTCAGGTTTCCCCCAGACTTCTGAAGAAGAGCAGTACTTCTGTCACGAGATATATACTTGCTTCTCACCTGACATCTTCTCTTTCGAAGATACATATGCTCTTGGCTGACCAAGGATGCACCACATGGCCCTAAACTGGTTGGATGACACAACCTTTCACTATGTTTGGTTAGAACTGCAGAGGAATCAAAGATATCTTTCCCATGCTCACAGGTTTCTTCCTGCAATGTACATATATGATAAAGATTAGCAACCAATGCTCAGTTAGAAAAATAAAAATATGGTTTTAAATTTTCATCCAAAAAAATCTTTTGAATGCGACAATTTTAAGCTTCATTCTCAATAAAGACAAAAATATAAGAGAGAAATCATCACATTCATAGAGTCAGAAGGACCAGCCACATGTAGCGCACTACCTTTGATTGGTTTTGAAGCTTTCTGTTAACCTTCGTACAAGCATTTTCTTTTCTTCTTCGAACATAACATGAACTGACACTCTTATCAAAATAACAGGCAAGATAGGAAGATCTCCACTTGTTTAGAACTTTATCATGCAACTTTTGTTGACACAGATCAAAGGCTGTATAGTTAATAGATGGAAGAAAGCTCACAGGCAACTTAGGTGGTTGAATGGATTTCTGAATGGCACCAACAGGAAAAGAGCATTCCTCGAGTCCCAGGGACGATGGTTGATCAAACTGTTGACCACCAGGCGAACATGTCATAGGCAAACCAAAACTCCCTAAGATACTTGTGAAACCGGTACAGAAGACAGTTGCAGGTTCTGTCAATGCATAAAGGCAATAAGAGTCTGCTTTATATATCACAGAACTTCAGGATAAAACATAGAATTACTCGCACATATAAAGATAAGCATGATATGACCAGGAAATTCCAAAACAATACCAGCAGTTACATCAACAGAAACAGGCGAATCTGGATGCTGATCAGTCCCAGTCAAGTCAACAATTTCCTGCATATATTCTGCCCAGAAATGATGGGTAAAATAAATATGATTTAGACATGACTCAGCTCCAGAAATTTGCATGTAGAGATTAAAAATGATATTACCGGGAACTCGGGGAATCATGTCAGCATCCAGATCTATATAACCAGAAGAATCAGGTTGCTTATCAGTCTCACAGTTGCCAATTTCCTGGGATAATAGAAGAAACATCATTACGAAATCTACAGCATATAACAATACTGCACTTAAAAAAAGATGCTAAAGTCATTCTGTTCTAATATGAGGTCCAAACATACACTTTCTATAACAATCTCCACCTATATATCAATGTATGTCACACAGCTAAATAGCCTATGCTTGTGGCACCATTTGGAGCATAATAGGCCAAATCCTCCTGGCAAAACAGAGTGCTAGAAATGCAGATAAAGAATCAACTCAACAAGAAATTAAATGCACTGCATAGATAAGCTGTAAAAATAATATCAGTAAACAAAATTACATTAGGGCACCATGACCTAACCTCATTTTTTAATTCCAACAAATAAAAGAAATTGGTCAATTCCTCCCGCACAACATCTTCAAAATGCTCAAACAACATCTTCTTAGCTGACATAAATAATGAATTCCTAACAGCTTCTTCAATATGAGATACTATGTGCAGCTTTCCCTCAACTTCCCCAGAAAATGTACCGTCCAATAAATCACATGGCAATTCCACATTAATATTTGTATTTCCTGTTGCAGGTTCAAAACCAGGAGGAAAGTCCATTTCACACTGAGACGGTTCCTGTTCAAGAGCACCAGAAAACCAACAAATGAAAGAGCAAAATAGAAAACAAATAAGATACTATTGCTGGATAACCTGGCAAAACAATAGAAGAATGCCACCAATTCATTTATACAGAAATTTGTAATGAAAGAAGAATGATCCAAATGAAAACTTACAGCTGCAAGCACATTTGAATCTAACTGCTGCTCAGGCACAATTCTTGCATCTTGTATGACAGCAGTAACAGAAACAGGAGCTGACCAGCGCTTTCTTTTGAGCCATGTGCCAAGGAAGTCCGCAACAGGATCATCAAAAACAGCATCCCAAATAATTTCCATGCAATTGTGATGAAGTACTTTGCGAAGCACAAATAACACCTTGTCTAGATTATCCAAGTTGCCAGCAGACATAATCATTGCAGGAGAATGGATACGGTTTTTATGATCCACTCTAACACCATTTGACACATGAATGGGAAGAGCAACTGAATTTGCAAAAGCAATAGACTTCACAAGCTCAACTTTAGGCTGTAATAGAAAAATGAAACACCATATGACTTTCCCCAAACTCTAATATGAAACAAAATATAGCTTCATTGGAACCCTCATAAAACAAAAACATATCATCACCTAAACCCTAAGCAACCTAATAAAACAATAGAAATTGAAAATCATGTTAAGATATCACATTGGAAGTATATTTACGTTTCTGTTCACCAAAGAACGAGCTCTGAAACCCTGGTTTGCTGGAACTGGCACAATATATTTCTGAGCTTTCTTAATAGCAGCAATCTCCGGTATGATACTGCTAATTATCTCATCTAGAAGGACTCTACGGGCTGCTTTCATTATCCGTTCATGCAGCTGTGTAGAGATATCTTCTGTAATGTTTGATAGAAAGCTAACAAAAGAAGTTGCGCTGTGGCCATCATCATTACAGCCAGGAATGGTCCTTTCTCTGCTCCACTTGTCAATCAAAGATACAAGCGTAAATGGACCAAGGATGTTAGCCACATGGTATACCTGTCAAAAAGACGGATCAATAAGTGATACTTTTTCTGCTTCACTTGAACAGCCAATACATACTGTAATTCTTACCATAAAAGAATCTTGAAGAGAACTGCTATGATGCCAATATTGAAGCTCTACAAGCGAATGAGGACCATGTCTTCTACCATCCTCATCCTCAAACATCCAACAGTATTCATCCCCAGACTGCAGGAATATAGAAAAAAACTAAAAATTATGGAACTAAACATAAAAGCATGGATTCAGTCGCATCAAATGTGATCGCATAAATCACCACGGACAAAAAAATGGAAACCAACAAATGAAATGGATCTAGACGAAAAATGAGATGGTTTCCATCTTTGTCTCAGGTTTCCATTTTACGTGTCCACTTTCATTTATTGTGTCTAGTGGCAATCTATCGATCATATGTTTTGCAACCAAATCCATGCTCACATCATAAAGCATGTGTGGCAACACATGTATAAAAAACCTCAAAGAAGCAAGGCAAGTAAAAGTAGAACATCTAATTGTCTGCTTTCACATGCAAAGAAAAAACCCTCAATTCCATACCAAGGGAAAACTAGACACAGCACATGTTGTCTCATTTGTCTGTAACAATTGAGGACTGCGAGCACAATGAGTGGCAAATGGCTCAGAACCAAGCTGTTGATTTAATTTTGAGATGGAAGATGAGGTAGAAAGAATCAGTCTTGCTTCACGAGACCCAGATACTATTTTTCCATCGCTTGTGGATGACCGAACAGCAAGATGACTATTGACACTTGGTGTTGTGGCCGAAAAACACGCATTCAAAGATGCATGGTCTGGGAGCCGTTTTAAATACTTTAGCAGTATTCCATTAGTAAGACTTCCATTTACAATCGGATAAACCACAAGTTCTTCTGGCAAAAACCCTGCAGACAACCCTTCACATAGCTGCTTTCGCATATATGGCCCAGACATTTGTGCATGTTCGTTGAGATACATCCATCCAGTCACAGTTGATTGAGCATGTCTAGCAAATGGTTGTGAAATTTCACAGCTGTTGTTTGTTGCATTGGAGCTCCCACCCATAGCAACAGACAGGCCCGCATTTTCAGGTAGATCACTTGCACATGATACGTTATTGTACTCATGTGAGCATCTGCAATGAAATCAAAATCAGATCAGAATCATAAAGAATTTTAGTTGTCTAGAGCACCATAATTCTAGAAAAATTATGGGAAGAAGGCTAGAAAACAAGTTCACGTACCGACAAGATGAACAACGTTCGTTATGCCAACTCAGAGGAGCATCATTAATGTCACCCATACAGGCATGTACGTCCACGTGATCCGATTCAGATTGTGATAATTTTTGCCTTTTCTGATAGGTGCAACAACAATTCCCTGGACATGAATCTGAATGACGTTTGATCCTGTTGCTGTTATGGGTGATGAAAACATTGTCCTTGCATGCAACCTGTACAGGCAAGAATATAGAAGACTCATCATGGAATGTATGAGCTATCAAGCAGCACCGAGAAAATGGAAAATCCTTGCATGCAACCTGTACAGGCAAGAATGTAGAATGCTCATCATGGAATGTATGAGCTATCAAGTAGCACCGAGAAAATGGAAAACTTGTATAACTGTCCAGAGGCCAGAATGTATGTCCGGATGATACAAATTTACACCAAATTTGCTTAGTTTCTGCTAACTCACTTAGCATTCAAAACTCAAGGTCACAAGAATTGAGAAAAAACACTGCATATCAGAAGCTAACGAAAAAATTCTAGCAGATCACAAAGCAAACAAACAAGATTGCCAGAAATTCAATCCTAGATGGATAATCCAACACATATATCTACGGAGAGAACATCAGCAAACAAATATAGCAGTATATTCAACTGAAATATGCGAGCATCAAGCATCTAAGAAATAGCCATCAGACACAATTCTAGCAGGTATTTAGCAAATATATCTCCAAAACATCATCAGAACGGTACGAGTTGATCGACCACACAATTCTAGCAGGTATATCTCCAAATATATCTCCAAAACAATTCTAGCAGGTATTTAGCAAAGAAACCCACGGCGTGATCGACCACACAAAAGTTGACACAGAGCGGTAGAGATGAAGAAACTAGGTTTGCAGACAGTGGATCCGAACGGTACGAGTTTCGTTTGGGAAAAAAAAGCGGAAATCGAAAGAACACATACCAGATCTCCGGAGGAGTAGATCCGGGATGGATCGCGGTCAACTGACATCCCGATTCAGAGCGAGATCGGACTCAGGGAGCCGTCGTCACCGTCGACAATGGACAAGAGTGGCAGAGGTGCGGCGAGCCAGAGAGAGAGGAGAGCGGAGTGGAGACGAAGGATGCAGATGGAAAATCCAGCGGCCGCGACCTGGAAACCGATGGGATGAGACTCTGTTGGGGGTATTTAACGCGTGGGAGGGAATTGTTTGTCCGGTTCGATACAATTGTAATAATCATTAACCGTCGCTGGGCGGATAATTTTACTATTGGGGATGAACCGGAAGGAAGATCCGATTTTTCTAAGAAACGGGATGGTCGGGTTCCGAGTTCCACGAGAACTTAAAAAGCCGTCCGGTTCGGGATTTGGTTGGTTATGATACTGATTTGGTTCTCGATCATCCGGTTTTGGTCAGGTTTGATTCTGGTCGGGTCCCAGTTCTTTTGAAAACACGTTTTCGTTTTGGGATTGATCAGATCAAAGTCCGGTTCACAACGGATCGGGGATCCAGTGAACCGTACAGTCTGCTGTCCACGAACCAACCCAATGAAAAATCATGTTGGCGGCCAAATCAGCTGACTCCAAAATCTAAATTAGTATAATTTGCCACAATTTTTTTCATTAAATAGATATTAAAATGCAAGTGGACAATTTAATGCATTTCTAATCACCTCATTTATTAGTTTTAGATATACTTAAATATGCTAAATCATCATATTATATTTTAACACAGGTGTAATAAAATATTATAGTAAATTATATTAATTTACAAGAGTTAAATTCACGTATAATGCGTGTCAAGCGATTTATAATCCATCGATCCATCTTGATAAAAATCATCAGTTAGATTAAAAAAATTAGTTGATTTGTTAACTCAACAGAACGTATACTAACATAATTTGTTAAAATTTTTATTGTTGATTTAATATGTATTTTGGTTCAAATAGGTGCAGTCCGGTTTTGGCAAAGGTTCAGGTTTTGGTGTTGGTTCAACTTTGGTTTCGATTCACGCACACTGAATTCTTCATTGGTTTAAACCGGGCGGCTTTTAGCTCGGCATCAGCCGAAAGCATGCAGTTTCGGTTTTGGTTTAAAAAATTTAACCGATCTCATGAAATCTCTTTTGTCGAGCAACTTCTTCGCGGCTTTGTGATGTTTAGATAAGTTTTGTAAAAGTTAACGATATTAGAATTTCAATCTCTATCATTATAATCTCCTATTCTCTCTAGTTATTAAAATTTCTTTCGAATTGTCTTCACTAATAAAGTAAGTCTCAAACTGAACCATTTAAATCTCTTATGTGATATTTTTTTTTCTCTTTTTTTCTTTTCTACATTGTAAATTATGGCAGATATCTATTTTTCGCATAATAAAATTAGTATTAAAACTTGATTCACGATATTTACTACGAAGTTCGATATAGAGAAATTTAATGAAAAATAAAGAATCCCAATTTGACAAGTAAGAGTTCATGCAATTAAGGTTGAAAAGCACGTTAGAGAATGTCAAGATTGGAGATATAATTAAAAGTATATAGGAGAACCAGATAACTAATACACATAGTACTATCCTCTTTAATCTCATTAATGAGATACTCTATTCATTTTTTAATGAAACATCACCTTTAGAGATATGAAAAAAGTTGAATAAATAATACATGAGTAAGTCTATTACTTTAGTTAAAAAAAATAGCAAAAAATCTAATACTTCAGAAATGATAATAGCAGAGAGTATAAATCAACAGAGTTTCTCAAAATTTATAAAAATAAAAGCATCAAATGTCGTTTTACCATCCCAATAAAATCTTAACAAAATAGTATGATAAAAAGGATAAATAAAACTTTGTTGAAAAAAGCACGTAGTATGCTAAATGCAACTAATCTTGACAACAATTTCTGAGTAAATGTAGTCAACATAGTGTGCTTTATTGTAAATCGCTCTCCTCATACAATTATTAGTTATAAAACTTCTGAAGAGATATGAATTGGTGAGCCTATAAATTATTCTTCTTTAAAAAATTTTTATTGTTTTGCTTATATGTATGTTGTTAAGAATAAATTAGATATACATTAAAAAAAATGTATTTTTTTTAGTTATGTTAAAGGAGTTAAGTGC
The DNA here is from genome assembly GCA_005019695.1 of Trichopus zeylanicus subsp. travancoricus. Lineage (NCBI taxonomy): Eukaryota > Viridiplantae > Streptophyta > Magnoliopsida > Dioscoreales > Dioscoreaceae > Trichopus > Trichopus zeylanicus. The sequence continues at coordinate 302,643 of RXID01014795.1, read as the reverse complement.
TATCATTTGTGCGATCTCGGTATTTTTAATGCAATTATTGAAAAAAATATAGTATTTGATGAAAGTGATATGTTAAAATCTTTTAGGAAAAATCCTAGTAATATAATTTAAGTGGAGGCGAAGCCTGTAGTTGCTCCACAAGAAAATATTCAGGATATGCTAAATTGTAAAAATAATTCTGAGAGTCAAGTTGAAGTTTATGAAAAAATTTCACTTTGAAGATTTCAAAAAAATATAAATCACCCAAAAAATATGATTTTAAGGATATATAAGCTTTTATTTGATTTACTAATAATGATGATACTTTTTCTTATAAAGAAGTAGTGTAGAAGAAAAATTTTTCCAATGATAAATTGTTATAAATGAAGAGATAGACTCTCTTCAACAAACTATACTTATGACTTAATAAAATTACCAAAAGATAAAAGAGCAATTAGTTGTAAGTGGATATTTCGAAAGAAAGAAGTTTTTTTGGAAATAGGTGATATGAAATTTAAGACCCATTTAGTTGAAAAAGATATTCGTAAAAGGGGGTATTAACTTTAATAAAATTTTCTCGCATATGCTAAAATACATATTTATTCATTTTCTCCTTATTTTAGTTATTTTTCATAATTTTGAGTTAGAATAACTTGATGTCAAAATCATCTTTCTATATAAAGAATTAGAAGAGCAAATTTTTATGTAGAAGCTTGAGGAATTCATCGAAAAAGACAAAAAAATTTACTTCTACAAGTTGAATAAATCATTTTATGATTTGAAATAATCTTTTAGACAATGATATAAAAGAGTTGATAATTTCACATTAGAACAATATTTTATTTACTGTAAGAATAATTGTTATGTCTACTTTAATATGTATGCTAATAATTTATTTATTATATTACTTTTTTAATGTGGGAAATCCTAACAATGAGGTCACTGTAAAGCAACTTGCAGAACTAATGATAGAGGTGCTTGTAGACATAAGAAACATTTTTGTGATGATGAATTGGATTCATGTCTTGTCTCTGATCTAATAGTTCTTTTCTACAGGTCTACTCAAAAGTTTCAAGACAACCAATATCAGTTGTGCCGACCAATGATGTTAGTTCCAAGGAATTCTATGGCGAAGGATATGATGACAGTGACAAGCAAATTCCAGACATGACCATTATTAACAGGCAACTTTGCTGGAATCAACATTGACATATCAGCACAGAACATATGTTGAAGCCATCAAAAGAGCAACAGCCAAGTCCACTGCGTCCAGTTAGACATTTGGGCTGTGTTTGGAATGGGGTTAGGGACCAGGTCAATTTTTTTTAGAATTTTTTTTCTTGTGAAATTAATATTTATTATTTTATATTATTATTAAATTAAATTATTATAAAAAATTAAATAGTTTTTTGAGGTTTAAATTATTGAAGTCTTAATTTTGATAAAAAGATATTAGTTTACAAAAGTGGTTCACTAGTCTTGATCTTGACCTTGACCTTAACCGCGTACCAAACGGGCCTTTGTTGGTTCAAACTATTGGTTCCTCAAATTCTTTTTTAAGAAAGATCGTGTATTGCTAGAAGCAATTCCCACATTCTGTTCTTTCATGTAGTGTTACTAGATGGCATTGCGAGCAATCTAGCCCATATTTCTTGTTCTCTGAAAAAATGTTATCTGGAGAATGAGTGTACCTATATATCGATCTTGTTTAATGAACATGAGGTGTTATCTTGTTTGAGGATTTATGACTTAAACACAGGCTACGAAGAACTTACCAGTCCAAGCTTCAATGAACTTAGTAGGTACACTGGAAATTCTCAATACAATAGCCGCCAATATCCAAATGTGTGACACTAACACTGAAGCAAATCTTGAAGTCTTGAACTTATATCAGAGTTGATGATGTTACCATTACAAATTTGTATATCGGCAATTGTATTAAGAATTTGTTGCCATAGATGTCAAGGGCAAAGCAAAGAATAATAAACTGGTGTCTATAGCTAACCAATATGAATTTATAAAGCTAGTAGTTTATAAGGCCAATTTCAATTGAAATAAGTTTTGATCATGGAAATTACATTTTGTTTTGTTTCAACTAAAATCTACAAAGCCACAAGATAGCATACAAGCATGGATTTGATGCATGAATTTAGTATGTACTTTACACGGGTGGTGGGGGCAAGTCCAATAGGAGCCAAAATCCGACAGTCTTCCGAGTCTAGATTCTCTTGGATGGCAAGAAAATGTACCCCTCCACGTGCTATCTTTGCTGGCCCCCATGTTTCTGCCTCCTGCGTGAATGCAGCGTTTTTCTTGTATGTAACATATATATATACCTGGTAGAAACCCCAACTGACAGGAGTACGAAGCCCTGGCCAGTATTTATGTCGATGGACCAAACTTCCAATCCATTCATCCAAGCCGGTCAGGTTAAACTGTCAAGAGTTGATAGGAATTTTCCAAGTTTGCAAATCATTAGGAAAGCATAATGACGGGAAATTATTAATCTCATGCATGATGTACCTACACATGAAACGAAGAACATGAAACCTTGAACATTAACTGATTTCAAGACATGCACTATAAAGAAATTACCTGCAATAGGTTTTGCATGTGAAGATGCAACAGCAACACCTAGGGCTAATGTGTTTTCTTCTATTTCAAAACCTAAAGGATCAAAATCTAGATTGCACCGAAGACAACTCATTTTCATTGACAAGAGTTCCTTCTTCACATCTGAACTAGAGTTACTCCTTTTTGTAAAGAGGGACAAAATGGCAACTGTTTCAGACACAAATAGGTTGACTTCAAATTTGAGATTTTGTTCAGCAATACAGAGAACAGACTGATTAACAAGTCTTTGTCATTTATGAAGCAGGTCAACAAGATCAAGATCAAAGTTAAAACATGGCCAAGAGGACATCCGGGTGGAAATTGAGAAATAGAAGAAATCCAACAACATGCATTTACAAGTAATATCCCATGCTGATGGATCTCGAATGATATAACTCTTCGCAGAAAAGGCAGTCATCGGCAATAACTAAAAGGATAATGGAAGGAAAATTCCAGCGAAAATCAAGTCTTTCATTTCTATATTGGACGATTACTGGAGAAATGACAAGTAAACTACGTGGCAAGGCATTTGTCCTCTTAAGTGGAGGGTCGGAAGTTCCAATAGCAATGAAGGCAGATAAAGGTGTTTAGGTGTAATAAAGCTGTTTATCCACATATCATACAATAAACAGTCCTGTTTGAAATATATTGTATTTGTACCTCTCACCAATGGACTAATCTCTTAAGAGCATCTTTGATGAGAAACATAATCAAATAAAGTGGATTAACTATCTACATGCTAGACAAGTGCAAGAACAGTCATTACTACATATAAGTTAACAGGACAGTTTCGTGACCATCAATTAATAAAATGGTTACAACTAGAAGATGAATCCATACTAGAAAAGAAATTATTGCGATATAAAAGAAGCTAAGAATACTTACCTGCAAAAGGTAACTGAATAAAAGCCCACTTATCGTGAAATAGGTTCTCAAGGATTTAGTTCCATAGGAAATGGGTTATCCAATGTTAGACGTGGATTAGATCCTTGCTGGAAACCAGGTGACGAGTGTATACTGTCTTGTACCGCTCTTCCAGCCACAGAAGGAGCGATATGCACTGTAAATGAAGAAAAAAAACGAGTAGAAATAATCTGAAGCAAAAAACTCATTCAACATAGCATAGCCATATGCTGAATGAGGACGTCAATAACTACAGAGATAATGGCATATATTCCTTTGAATAGGAAGGTCACATTATCAAAATAGAACGAGTAAAAACAAACTGAAGCAAAATGGCAAATTATAACACAGCAAAATAATATGTTGCATAAGGAATTCAACAAGTAAAGCTATAGTATGAAGCTCACAGAATAATAATATGTTCCTTCTAATATGAAGCTCACATTATCAACAAAATATGTAAATTGTGCATCCTGCCATTCTAAACCATTCAAAGAAAACTCCAAAAACTCCCCCTCCTCCTCATTTCTTTTCATGTTCATGCTATAGCTTTTCATGGATATCTTGTGCGTGCAGCCAATTGGCCCTAAATTCAGGCATAAGCAGTCTGAAACAAAGCACAAATCTGCCACATAAGACCAAAAGGCAACACAGATTCAAAATGCAAAAGCATTGCGTCTGGTAAAAGAAATTACGCGACCAAAAGAGAATAGAAATGAACATCAAATCAGGGATTGATGAAAACAGCGAGAGATCTGATGGAGAAAAAAGAGAAGGAATGGGGACCGAGATCAAACCGGAAAAAGCGGATCTCGTCCGGCAAGGGGAGGCCGAGGTCCTCGGCGACGGCGGTGATGGCGGTGACGCTGTTGATGACGTTGTTGGGGAAGCAGCGGGTAAACTGGAGGGAGAGCGTGGCGTCGCAGAAGACCAGCTCACAGAGCTTCTTGCCCCGCTCAGCAACGATCGGCCTGGAGCAGAGGTCGAGCTCCCACTCGTCGATACTCTCCAGGTCTGCCTCCGGGTCGAGGAAGCGGACCTCTGCCGTAGGGTCGAGGTCGTCGACGAGGGCGTCTTCTTCGGCTGGCGGGAAGGATATGGAGCTGTTGGAGACGGAGTTGGGGGCGGGTCGTCATCGGCGGTGGAGGAGGAAATGGGAGGGAGGAGAGGAGGAAGACGGGAAGGAGATTTGGGTTTCTAGGGCTTCTCTTCCTGCTGATTCTCTGATATCGGAATTTGAAGCCGAGAGTCGCCGCCATCGAGCGAGCGGGAGCAGAACGAAGACGAGAAGAGAGAATTTAACTGGTTTTCACGCGTCTTATTTATTAATTTTTTTTTATAATTTAATATTATAAAAAAATATTGAAGATTTTAAAATTTAAAATTTAATATTTAATATTTAATATTTGTATATTTACAAATAGATCTCTTAAATATTTTTATTCACAAATTAGACCAAATTTTATTATTTTTAAATAAAATTGTATAAAAAAGACATTAAAAGTTTTAAAATTTTAAATTTAAATTACGAGTTTGATATTTATATATTTATAAATAAACTCTTTGAATATTTTTATTTATAAATAAATCCAAATTTTATCATTTTTAAAATAAAATTTTTTAAAAAAAATATTGAAAGTTTTAAAACTAAAAATTTTAAATTACAAGTTTAATATTTGTTCATTTCCAAATAACCATCTTCAATATTTTTCTTTATAAATAAGTCCAAATTTTATCAATTTTTTAAATAAAATTTTACAAAAAAGATATTGAAGGTTTTATAATTTAAATTTTAAAATTTACTATTTGTATATTTACAAATAAATCTTTCGAATATTTTTGAAGGGTAAAATTATAGAGGGTAAATTTGTAATTTTAATGGGTTTAATTCGAGTTTGAAGATTGAGTATTAGACTCATATTTGGACTTGGTAAAATCCAAACATGACTCGACCTATTTACATCTATGTATATATTTAAATTTGATTGTTTTATCTTAATTTTACTCATATTTATTTGATTTTGGTCATTTTTTTCATCATACGAGTACAATTAAGATAAAATATTTTAAAATTAAATATTATGATTAAAATTAATTATATATTGCTAGAATTTGTTATTTTTATTACAATATTTAATTTTAAGATATATTACTAGTGTTGTTACAGTCACAACGATAGCCCAATGTGACTATACTATCAGTACAATCCGCAATAATATGAAATTGTACGTATCAGTGGCCCTGGTACTTAACCCCCACGTAGGATGAGAGTTTTTTATACTAATTAAAGTTAATGAACGGAGTAATTAAAAAATTTAAAAATTCGGGAGAGTTTTAGTAATTTGAGAAATTTTCAAGGGGTTACTAAAAATTTTCCCAAAAAACACAGTAGGTCAATAAACAATGGCCACGTGTTTTCGTGGGCCCCAGAGTTATGTTTTTCAAAATTTGTTTAGGTTTTCTGCATGACAACCTTCGAGAATCAGGGGTTTGTTGTACGATAAAAAGTTGTCATTCAAAAAAAGGCACGGGACGAGGCTTACAAAACTCTCCATTTACGCGCTGAAACAAAATGACACTTTCAAATAGTTATAAACACATTCTAAAATGGGCGTATTAGTTTCTCCAAGAATTTGTCGAAAGCAATGGGCACATGCATGGAGCGGAAGCAACTGTACAGACAACAAATTTTTCCAAGAGAGGGCAGAGTGGAGGAGGGAGGAGAGAGAGAAGGTGGTTCTGATCAAGGACAACGTCAAGAAAGCAGGAGTAGAAGCAGCGAGCGAGCGGGGAGAAAGGGGAGGACTCAAGGAAGGGGAAGAAAGAGTTCATCCGGGTGGAGGCTCGACTGGGAGGGAGAAAGCGAGAGTTGAAGCGGCGAACGAGCGAGGAGAAAGGGAAGACAGAGAGTTCCTCTGGGCGGAAGCTCGACTGTAAGGTCGACAAGATGGGTGCGAAATATACGGAGGGAATCTCGATTGTCTAGGATTTTCGGGCACGGTTTTGTTCGAAATTAAGATGAGTATCTAAGTGAACTATTTTTTATAAATTAATATTTTTTTATTAAAATTAATTTTATAATAATTTAAATTTTCAAAACTATTTAATTTTTGGGGTAATTACGTATAAATCTCTGTAATTAGCCTTAATTATGTATAACCCCTAAATTTCCGAAATTATCCACACCCTCTATTTTCGAAAATATTTACCCATACCATATTGTTATTTAATCAAACTTTTCCCAAAAAATTTCGATTTTACCCTCAGTTATTTTTACAAATACACTCCTAAAAACTTATTTTTTATATTTTACATTCCGAAATTCGATTTTTTGCAAATAACACCCCGAAATAACTCTGATTTACAGAAAAGTCCTCGAAATTCGGATTTTTGCAAATAAATCACCGAAAATTATTTCGATTTATAGAAAAGTCCCTGAAAATTCGGATTTTTGCAAATAATAACCCAGCGCGCGGGGGGGAGCGGAGGCGGAGGCCGGGCGAGCAGGAGCGAAGGCGGACACAGGCGGGAGCGGAGGCGGACGCGGGCGGGAGCGGAGGCGGACGCGGGCGGGAGCCGGCGGCGGGAGCAGAGGCGGAGTCCGGGGCACTGGCGTGCCGACACCCGGGTGCCGACGACCAAGGCCTTGGTCGTCTGCGCCCGCGTGCCGGCGCGCCGGCGCCTCGGCCTCCGTCCCGCGTGTGGAGGCCGTTCGCGCCCGCGTGCCGGCGGGCCGTCCGGCGCACCGTTCGGCCTCAGGCCTCGCCGTCCCCAACCGCGAGCGCGACCAGCCGGCCGGCAATGGCCAGCGAAGGGTGTATTTGTTTGTACAAATTAGTTTAAAATTTTGAAAAATTTAGATTTATTTTATAAAAAAAAATTTAAGGGTTTTTTTGATATATAAATATTAAATTTATATTTATAAATTTAAAAATCATTAATGTTTTTTTTTGTAAAATTTTACTTAAAATATGATAAAAAATATAGACTTATTTATAAATAAAAATATTGAAGGGGTTTATTTGTAAATGTACAACATGAAAATTGTAATTTTAAATTTTAAGTTTTGAAACCTTTCGATGAATTATTTGTAAAATTTACTTATAAAATAAATAAAATTTGGACTTATTTATAAAGAAAAATATTAAAGGTGGTATATTTTTAAATGTAAAAATAATAAACTTGTAATTTAAAATTTTAAATTTTAAAACTTTCACCGTATTTTTCGTGAAATTTAGTATTAAAAATGATTAAAATATTAATTTATTTAAAAAAATCAAGGGATCTATTTGTAAATGTATAATATGAAACTTGTAATTTTAAATTTTATGTTTTGAAACGTTCGATGATTTATTTGTAAAATTTACTTATAAAATAAATAAAATTTGGACTTATTTATAAAAAAAATATTAAAAGTGGTCTATTTTTAAATGTAAAAATAGTAAACTTGTAATTTGAAATTTTAAATTTTAAAACTTTCACCGTATTTTACGTGAAATTTAGTATTAAAAATGGTTAAAATATTGATTTATTTAAAAAAATCAAGAGATTTATTTGTAAATGTATAATATGAAACTTGTAATTTTAAATTTTATGTTTTGAAATGTTCGATGATTTATTTGTAAAATTTACTTATAAAATAAATAAAATTTGGTCTTATTTATAAAGAAAAATATTAAAGGTGATCTATTTTTAAATGTAAAAATAGTAAACTTGTAATTTGAAATTTTAAATTTTAAATGCAAGCAACTCTGGGTGTCTGTGCCAAATGCTCTGCAAGTACTTCCTCCACTTTCAAGGAGACAACCTGGTAGGCCTAAGAAGAAAAGGATTAAGGATCCAATGGAAATATCAAGTAAAGCAATATATACTTGCAGTAGATGTGGTCAGCTGGGACACAACAAGAGAGCGTGTAAAGAGCCTCTTGAACTACAACAATAAATTGATGTTTCTGGATTTAGCAGTAATCAACAGTCAGTGGGAAACCAATATGTTGGAGAACGTGGTAAGGGAAGAGGAAGAGGAAGGTCTACCGTAATGACTTCAAATTTTAGTATGCATTTACCATGTGAGTTTTTTTTAAAAAAAATTGATAATTTTTTTTCTTATTTTATGTGATTTTGAAACAATACATTAATAAATGTCACTGTATTTTTTTGCAGGAAGTTCATCAGATCTCTAGGATCAATTTTGATTGGGTAAACAGTTTTCTCGAAAATGATGATGATGTCATGTTGCTTGGTTATCATAACTATGGGTGCATTCTATTTGCAGGTACATATTTCTGCTAAATAGACTGGGGAGAGTTAGATCGCAAGGTTTTGGATTAGCGACTCAGGAGGAACCGTCATATCTTTTATCATCCACCTGTCTTTTGTTGAATGAGAAATAGACACTTGTTTCATTAATGTTCTTCAAATTTTGATTTATAAGGAATAATGGAATGTTTCCTTTTTTGGTTCAATAATGGAAGGTTTGCTTTTATTGGAAAACAGCAGAACTTGTTATATTGCTTTGTGTCTTGAACTTTCTAGCTGCTATTGCTATCTGATTACTAATTAGGCTATATTGTTTTAGCAAGCTGCAAGCTTCTATTATTATTATGACAGGCTATATGTTATAAAATCTCAGGAATGATTGTCATTCACTAGGAAGTGGTTTTCTTTATCATCTCCAGTTTTACATAAATAAGATTTATCCTTTTGGTGGGAGATCTGGATCTGGTGTGATTTCTCTCCGTACTCTTTCTTTAGTTGTTTCAAAACTTAAAATTTAAAATTACAAGTTTCATATTGTATATTTAAAAATAGATCCTTTGATTATATTTTTAATAAATAAGTCAATATTTTAATCATATTAATATTAAATTTCACAAAAAAAAGACCGTGACGGTTTTAAAATTTCAAATTTCAAATTACAAGTTTACTATTTTTACATTTAAAAATAGACCACCTTTAATATTTTTCTTTATAAATAAGTCCAATTTTTATTTATTTTATAAGTAAATTTTACAAATAAATCATCGAACATTTCAAAATATAAAATTACAAATTACAAATTTCATATTGTACATTTAAAAATAAATCCCTTGATTATATTTTTAATAAATAAGTCAATATTTTAATCATATTTAATATTAAATTTCACAAAAAAAGACAATGACGGTTTTTAAATTTAAAATTTAAAATTACAATTTTACTATTTTTACATTTAAAAATGGACGACTTTTAATATTTTTTTTATAAATAAGTCCAAATTTTATTTATTTTATAAGTAAATTTTACAAATAAATCATCAAATGTTTCAAAACATAAAATTTAAAATTACAAGTTTCATATTGTACATTACAAATAGATCCCTTGATTTTTTTAAATAAATTAATATTTTAATCATTTTTAATACTAAATTTCACGGAAAATACCGTGAAAGTTTTAAAATTTAAAATTTAAAATTACAAGTTTACTATTTTTACATTTAAAAATAGACCATCTTTAATATTTTTTTTATAAATAAGTCTAAATTTTATTTATTTTATAAGTAAATTTTACAAATAAATCATCGAAAGGTTTCAAAACTTGAAATTTAAAAATACAACTTTCATGTTGTACATTTACAAATAGACTCATTCAATATTTTTATTTATAAAAAAGTCTATATTTTTTATCATATTTTAAGTAAAATTTTACAAAAAAGACATTAATGATTTTTAAATTTATAAATACAAATTTAATATTTATATATTAAAAAACCCTTTAAATTTTTTTTATAAAATAAATCTAAATTTTCCGAAATTTTAAAACTAATTTTTACAAATACACCCCTCGCCGGACCATCGCAGGCCGGCGTCCTCGCCCGCGCGCCGGGGACGAGGCCGAGGCCGGACGGCCCGCCGGCACGGCGGGCGCGGACGGCCCTCGCACGCGGGACCGGAGGCCGAGGGCGCCGGCGCGCCGGCACGCTGGTGGCTCGGCCTCGATTCCGCGCCCTCCGCCCCGCTCCCTCGCTCCCGCCCGAGTCCCCCTCCCGCTCCCGCCCGCCCGGCCTCCGCCTCCGCTCCCCCCTGCGCGCCGGTGTTATTTGCAAAAATCCGAATTTCGGGGATTTTTCTGTAAATCGAAATAATTTCCGGGGGTTTATTTGCAAAAATCCGAATTTCGAGGACGTTTCTGTAAATCAGAGTTATTTCGGGGTGTTATTTGCAAAAAATCGAATTTCGGGGCGTAAAATATAAAAAATAAGTTTTTAGGGGTGTATTTGTAAAAATAACCGAGGGGAAAATGAGAATTTTTTGAAAAAATTTGATTAAATAACAATAAGGGGTTTGGGTAATTCCGGAAATTAGGGGTTGTACGTAATTAAGACTAATTATAAGGACTTATACGTATTTATCTCTTAATTTTTTATAATAATTTAATTTAATAGTAGTGTAAAATAAATAATATTAATTTTGTAATAAAAAAATTTTGAAAAATACTAATCTGATGCTAATTTTATATCAAACGGTGACTCAAAATCTTTTAATTTGAGGCTAGTTATTTTCAAAAAATTTATCTTTTTTACTCGAGTTCTTTTTTCAAAATTTAGATAATAAACTTATAACATAAATATAAATTTATACTTATAAGTAAACTGATACGATTTTTACCCAAAAGTCGGAACTTTATGGTTCACCGGTTCTTCCATAGTTCGGTCCAATTTAATTGTCTCCAGATTCAATTTCTAATTTTTTTTTTGGGTAACAAAACAGTTATTTGAGTTGTCACTAATATCAACACGCTAATGGGATACAGAGCCAGAACAATCCCCAGGCAGCTCGACCTCATCAAGCACTACTTGTAACCAAAACAAACGAGAACAGTTTCAAAGACAATGGAGAATATCAAAACTGATCCTCATATTTTTATGGGGAGCCAAAGCCCCCTGCAAACTGGAGAACTTTCAATTATTGTTACACAAGAAGTTCCGATAATTCAAAACTGGTTTTGTGAAGCATAGCGCCTCAAACCTACAACAGCGACATCGCCACACAAACTTTCGACAAAATGCACCAGAGAAAATAAACTCCAGATCATAAAAACTAGTTCGCAGCCAAAAAATTCGTTACAGTGGGCAATTTAATCTTCTAATTCAATGATCTTGACGACAGAAGCATCACCCACTTTCTGGCAGACGACAACACGGTCATGTGACTTGATCACCCCGGATACCTTGCCATGATCAAGCGCAACCTTTAGAACCGATTCGTTCGTAGCACTTGTGGACTCGGCCTACAGAGGAACATGAACTGTTAGCAGAAAGCATATTACCTCATTTTCGGGATCAGCGCATAAAACTGAAATGCATAGTTGATGAGGTTGTGAACTCCAAGAGATAAGACTCCTCAACAGAAAGACTCACAAAAACAAAAACTGAGACAAAAATATATAGAGATTCTTACAGGGTGTCGAGGATCTGCAAGCATGGGGAATAGGCCTCTAACAATAAGCGATTGCCTAGCCTGCAACATCAACAGAGGAACACCATTCAACTCACCACAGATGTATATAAACAAAAAAAACTGTAATCACATAACTATATGAATCATAATCCTAATACTAAATGTTCAACTGAAATTCCAAACAGAAGGCTACAAAAATATGCATGAGGATGCATGTTTCAACTAAACACAGGTCAAAGTCCACATACTTCAAATGCACCAGTGAAGCTCCATCGAAGTTGGTTTGTCTTGAGTCGTGGGATGACTACAGACAGTACTGGCATTGTAGGCCTATACTTTGCAATTAATCTGCATATCATAGTGTAATATATTTAGACACCATATAACAAGCATTTTCTGACTCTGAAAGAAAGGCTTATATATATTGCATTTAAATTGTTCACATCTAAAGCACCTTGCAGCCCTTCCAGATGATGTGAAGACAATGATAACAGAAGCCTTCACTTTGATTGCAGCACGTACCTAGATAAAAAAAATCCATATAGAATAAAATTTCAACATAACATCCCAATTAAATTCCCTACATGTTTCTATAAAAGAAGTAGCATGCTATTCAAATAGCTTGTAAAAGTAAACTTGAATGAGAAACACATACTGCAGATGAGGCAATAGATTCCAAGTGGGTCATTGGTTCACCAACATATTTGACAGTTTTTTTGAAGTACAGATCTTGGTTAAAAACCTTCTCAGCCTGCAAAATATAGGGCATGAAACAAATGAATAGACCTCTGATGGTAAACAAAAAATTGTGAGCATGCATGTGCCCTTGTGTGCGTGCGTGCACACCTTGGCTTAACATGCAAACAATAGTCAACTTGCTGCAATTGTTGACGCAATTTCTGGCAATTCAAAGACCTATAATTCTTGAATTATGCAAACTCCCTATAAGACTATTCTATTGCAAATGTCTGAAGCTTCCCTCATTTTACAGAAAATAAGAAAGAAATAGAATTGCTGCAATGGTTAACATGTGTTATTTTCTATGGGTTACTAAGCAACCTATCTACATGATAAAAGCACAATAACTTTCTCCTTGTTTACAATACTGAGCTGAAGATTTAAGCTCGTTGAACCTTTCATCATGATTCATGATCATTTCTATTGCCATTTTCTGACACAGAATAGAAAAGGAATTTAAAAAAATCTCTACGAAAAAAGAATTATACCTCTGCACAGATTTTCCCCACAATTGAAATAGTTTCAACAGGATATAATCCTCGAAGAGTCTCAGCTCCCAAGAGAATTGCATCACTTCCTGCACACATACAGGATCATTTAGTTTTAACTTATAAACTGCAGTCTTATTAAAAGATGTCGTGATTAATTTTTTCTGAAGTTTTGCTTATGATTATTACTAAGAAAGAAAAATATGTCAAAAACTTCAAGCATCAAAAAATACCATCAAGGACAGCATTGGCTACATCAGTTGCCTCTGCACGAGTTGGCCTCAGATTGTCTGTCATACTATCAACCACACGAGTTACAACTGCAGGCTTTCCAGCCATGTTGCACTTATAGACAGCAGCCTTTTGGAATAAAAACACCTGTGAACAACAAAACATGATTACTTGTGCAATTTCAGTCTCCATGGCTCAAAGTCTCACTCCATTGGTGTTGTTTGAGACCTTGGTGGGAGGCCATCATTTAATCAAGAATTCCATAAGTTGAGGGATCCTTGTTATTAACTCATATCCTGATATAAGATAGAGTATGAAGAGCCTACATATCCACATATTATGAACTGAAAAGGTAGCAAAATCAGTTAGAATTCAAATATTAGGTCTAATGTATGCCACATATTATTATGCCTTTATCTAATTAATATATGGCCAAACACACATTATGCATGAACATTTTAAGTAACCATACATAAACTTGTTAATAATTAATAAAAAATGGATGCCTGCATATATGATGGGTGCAGTGGCCAACCTTTTGATTTCCAACACGAAAAGGTATTTCTGTGTACATACAGACAAAAATAAAAGGGCATTCAGAAAAAGAGGAAGGCATAATAGATTCCTTATGCTTAGCATCAATAAAGGAAAAAAAATTTATAGAAACAACCCTTCAACACGAGTAATTTTAGGTTCAAAAGGCTGACTGCATTAGCTCTTTGGTATTTTGATTAATAGCAGGATCAACTGGCATTTAACTGCAAATGAGTGTTCCACCATATAGCCATCCTTTTCCATTCTTGTATTTTCAGGAACCATTTCATGATGATAAATAATGACTAAACTAAATCTCCTTGCCCATAATCTAAAATATTTTCTTTCCCACCTTCTCTGGTGGCAGATCAATTCCAAGATTTCCACGCGAAAGAATAATGCCATCTGCTTCTTGTAGGATTTCATCAAAATGTGTTAGCCCCTGTAAGAGGAAGTTGAAAAATCACAGCTTAGGTATCTTTACAAATACCACAGCTTCATGAGTAAATAACTGATGAAGTTAAATCTCTTATTGACTACCTCAATATTCTCAATTTTTGCAAAAATCTGCGTCTGATGAAGATCACCCAGCTTTGAAAGGAATTCGCGTGCCTGCATTTAGGCAAAGAATTCCTAAATCAATTAAAAGGTTGGATGAAGAAAAAATTGCACGCAGACATAAGCATTTTGCAGTAGAAATAAGCTGATAATAGTCAATATAGGAAAGCAGGGATAATAAAGCCACTAATTGTTCTGCTCTGGCTGCTATAGAATGTAGATAACAGAGAAAATTAGAAAATGAAACTGAACCACTCTTACATGTCGAACATCTTCTGCATGCCTCGTATAAGATAAGGAGAGAAAATCAATGTTGTTTTTAACACCCCATTTACTAATAACCTGCAAAGAGTGATGAAATATCAAAGTAAAAAAAAAAGGAATCCTGTGATAACAAAGTAGACAAGGATACTTATTATCATTGAGAAAGAAAAACTAACTGCCAATCCATTGAGTTTAACAAGCACAATTGCAGGCATCGCAGGAGTTAATGTCAAAAAAAAATTTGTTCATAACACCATAACTTTAATATAAAAATGAAAGAAAGATGTTCTCATCAGGAGGATGTCAAAATTTGAGAAACTATAGTAATCATGCGATTGAATTACACATGAAACACCCTAATAAGAATGAAAAAACAGAGAAATGCCCAAAAAAATAATCGACATACATCTTTGTCGGCATCAGAGAGTGTAGGCAAATCAATGTGGATCTGAGAAATGTGCAGAGTGAACAGAGATCCAGCCAAAGTAGCAGTGTTCTTGATCACGCAAACTACATCATCCCCTTTCAATTCAGCTACCTGCAGGATATAGGTTGATGGATTGCATAAGAGAACATATGATTGAATGGTCCAATCTTTTAACAAACTAAAAGTAATCTGATTTATTTTTATTGCTCCAAACACTATTAATACCAGGAAACACAAACCATACAAACCACTTGCAGTGGAAACAAATAGGCTTTCTCTAGTTACGGGGGCAAACCATGATAAGAAAATTGAATAGCAAACCAAAATTATACCTCAAGCCAGACAGAAGTAGTTTCACTTCCGGTGAATAGGTATTGACCAATGAAAATTGTGTCTCCTGGCTTCACGGCCTGCCAAAAACATGTTGGACATAGTTAAGGCATGGAAGGAAACACAGCCTAGCAACCCAGTGCGTAGCATACATGGAAAATAATATCAAATTGGAAAATCCAAGGTATATTTCATTTATAGTGTTATTTCCAGTAATGACGCAATAGAGTTAGTATTCATTTTTGGGAACATAATTTTTTAGTATTGCAGCAGATAACAGTCAAGTACTCTTGAATCAGAGTCATCCTAGTGAGGCAATAAAGTTAAATTTCCAGAATAAAACAGAAAATGAACATCTGCATTGTCTGACTCCTGCTTCTCAAACATAGTCAGTTAAACAAGTGGAAAATTAATCCCTTAATATTCTCTTTTCCTCTCCAAAATTAACCATTGAGTTGTCCTATTGTTACCTGGAAAACTGATATTCCACTCTTAATTCTGGCCTATACACAAAAATATACAAAACACCATTACACAAATTAAATGTTCAAAATAGCTTACTTTTGAAAGTCCACTAAAATTAATTGGCAACAATGCAGAGGAGGCTTCCTTGTCCTGATCAGGGGTTAATGTGACGAATGCATCTGCTTCAAGTGAAATAGCACGCTCGCTTTTGTTAACAACCTGCAATTCTGCGCCTACTGTGTCCAACATAACCTGGAAAAGGAGAAAAAGGAAATGAATTTCATTTAGACCATCAAAAACAATAATTTTACTACAGTGATTATCAACATGAGAATAGTTTGATATCAGTCAGGAACCCATGCTGCACTAAAAAACCTAAAATTGCAGCTAATTAGAAAGTCATTAGATTTCTAATGGGTTACAAAGATTGAGATTAAGCACTTTGCAAAACGAAGAACACTGGCTTGCTGAGACAAGTGGTAAAATTCATGGAAAAAGTGGGCAAATGCTGGAATTCATCTAAGGAAGCAAATTGCGGATGTAAGACTTACAGCACAAAGTTTCTTTGTGCTCTTAACAGCAATCTTCAGGTTTTCCAGCGTCTCCTGGTGATAATCGACGTCACCCCACGAGAAATCGAACCGTGCCACTGCCATCAATCACACAAGACACTTGTCAGACAAATAATTCAAAAAATGGGAAGAAAACAGACGAGGAGAAGCAGATATAGTTACCAGACATGCCAGCCTTGAGGCAGGAAGAGATCATCTCGACGGATCGCGATTTGGGGCCGAGCGTCCCCACGATTTTTGTCATCGCCGGAAAGAAGCTCTGCAAGGATTCAATTTTCAACCAAAATATCAAAGTTAAAGGAAAAATCAAGATCCATGAACATGCAGAACAAGGAGATCTGCCGCAGGAGTCGAGAGAAGTAGAGATCGTACAGGCTTCGAGGGCTCTAGGATGGAAGCCATCCTGATCGGCTCTTCGAGCAGGAGGTGCGTAGAGTGCATCTTCGCCTCTCCTTCTTCTTCCTGATCTTCGCCTCTCCTTCTTCTTCCTGATCTTCGCCGGCAGTGGAGGCGGTGGTGGTCAAGCGGGGGCAGGCTTGCGGAGCAAGAAGAACGCGAGGAAGAAGACCGGGATGCCCGAATATTATAGGTCGTAGATGCCCCAAAAGCACATTGATAAGTACACTCTCATATTTTCCTGTAATGAAATGGAACAATACGCTACTCGGTCGAAAGAGTTCGTGAAAGTAGGTAGTATATGTGGTGGGTTTAGAATCTAGCGCAAAGAAAATTTGGCACCGGTTTGTTGGTCGGATCTGTGGGCGCGGGGGCAGGATTGCGCCCGCTACCCGTCAAACATTGGTCCGCTTCTGCGGTAATTGATTTGGGTGAACCGGGATCCGACTTGCTTTGTGATCGATCGTGCAACCGATCGTGGTCCGTCACTTGTAAATACAAGACATTCCAAAAATCGAATTTCTCATATTTTTTCCATTAATACTATACAAAATAATTATCTAAATCAAAGTTTCAAGTTTAAATTAGTTTTTACCGCCACTGAAATTGTTATATTTCAATTGTTTTATTTTGGGTCAATATTAAATTGAGATTTTAAATTTTAGTTTTGAGATTGATTTTGACCTCTTTTAAAATTGATTCATTTCGATCATTTCAGTCAAAACCAATCCTATTTTATTTTTAATAAAATTTTAAAATTTTAAAATTTAAAAAAATAATTGCCTGTTTTATTATATAATTACTAAAAATTATTTATTTTATCATTATTAACAAAAAATCACTTGCCTTATCCATAAATTTACAAGAAATCACTTTGATTACATGTTTAAAAATATTTTATATTAATTTAATTTTATCAATTAAATTATTTTTATTTGGTTTTATTTCGAACAATTAATTTTTAATTATTATAAAACCGATATGATAAAATTAGATTTTAAAATTTTAATTTCATAAAATCAAACAATCAATCTTTTATAAAAAAACTAAAGTAAGATAACTTATTTTTTATATTTATTTATGATTATAGTTTTTATGAAAGATCGGTTGTCTAATTTTATGAAACTAAAAAGTTAAAATCCAATTTTGTCAAACTAGTTGTTTGATAATTAAAAAATAATTATTCAAAATAAAATCGAATAAAAATAATTTGATGTTTTGTATTAATTTAATTGATATAATCAAATTAAAATAAATTTTTTTATATTTTTTAATTGAGATAGTTTTTTGCAAATTTATGGTTCAAGGTGAATGGTTTTTTACTAATAATAATAAGGTAGGTAATTTTTCATAAATTCGCAATAAAACTAGTGATTGTTTATTAAAAACTTTAAATTTTTTTTACTATACTTTGATTTTAAATTTAAAAATATTATAAAATTTAAAAGACGAAAAAAATTTACATTAACATATTCTTTTAAATATATTAAAAATATATTCTTTTGGTAAATGTTACCTTAAATATTAAAAATAAAGGGTTAGTTTCATATTATATTTTTAAAACTTACAAAATTGCATATAACTTCTTCAAAATCTAAAATTTATAGATAACTCTTCAAGTTATAGATTTTGTTGTATATGACTTCTTTAGTTTGATTTTTTGTTAAAAAAAGTATTGCGAATATTTTACTTAAAATCATTAAGGATAATATTAAAAATTTGTCTGAAGTTTAACCTTCCAAACATGAAAATTTCATTCTCCAAACATTCATGTAGTAGAAATCAAGCTCATTTGACCTCTACTTTAACTCTGTTGTATTCCATATTTCCATTTATTTCTTTGACACTCGTAATGCTAAAATTATTTACCTCGTTCATCCCCTGTTGCCATGAATCCTCATTTATGCTATCATCTTAGACCTTTGACACGTCATTTATTGCACACCTACCTTATTGCCTTTTCCATTACCTTGACCTTCTTCTCGTCATCTTGTCTTATTATTTTTGCCTTCATGATTATAATTAACACCCACTCCTTTGGTCCAAACTTATCTTTTCTCTCCTTATTTTTTGTTATATGCTCTGATTTAATCTCTTATTTGACCGTTTCACCTTTTTCTCCCTTTTTTACGTTAGTCTCTCACTCCAACTCTTTCATCTCCAATATCATTTGGACCATTTATGATCTCATGGTCCAATGTGATCTTGAAAAAGATCTATACATCACCGTCTTTTTGATGGAGTATGTATATGAAAGATTAATTGAATATGTTCTCTAAATGTTTGATGTTATAGTGTTAGATGTGAAGGATTCGTCTCACATCAAATATTAGATAAATAAAGTCTAATATGTACAATAAAATTGTTTATATCTCATTAATTTACGTTTTTTAGAATAGTTTGATATTTGACTCACTATTAAACGATTCTTCAATAATATTGATTAAAATTAATCCGATAAAAAATATTTGATTAAAAGTGTTAAAATAATATATAAAATTAAATAAAATACACTTATAATTTTGAAATTGAATTTTAGATTGAAATATTGAGAAGTAGACTGAAACCAAATATTTTAGACAATACTTAAAAATGAGTGCAAAAATTATTATTCTTTGTATCATTAATATGCGATTATGGACCATTTATGGGGGTTATATACGTAAATAAAGTCCTAAATTTACTAGGATCTTTGCAATTTAAATTTTAAAAGTTTTTCCCCTAATGGTTCGCGTTCGGGAGACCGACCGAATCCGATCCGCTTGCAGAGGTGATAAAACTAGAATCCCATCGGTCGCACGCTGCTCTTCCTTCCTTCAGCGGGCAGGAGGGGAAGAACTCGTCGGCGCGGCCATGGCGCAGCTAAGCGGATCCCCAAAGGAAGAGGATTCTCCGGGAGAGCATTACCCTCCATCAAGGGTTTCCTTCCCGGCAGCCGCCCGCCGCATTGACGATCCGCCGTCTCTAAAGCTGCAAGTCGAAGAGTCCGCCGAGGATATATGCCCCCGCAACATGTGGCAGGTCCCTTCTTCATCTCTCTTTGTTTTCTTGTTGAATCGGCAAAAACAGCTCCTTTTCCTTGTTGGGATTTCAATTCTGTCTGAAAGATACGGCTTTGAGCTTGTTCTTTCGATTTGTTGCATAATTGCGTTGGCTGGGATATTTGGGTTTGGTGTTTGATAGGATTATATAACTACGGGAAGGATATTCTAAAGGAAAGGCATTTGAAGAGCTAATTTGGGAGTATGTATTTCAATTACGGTGGTCTATTTGGGATGGTTCTGGAAGAAACAAGCCAGTTTAGTTGGTTTCTTTGTTGTAGTAACAATTTGCACTAATATTTTCTGGAATAGAATGGTTTTCCTGTTGTTACAATGTCTACCAAGAGCCACAATCACTGAGATGTAAACTGACAAGTTACTGTTCAAAGAAGAAAAATCTAAGTTTTGGAAAAAAATTATGAAACAATATGTGCTTCCATATCTGCAGCCAAACGATATTCTCTATGCATAATATGGCAAAATCATGCATCAAATCAATTAACTAAGAGAGTTGGTGTTAGTTGTCTTACAACCATAGGATATATGGATTGCATAGTATCAACCTAACAACCTATTATGAGGAAATACTTAATTTCGTGGATATGTCACACAATCAACAAAATTTTAATGCTTAAACAGGCAACACGATACTTTGGTTGGTTCCATTTGTTAACTGCAAGAAAGTTTTGAATTTCAACCTCTTGGGAAGGAGTTTGATAACAGTTCATTACCTATGAAATATCATGCCAGAGTCCATATCTAAAGAACATTTTGTGTAACATTGTTTATGTAAACTGAAAATTAATCAAGACCGTGACATAGAGATTGCTAGTAATATTTTGACTACTGCTGTGCTATCTTTATGATGATAGTGTGTGACAAAATTTCCACTACCCGCCACAATCTTCCTTCTCTATGTGACTTTGAGCCCAACATTATATGAAAACAGCATGTTTATACTATGTCTTAAAAGAGTTGCTTGAGTTTAAGACACAAAGTATTGCTATTCGTGATCTGCTTTGTTTGATATGTATGAGGTTCTGAAGAAACAATTTATTCATGTGAGTATGAGCAAAATAGATATGAGAATACTCAGATGGTTGAGTAGGAGTTAATAAAGAAAGAAGAATGTATAATTAAAATCAAAGATTTTCAATCAAAAATAATAGTAAGGGGAGTCATTTAGGATTGTTTGGTGATCTACACTGGAGGCCTAATAATGGACTGATATGTAGGGGCAAGATAAATCAAATAGGGGAGAAAAAAACTTGAGCATACTGAAAAATTATGTCATGAAGGTGCTAAGAGAAATTTGAAGAGAGTATAACAGCATTGTTTGGGATATAAATGCACAAAGAAGCAGGATTTTGTAATAAACACTAAATATTTTTTGATCCATTGCCCAACTGCATGTATATGGGAAATAAAGCCTAGCTGCTGTTTCTATTGCTGCTGATTTCTCATCTTTCATTTGAATGAAGAAAAATCAACAGAGAAAATGTTGCTAGTAGTATTTTATACATAATAAGAAAAGAATGAATATACTATGGTGGCAGGTGTAATTCTATTGATGCTATGATTTTTATGATGAGGTGGATGGCACATCAAAACGAGGCTAATGTGGGTTCATTATCATTTTTATTCAAGTCAGTTCTAATTTGATCTTATGCTTAAGAAGTCCTTCCATTGCATTTGTTGCACATGCATCTAATGCAATGCAAAACAGGCTTGCTTTTACCATCATAAAGTCTTTACGATACTTTTAATAATCAGTGGATTAGGTGTCTCAAGGCAATCACAATTTTGCCATCATAAAGTTGTAATGATGATGAGTGCATGAGGTGTCCTAGGGCAATTTCTGGTTTGCATTAAAGCTAAAGATATCTCTTCCACCGCAATCATCAATGTGAATTGATCATTCAACAGCATGCCCACTGCCTTGTGTTCTAATAATGCTTTTCTTGGATCCATGGGTAATGATTTCTAGGTTCATCAATGCGGTCATCTAATCATTTCGATTTTTGAAAAAATTGCCATATACATATATGTCTACTAACTTGATCATTCTTGTTTGGTGGCTATTCATTACAGCTAAACTAGTGTGATTGAGTTTATGCAGGCTCTGTAAACCATATACTGAATTTTGATTTACACAATTTACAGGTATATGCACTTGGAGGATTCATGGTGCTCAGGTGGATGTGGGCTAGATGGAGGGAAAGGCAAGGCAAACCCAACTCCCCTGATGATCCATCCGCTTAAAGATTTAAGTTCTTCGTAGTTGTAAAAGTGCATGCTTTTAGAATCACGAGGCTTATGTTCTAGTTTCAAACTTATGTTTTGATTAGCGTTCTGTTTATTTGTCTGATGAATTTCAAATGACTGTTCCAGAGTACATCATTATTGTGAAGTGTGGTTCTTGTGACCGATGGCAACCTCTTTTTTCTGCTGGTTCCATAGCCTGTCTTTGGTGAAACAAACAGGTGGTTGCGGTCGTTGGGCAGTCTTTCTCCGCCTTTACCATTTCCCGAGTTTTGGCTTTCAGTTCCAACCACTGCTCAGCCAATCTGGGGGGTAGATTTCCGTCATGGCCGTCCCCTACTCTTCACCTCCGGCTGGCTGTCATTGTCTTTCGTTGATGACAAAATTTTATTGAATTAAAGCAAAAATGTTTTTAGCAAGAGTTCACTGTGTTATTATAAATTAATAAAAAATCACTTTCTTTATCATTAACATTAAAAATTGCTTACATTGTAGTTGAAATTTTTAAATAATCACATTCTGATCAAAAATATTTTTTATTCGTTTTTAATAATTATATTAAAATGAAAAACCAGTATATCTTATTTTTTATAAATTTAAATGTAAAAATATTCTTAATTTTTTCGTTCTTTTTCTTAGTATAGGAGAATTTTGAATATTGGTATTTGAATGTTTGAAATTTCCCTGCCCAAACAAAATGAAAATTAGAAATAATTAGTTTTTATAGACAAGCTTAAATAATTGGGGTATGATATTTCTTATACTAAATTCAACTAAAAAACAATTTTTTATATTAAATCAAATGATAAAAATTAAATAAAAAATGATATTGATCGAGAGATGATTGTGTGTAAATAATAATATTAAGAAAAGAAGGTAATTTACGATGATACATGCGATTTTTCGGCTAAAAATTGGAGTCCAACTGATTTAAAATTGTTACCATTCAACTCAGAATTTCTCGAATTGTGTATGGGGGATTATTTGATCAATCTAAAGAAACGTTAATTTAGCTGGTTTATCCAAGCAATCTGCCATGTGCAGGGGACCAGGAGAGGGACGCCGGACGCGGACCAAACAAATGAACACTGCACCCATTTCATTCTCCATCCAACGTCAATTCCAATTTTCTTTTCTGCCAACCAAACAAATGAATACCACTCCACCAGTACGTGTCCAGCACCGCCTTTCCCCAATTATTGCACAGAAAAACGAAAAAGCAAGCGCCCGGCACCTCCCGATCCCACCCCACTCCGCTTTCTTCCTCTCCATTTTTAATCTGCAGCAGTTGTTTTCCTCGTTTCCTGCGGTTGTTTGTGTTCTCCATGTGTATAACTCCACCGGCAGTCTCTGCGGTTGGCGTTGGTTTGAGCGCAGATGGTGGTGGAGGTGGCCGTGGAGGTGGTGGTGGCGTCATGATGATGGGCCAGTCAGAGAGGATGGGAAAAAGGGTTTCTTGCTTGGGAGGGTTGGATCATTGCGCTCTCCCTCCCTCCTCCTTCCTTTTTCACTTCAAAAGCTGCCGCCTTTGGCTCTGCCCTCTCTGTCTTTGCTTCCCCTCTTTGTGATCTGCTCCGGTGATGGTGGTGACTCCGGCGGCTGCTGCCAAGCCGTCCCCTTTCTATCGCCGTGGAAATGAATGGTGAGCTCCTCTCATCGCTTTGATCTTGCAAAAATTTGTAAACTTGGATTCGGCTATGGTGAGGACTGGCTCTGGTTCTGATTTCCTTGGTCTGCTGCCCTAATTGAATGCTTGTGTTTGAAGTGGAAAAGCAGTGAAAGCAGCAATCTGAATCTAACAGAGTTTTTTTTGTTACACATTGGATTTTATGATGAATTAGAATTGATAGAGATCAATTTTACTAATTCTGTGATGGGTTAGCTGCGCTCGGGGAAGTACTAAGGCATTGGCAGCTAGTATATTAAACTTTGATATGAATGGAAGGCTCGTCTTGGTGGCGTCAATGTTTGTGAGATTAAAAAGAAAGGAGTTTGTGGGATAACGAGAGCATAAGTTGAAGGTGCTTCCAATAGGGAATGGGATTGTAGGTCTGATAGCTACCTTTTTGAGCATTTCAATTTTTTTATCATAAATAGGTGATAACAAAAATTTGAACTTGTGCAAGAAGAATAACATCAGATTGTGGATGGGATGGGGAAGAAATCATTTTGGTTGGTTTTAACAATAGGAAATCATACAGCATTCATATATTTTGGGGTCAACCAGAGGACTAACAAAGATATACTTTGTGTTGCAATGCAAGACATATTCTACTTAGTCTTGGAGAAAATTTCTAGTTTATAGAGAAACATTTTTTGAAGACAATAATTTTTTTTTTCTGTTGCAGGTTTGTCGATGCTGCTCTTCCAAGTGATATTGTGGTTGAAATTGGGGGAACACTTCTCCATCTTCACAAGGTACGGCTATTGTTGTCCAAAGGGCATCATTGCTGATAAAATTGCCTCAAACTAAATCATCTAATGCAGAAACTCCCAGCTGGATTTTTTTCACCATACATAATTCACAGTTTCACTGTAATATTCAAACTGCATTTTGGCATTGGTTGTCTTGGTTATGGAAGTCTCCCTTGCAGTAGAATGTTGGACATGCTACTTTCTTGTAAACAGATATCTTTGCATCCCAATATACTATATAACATGTGAGCTATCAGTATTTTTTTTTTGCCTATTGTTTGTAGGCAATAATTAATGCTTCTCCTACTGCTTCTCATAAACACTACCAAGGTGTTTGGTTCTCTTTCAATGATGTTTGCACAATAAGCATGCTAAACACCACATTCTGTTTTTTGCAATAGTAAGCAAACTAAATCTGAGTTCACGAAAAATGAATAAGAAAGGAATCATGGTATTAAAGTGCTCTTACACTGGATTCTATTTTTCCAGAATCTCCTATCAACTGCAAGTGAAACATATGGTAAATCCTTTTTTTCTTGACTTTTCAGTTTCCTCTCTTGTCAAAATGTGGAAAGTTTGCGCATGACCTAGAAGAAACTCAGAATGCAGAACAAGAGGTGCATCTTAGATTAGATGACTTTCCTGGAGGACTCGATGCTTTTTTTCTTGCAGCAAAATTTTGCTATGGATTTAGGGTGGAGTTGTCTCCAAAGAACATACTGATGGTGTATTGCGCTGCAGACTTTCTTGAAATGACTGACGAATTTGATCAGGAGAATTTATTGCTCAAGGCAAAAGATTTCTTCCACAAAGTTGTGCTTCGGAGCTGGAAGGATTGCATACTCTCTCTCCAAAGTGCTGAGAATTCTATTTACAGTGCTGAAACCCTGCAAATTGTGGCTAAATGTTTTAGTGCTCTTTCAATGATGGTTTGCACTGATCCTAGTTTATTTGGGTGGCCAATGATGATGTATGGAAGTCTTCAAAGCCCTGGAGGTAGCATCCTTTGGAATGGAATTAACACTGGAGCTAGAATTAGAAGCTCAGTTTCTGACTGGTGGTTTGAAGATATCTCATGCCTTGGTGTGGCAATGTTTAAGCGGCTGATAGAAACAATGATCAAGCGAGGGATAAGGCCAGAGAATATTGCTCGTGTGCTAATGTATTATATGAGAAAGTATTTACCTGGTCTTGATCGTTGGCAGAGTGGAAAAGGAGGCAAGAGTCTCACTAATCTAGCAATGGCACCTGCTGCAGTCAATCAAAAGGTTTTAGTAGAAACTCTCGAAGAGCTACTTCCAGCGAAGAAGGGAAGGTCATATTCTCGCTTCCTACTAGGACTCCTCCGAATTGGTCTAATTTTGAATGTTTGCCAATCATGCAAGGATTCCATAGAAAGAAGAATTGGAATGCAGCTTGAACTGGCTACACTTGATGGCCTTTTGATTCCGAACTTTGTAGATTCTGATACCTTATATGATTCTGACTGTTTTGAGCGGATCATTGGGCATTTCTTGTCTTCCCAGTCATTGGGCATTGCATTCTTTTCACCTTTGTCATATGATCCAGCTCTGTCACCTCCCTCTAATCCTATAAGAAAAGTTACGAAGCTGATAGACAGTTATCTAGCTGAGATTGCTCCTGATGTAAACTTGAAGCCTGACAAGATGCGATCTCTAGCTATGGCCCTTCCAGAATCTCTAAGATCCCTTGATGATGGATTGTATGGAGCTTTGGATATTTATTTCAAGGTCTGCTCCTAGTCAAGTCATCTTATTTTCCTGTCATATGAGAGTAATTTTTTTTCTCTGATTCCTCCTGCAGTCAGTTTAACTGAAGCACATGCCCTTGCGAGGCTTTGGAGAGAAAAAATTAACACTTGACGTGATGTCGCATAACTTCTTTTTTCATCTAGCGACATTTTATATACCAGATTTTCTGCTATGCATGACTTAGTAGTGGTTTACTCTCTATATCAGCTGCATAATATCACTGAATGATTTGTTAAAACACCAAGCCACATTTTCATTCACCCTGTGCTGGACCAGGAAACATACCATAGCACTCAATATTTTCAGTTAATCATTTACTCCAAGGATCCATTCAAAATAGACAATATGAATAAATGATATTATAGAAGCCTTATATTCAGAAAGGGTTTATACTTATTTCAGAGGTTTCCATTTGTCCACATCAAATATTCATGGTTTTTGTAATGGAAGATTAATATATATTATTCATACACATTCATATGCTATATTATGACTTCTTAGAATTGTTAATGCTACAAAAAATAGAGATTTGGAATTCTCTTTCTTGTTGTAATATTTCAAGCAGGCAGCACTTATGTAGCATGATCTATTGTTCCCTGATGCAGGCGCACCCATGGCTTTCTCAAGATGAGAGAGAGCAACTATGCAGTACCATAGATTATGGGAAGCTCTCCATTGATGCATGTGCCCATGCATCACAAAATGAACGCCTGCCACTCAGAGTTGTCCTTCAAGTTCTATATTTCGAGCAGTTACATCTGCGAACAGCCCTTTCTGATTGCCTTCATGTTCTAGATAGTGATAGCAATGCTGCTACCGATGCACATGAAATAGCTGGACAGATTGTACAGAGAGATGGCTGGGTTTCTCTTGTCCGCGAAAACAGGGTGTTAAGAGTAGACATGGAAGGCATGAGATCAAGGGTCAGAGCTCTGGAACAAGAATTTACAAGTATAAAACGAGAAATGGGGAAAATGGATAGGCCTCACAGTTCGTTGAGTTCCACCCAAACCATTACCAGAAAGCTTGGCTGCATTCCTGCAGCTACCCCAAATGACCCACGTTCTGATGCCATAGATAGCTGTATTCCTAGCCCCAGAAGATCTGTTGAGAAAGAGAAAGATCATGACTTCAACCATCAGTAGATTGTATCCTTCCACCTGAGGCTGTGGCTGAGCAGAGGAAATGCATTCAGAGTAATGCACCTGTCAAAATGGCTTGCATATGTAGATTCTGAAACCGGATTTCTCAAAAAGCAACCTAGGTGAACATGGAGAAGATAACATGGATGAGGGAGATTGTGATGGTGGTGAGAAGCGTTCATCTTTCCCTGCACCTTGAATTTTGTCTGAAGGATTTACTAGTTAAGATGCCATGCAGATTGAACAACAAAAGGAACTCAAGCTAATACATATTACTGAAAATTGCAGCATTATGTGCTGATTGGTTTTGTGCATGAAGATACATACAAGTACTCAAAATTCAGAAATTCGGTCTTGGCGACAGATTATCTTCCATTTTGCTGGGAACTTGGCAATTGTCAAAATACCTTGATTTGTACATTTTTGTCTTGTATTGACTTGTTCATCATGTGTGGCTTTTTTAATGACCTATGCCTTACAATCATAGAGGGATTTCAATACGTAATTTTGTGTGATACTTTTGTATTTCTGAGGGACATTGAGCATCAGTTTGTAAATGAGTCTGGTAAATGAACACAATTTGCTTGAATGACTTCTTTTGTATTAAACAGAAAATTCTGGGATTAAATCTTCCTGTATTGTTGTTGATAAATGGAAATTTGCTTATATTTAGTTTTTTGGGATTTGCTACTGTAGCACTACTGTATAATAATATAATAAGATATGAACATTACAGTAATATAATAGTAATATTATAGTAGTATATATTTAAAAATTAATTATTATAATAAAAAACATATACTATCTTTAGTCATATATGATTAGTTTTAATCATTATAGTCATTATCTAGTTATATTGGTCTGATTTTGATTATTTTATCTTGTTTATATTTATATTAATTTGGTTTTGATCATTTTGTTCTATTTTTGTTTATATTAGTTTGGTTTTTGATCATTTTATTTCGTTTTTATTTATATTAATTTGATTTTGATAATAATAAATATAGTACTATTAAAGTATCCAAAATATTATTATAATATCTACTATAATATTTGCTATAGTACAATTATAATACTTTAATGGTGCTCTAATATCATAGTAATGATAGGGATTAAAATAAAATATTTATCACATAAAAGGAGATTTTTGTGAAATTCAAAAATTGAAGGGGTAATTGCTCAATTGAAAGATTTCCATGGTGCATTGGGAATTTTCCTTAAAAATTTTTCATATATACAATTTTTCAATTAGATTTAGAGTTTTTAGCAAGTGACTTTCTTTTATTATGTTTAATTTACATTTAGATTAAACCACTTTTGATATCTATTAATAGATAATTACATGCATTTTAATTAAAATGGGTTAAAAATTACTTTTTCCAAATATTCTAATCATATGATGTGAAAGGATTATTCTTAGAATATTTATTTTTATCTGAGTTCAACTTAAGGCTAACAAGAGCGATTGATTTGCCTATGTACCGACACTAATATATTTTTTAGCACAAATAAAAAGTATAATTTAAATTTCAAATTTATAATTTTCTTGTACAAAATATGACGAGCACAACTATTAAATCAGTCCTTGCTCTTTAAAAATTGGACAAAATGTCCTCGCGAAGAGAACGGGAAAGGGAAAGCAGTGGCGAAGTCCGTTGCGTTTCGTAACGGAGGCGTAATGGTCCGTGACAGCGCCGTGGCCACGCGGTCACGGACCAGTCCCATTCGGCACAGATTTAAGCTGTGCTCTGCGGCCCATCTGGCCCCTCGGGGCTAACGTCCGTCCGCCTCCCGTTCCGTCTCGTCTCCTTCCTCCGCCTCCGCCAGATCCGGATCCCGGAACCCCAGCCCAGCCCTAACGCCGCCGCCGCCATGGCCTCCTGCGACGACGACTTCTCTCTTCTCGCCGACGACGCCCACTCCCACCCCCACCACCACCACCATCATCCCCACCCCCACCCTCACCACCACCAGCAACCTCCCTTCTCCGCGGCGGCGGCAGTGGCTCAGCAGCATCGGTATGTGGGCAAACCCGTGGGTCCATCCGGCATCAGATCTCAGAAGCCCGCCATGGGGGCGCGGGGCGGCGACGACGTCGAGGACTACGGCGAGGCCTTCTCCGCCGCCGCGCACCACCACTGCTTCGCCGACGAGGACCCCGCCGGCAACCCTTTTGCGACGCCGCAGGCCGATGACGACGAGGACGAAGACGGAAACAAGAATAACAATAACAACAGCAGCCAGCCCGATGGGAAGGCCGCTCCGGCGGCGGTTGCTGCGAAGCGGAAAGACCGGGAGGAGCTGAGCGACGGTGGATCGCCGTACTGCTTGAACAGCAAGAAGTCGCGTCCGGCGGCGGCGTCGACGGCGTCAGGGGACTACCGGAAGGACCGGGAGGAGTGGAGCGACTCGGCGATTGGGTGCCTGCTGGACGCGTACACCGACAAATACGTGCAGCTCAACAGGGGAAACCTGCGAGGGAGGGACTGGGAGGACGTCGCCACTGTCGTCAGCGAGCGCTGCGACAAGCAGAAGTCCGGGAAGAGCGTGGAGCAGTGCAAGAACAAGATCGACAACTTGAAGAAGCGGTACAAGGCCGAGTGCCAGCGCCTCAGCAGCGGCAGCCTCGCCGTCAGCCACTGGCCCTGGTTCAAGAAGCTGGAGCAGATTGTCACCTCCTCCTCCTCTTCGAAGCCTGCGTGCGATGATGACAAGTCCGGCAGTGCGCTTGCTGGCTCTCCCTCTGTCGTGAGGCAGCCCAAGAGGTAGTCCTTCACTTACTTGTTTTACATTCTAATGCAATGCAACAACTCCTTGGATTCCAGCAGTTCATAGATTGTTTCAATCCAATTGATGATGTCTTGTGAAGCTTGAGCATAGTTCCTGCCGAAGGCAAGACCTATTGTTTCTTATTTGGAATGATTGGTCTGTATTTCTGGCAATTGAAACTTAGGTGATATCTAGTATGCTGAAACTCAGCTTGTTCAGTCGATGCAAGAGGGAAATAGAGAGGGACTGAGGTGAAATGTACAGGGTAGGATTAGTAGATGCTCGATTATGCCAAATTCCAGTCTTATATCAGCTCATTGCCAAAGTGAACAGAATTTTTGTGCCAACAATACCTCCTTGAGAGTTAGTATTTTACAGGGTGCAATTTATTGATGTTCTATGCATGCTTTTCTGAGGCATGTCTCATATAGTAACTCTCTAATAACACTATTTAATTGCAAATGATGGTGTTGTCTGTGCAGATATTCAGTTGCTACCCCTGGTGCTGTTGTTGTAGCAAATAACTTGAAAACCAAACAATTGTCAAACCCCAGATGGAAGAGAGTGGTTCTGAAAATCAGTGGTACAGCACTAGCTGGGAATAGTTCACAAAATGTTGAGCCTAAGGTAAGATTTGGTTATACTTACAAAGTGGCTTGAGGACATGCTAGGTTATATTAGAAGCATGTTGTGCTCTCCTTCATAAAGCTTAAGTGTCGTGCTTGGATTTTTTCCCAGGTAACAATGCTAATTGCTAGAGAAATTGCAATGGCTAACCATGCAGGGGTAGAGGTATCCCATCCTTCTCGAAGTTCTCTTCAAAAATTCTGCCCTCTAGTTGTCTTCTGATCTCGTTTCTGTGGCTTGGCCTGTATTGTTTATTAGGTAGCAGTTGTTATTGGAGGTCGAAATTTCTTTTCGGGTGACACCTGGGTGGCTGCTACTGGTATTGATCGAGCTACAGCATACCAAATTGGGTGTGTTTTTTGCATCATTGCTGATTTTCTGTTGCTTCTGCATATTTTGGAGGGCTTAATCGTCATCCTCATTTAACTTAACTTGCAATTAGATTCACAATTGCTACATTGATGCATTGGATTTAGCTTAATCCACCCATTTTCTTCACATTGTACAAGTAACTATTATCCGCCTGAGAAACTGTCGTTTCTCTTGATATGCCCTTTTTTGTTATTATTCTCTTCTGCGATATCAGTGGAGAGAAATTATAAGCTTAATATTTCGATCTGAATGATCACAGCATGATGGCATCGGTTATGAACTCTATATTGCTTCAAGCATCTCTAGAGAAAATTGGTGTTCCAACACGTGTGCAAACTGCGTTTATGATGCAAGAGATTGCTGAACCATATATAAGACGAAGAGCTATCCGGCACCTTGAAAAGGGAAGAGTTGTTATATTTGGTGGAATTTGTGCTGGAACAGGAAGTCCCCTCTTCACCACAGATACAGCAGCTGCTCTTAGAGCTTCGGAGAGTATTATTCTTACTTGAGCTACAAAAGCTCCACCCTTTCTGTTTTGATTGCTGTTTAAATCTTTCTGCGCTTCTATAGGTATCTTTTTCTGCAGTTGGTCATCTCCTGCGGGAAGAGAATTCTCATGTTATTATATTTTTTTGACAGTCGATGCAGATGCTGTTCTCAAGGGTACCAATGTGGATGGAGCTTATGATTGTCATCCCAGAAATGGCAATAGTGGTGCATTTGAGCACATTTCATTCAGGGAGATGGTTTCAAGAGGCTTCACTGCAATGGACATGACTGCAATAACATTCTGCGAAGAGAACAATATTCCAGGTTAGTTTGCTACTTTCACCTCTTCTTTCATTTGTTTTGTGCTGCTACCCTTTCAAATGTATGAAATGCTTGTCTCAAATCTGGCATGAAAATGTCAATTCATGGAGGAATTTTCCCTTCTTGCAGTTGTCCTTTTTAATCTACTAGAGCCAGGAAACATTTCGAGGGCACTTTGTGGAGATCAAGTTGGCACCCTTATAGATCAGTCAGGAAGGATTGGCTAATTCATGTCATTATGTGTGCCATTTGGTTTTCTTGCATGTTCATTTGATGATTAAATCAGCAGTCAGGTTGCTCCTGTTCAGCAGAAGCTTGGTATGCTTCTCGACTTTGGATGTATTCCCGCGCTAATTATCTGAGCCATGTGTTTCTTCTTGTGTGGCATGTGGCATGTAGAGCAGTCGGGGGTGAAGCAGCTACACTGTACGTGTATTAGAAATTCTGCCCGAAGGTTGTACTTGTATGGATGGTTGCATAGCCAACCTCTGAAAAAAGTTGTATGTAAAAAAGTGTTGTGGCATTATCTCATCTAATTTATGTAAATTAATCTGAATTTCCTGTACAGAGTGGGTTGTTGAATGTGTTCCACTGCATTGTTCACCTACTTTAATGCCCTTGTTGAGTCTGATGTTATAAACCACAACTCAATGATGTTAGCCATTAGCATTGTACAATGTTATGAATTGTCACTGGCTCAGTTATAGTGTCTTTCTCTTCTTTTCGTTCTTATTCCTTTTGTGGATTCTGGGAGATCAGATTTTGTTTTCCATACTTGGGAAAGGTAAAATAGTGAGGCTAATTCACTGTGATCAGTAATTAGAACAAATAGCTTGTAATACAAGTCTTTTTCCCTTTTCTGAGGTATTGTGACACAGGTTCCATTAATATATCAATCAACTGAACTGAACTGTTCGCAATAAGATTCAACTGCAGGGCACAATGTGTAAGCAAGCAATTTTCACCACATAGATCTTCATGTTTATCACATTGAAGCACATAATATGACATTGATATTTATGGATAACTTTGAAGTAAGATACCTGACATTATTTTCTTTGAAAATACACAAGGTTACAAAGGTGACCAAATTATATTGACATGTACAATCAAAACTGATCAGCACCCTACCAATTTGTCAGAAAGAATTACTGCTACTGATGCACTTATTGGCAATACCACTTCTGATTAATGTTTCTAGGACTACCCCACTGAATGTTCCTCAGAGCTGCAGCTCAACTAGAACTTATCATACTCATCTGTGTACAGATCCCGAATCTGCAGTAGCAACTCTGATCCATTGCAGCCTTTATTGTCCATGAAAATCTGTACAATTTTGTCACCTCTTTATCATAGCTGCCAATTAAATCTGTACAAATACAGTTCTCTTCTGCAGTCTATGTCCTAATCGCCAAATGCAATAGTCAGGGTACACTTATTCTGATCCAAAATAACCATCATAGATAGATAACCGGTCAAATGCATCGAAATTTGCCTTCAAACCAACAAACTGGCTTCCCAGCTGTGCACAGCCCGCTTCTGGCCATCTACAGCCCTCCTTTGTACTAAATGGGCAGAGAACCTCACACATCCGGGCAGTTGAACTATCTGGGACCATGCCATCCCCTATGGTGGAGATTGACACTGATATATCTGTTTTGTCATCATGCTGCATCCCGGCATCAGAATCTCTTCTAAGCTCCCTTGGATCAGGCAAACTGTTTCTGCTATCCATCACATTGTTCCCATAGCCTGAGAAGTGCACCTTACACCCCAATGACTGCACTGCCCTTTTGATGGCAAGACTTTCCCTGAAGGCCCTTTTAGCCATTATTATAGCTGAACTATTGACCTGTTTTTCTTTCTGTAGTTCAGTAACAACTGATTCCATGTTGATTTTGATATCCTTGGCATTCGTTTCTGCCATTTCCTTTGCCTGCATTTTCAAAATATAGAACATAAACAAGCAGCAGCATAGATGAGCACCACCAGATTAGTGTGCCCCATCTAGGGATGACAAAGGACGGTACCCATCTAGGCCGAGGTACACACATACTAGACCTAAGGTCTAATGTATATGCAACTTTTTTGGGGAAGATAATGGCCCCAAGCCCTGCCCGCCCAAAATTTAATTTGGGCCTAAGGACTAAGGTCCAAAGTCTGGGCCTGTTGCAGCCCTAAATACGAGCCTAGATCTGACTTAAGGGTCTAGGTCAAGCAAGAGGGTCAGTAAGACGAAAAAACCCTAGCTACATTCACCACAAGTTCAGTTTAGAGAAGATGCCAAGTTTGGCTACTATGTAGCAAAATAACAAGATTAGTTTCAAAAGAAGAGATTACCTTCAATGCTTCAGCATACTTTTTATTCATCATCCGCAAGTGAGATTCAAACTCGCCAACTCTTGCTTCTGCAGGACAAGCCCACCTCAAATGAAACTGTGGCCACAGTGTTGGAGCTAATGCTGCAGCAGGAGGCATAAGAGGGCCATCGTGTTTCGCTGGGTCATAGAATGGATTGCAGTGGACATGAAAGACACCCTCAGCAGCACGCATACTAGCTAGGTACATCCATATGCACCCACAAGCATCAGATAAACCAGATTGCTGCCTTTCCTTTTCACTATCATGAAGTAGAAAATCAAAAACTTTGTTACAATGTTATTGACTAAAAGAATCCTAATCGTACATATCCTCATTCAGAGAATATTTCTGGATCTTAAGTGAGTTGAAATTCTAGATCCAAGATGCAATATGCACCTCAAAAAGAGAGCTTTCAAGCAAAAAAGAATGTTCCAGCAATAAAATAAGGCATAAAAGCTTAATTGATACAAACTATTATTAGGAACTAGGAAAACATTGTAGATTTTGAATTCTCTGATTAAAGATATATCATGTCATAGGACGTGTAACCAGTAAACTCATAGGATGAATTCACTACAACATAACAGGGCATCTCCGACACTTTACTTCCGGTGTTTTTAAAAACATTGTCAATACTTGCATTATATAGGCGCTTTTTGAAACGTCGGTTATTCCCAATATTTTTTTAATAAAGTGTCAAAAATTCCTGACGATTTTTAAAAAGCATTGAAAATTATTGACATTTTTTAAAAAACACCAACAATTAGCGGTGTTTTTGTAAAAGTATTGGGAATTGCTAATGCTTTTCTAAAGAAGCATGACAATTCTCCCATGTCAAAATTGCGCCTCCAACTCGTGCCTTGTTTTTGGTTGCCTTTCTCTTTCGCTGAGTTGAGTTTTGAGAAAATCCTCTATCTCCTTTGTAACCTATGCGAAGTACAATTGCTATAGCCTCCGCCTTGTGCTGCAGGCACCTCTGTCGCCGACCATTGATGTTGACCTCCAGCCCTGGATCTGCCTCCTCCTTATGCTTAGAGTCCTTGCTTCTTCCTCCAAGGTGTATTATCATATCCTAATGTACTTCTAATTATATGACTTCATTTTTTACAATTTTTAGGATTGAAATTACAATGATTTGGAGATAATTTCGTTTATGATTTGGACAATGAGTTCGTCAATTTTAGTACTGAAATTCACAAGTTTTTTGCATTGCAATTAGGGTTTTTATAGTAACTTCCAATTGCTAGGATTTGAGAGCTCAATTGCTTCTTATTTTAGTGTGTTCATTGGGTTAAACGTGTTTTGTATAATCATCATGAAGAATAGGATACTATGAAAATACAATGAGAATATGGGAAGAATACGAGAGAACACAAAGAAAGTATTGGCAAAACACAGAAAACATAGGAAAAATATAGGAAAAATACAAGAAAAATGGGGGGGAGAATATGAACAAGACAAAAAAAAACACTGGAAAAACACTGAGGAGAATATTAAAGTTTCGCAAGGAGTCACCAATCGTATGGACAAAGGTTGCTAAACAAATCGAACAATGAAAGAATGACTTACTAAAAATGTAATCACATATCATCTTTGAGCCAAATCCTTAAGATTCACAAACTCCTCCTAAGCATGGCGTATATGTGGTATAAAACAAATTAATCATACCTATACTTTGTATTTGTTGCATTTATTATTTATTTATAAGATTAACACAAGTCTTTGTGTCTTATAAAAAATTATACTAAAAAAGAGGGTGTCGGTAGACAAGGAGACTTAAGAAACTTATTACAGTTCTTTAATAACTTTGATATATTTTGTTAATGGCCTAAAATATTTATTCATTAAGTATCTAATCATATTAAAAATTATGTTAACATGTAGGAATACATGCACGGGGATGAAAACATGGACACAAAAATGATGACACATACAAGAGCACGGAAGTGGGGACATGAACACAAGCACAACGATAAAGACGTACATGGGCACAGGAGGGTGGGTACACAAACATGGAATTGGGGACACGAGCGTAGAGAGGAAGACACGAACATGGGCAATGAAAGTAGGGACACGAATACAGTCACAAAGATGGGGGCATGGACACAAGAATGAAAATAAAGATGCAAACTTGGGTGTGAAGGCATAAACACGAAAATAAGAACATAGTTACAGATACAAGGGTGGGAACATAAATACAGAAGCAAGGATAATGACACACATAGAGGCAAACAAAAGGGTTTGGATTGTTTGGGAAATTTTGCTTTATAATGCCCCGATTGTTTGATTCAATTCATCTTTCACAAAATTTTAAAATTTAAGTGTTTAACTATTTTACACTGATCTTAACTAAATAATTCATACTATATTTTTCGATTATACTACTATTATACATATTGTTTGATTCAAAACTACAAGAGCAGAACGTCAAACGAACAGGCCATTAAGTGTTGATCATTGAGAGTAATTTTTTATTTTTTTTCTAGATGATTATATGTATTTGGACTTTTTGGTTTGATAATAATGTATTTAAAGATTTAAATCTTTTTATTCTAGAAGATGGTTGAAAAATTTTGAAACAATGTTTAAATAAAAATTGTTGATTTGGTCTTTTGTCTATTTCTGAAACTTAAAAATAATATTATAAGTTTTTATAATTTTTTTCAGCACTTAGAAAAGAAGTGCTGGCACATGTGTACCAAAGTGAAAAACTAGTTATGCAAAATAGTGCATTGCCTACACTTCTAAAAAAAGCACCAACAAAAATAATAGACAATTGGCGATGCTTTATGACAAGTGCTACCAATAACGTCTCTTGACTGTGCTTAGTAAAAAAAATACCATTATCCACCAATAGATTTTATTGGCAGCACTTAACAAAAAACGTCACCAAAGATTTATTTTTGACGACACTTGTTGTAAAATACTGACAATGTTACTTAATTGTCAGCATATTTGCAACGTTGCAAAAAATATTACAGAAAATAGTTCCCAGCATTTTAGAAGTGCCGCTATCATTTGCGATACAAATTTAAATGGTGTTTCAGAAATGTTAAAAAAACGTTGATATTGCCAACGTTTTTTTGGGTATGAGTGGCTATCTCATTCTCTTGTAGTGATTTTATTTGCATTTCACACTACACAAGTAGTGCAATTACATGAAGGAACTTCAGAAATACCACTGGTTGCTTCTCCACACAACACGTGGGTTGCTCCTCTTTTACTTCAAAAAAGGTAAAAAATGCAACCTAACCTTCAATTGAATATCAACAATAGCAAATAGAGGATCAGGGCAATACCTGTTGCATAAAAAGTTCCCAAAGCGACAAGACAACACAGAGTCCAGAAAATCAACCAAGAAAGCCTGGATGTGCAAATCAGAGAACATTAGAACTCGAATTTAACATAGTGTTTCATACACAACTGCAGCCGTGCACAAGTAATGTTTGTGCAAAATAGATTGTAGAGGGCAACTCACCGATGAGAACTCGAAAGCACATGGATACATTCGAAGCAACTGTGAAACACAATCAACCCACTGCAAACAATTAAATTTAAAAGTTATGTATAAAGAAATAAAATGAGGACTATATAAGAAAAATTATTGAAGCAAATTGAATTATGTAAGAAGTTAGAAAATGGGGACTCTACATGAGAAAAATTACTAAACATGGTAACTTTGTTGTTATCAGAACATAAGACATAGTTTATGCCCAAATAAAACAAACATGGAACGGTCTAAAAAGTCAAGCATCTAACAAGAAGCTTAATTTTAATCCACCTTGACATTTCAAGGCTTTCCTTTGCCGTGTCATTTTTAGATTAGACTCCCTCCATTTTCCCACTAAAAATATTGTTAAGAGTGATGGACCATATGCCAAAGGAAATGTTAGCTAGAAAGACACATAGCTTGTTTCATCAAGGACAATGCCACCGTTTAAAAGCGAGAGCACACAAAAATAGCAGCAATGTGAAATGTGAGAATATAACAATATTTTTAATGAATCTCCAAAGCCATTGTTTTATACCTAAACAAGATCCGAGTATTTTGAAATTAGCAACGGAAGTCTATCTTACATCATTAGCATCATACCTGCAAAAATATGGGGGAACTATTGTTCTGTGCATGTGATGAACTACCAGAAGAGGATTGTGAACCAAAAGAAGATGTGCGCATTGGAGATGTTGAAATATTTCCTAGAGAAGATTGCCTGGGTAGCTCTCCTGGTGTATTACTACCAGATGCTGTTGGAATTCCCATCCGATCTGAAAATGGATGTCCAAATGCAAGCCAGTCTTTCTCGACAAGAGCCTGAGAAAAAAACGTCAGGGGTATACCACATGTATTTGTTTTTCCACTAACACAAGTTTCTAGGTACTCTCCAAGAGGGAACAATGAATAGAAAGAATGAAAAAATTA
Source organism: Trichopus zeylanicus subsp. travancoricus (assembly GCA_005019695.1). Taxonomy (NCBI): domain Eukaryota; kingdom Viridiplantae; phylum Streptophyta; class Magnoliopsida; order Dioscoreales; family Dioscoreaceae; genus Trichopus; species Trichopus zeylanicus. The sequence goes on along the minus strand of RXID01014795.1, from coordinate 263,714 downwards.
GAAAAATCAATTTAGACTCTTAAGGAAAAAAGGTTAGCTGGTAGTATAATGAGTGAACCTGAAAACCCCTGAAGGTTCGGTAGTAAGGATCAAGCAATAAACTGGCAAGTGAAACCAATTGAGTTGTTCTGTCCCATCCATCACTGAAAAGAAAACATAAATTAACACAGCAAAAACTAACAACAAAGCTTTAATGTCGAGCATAGAAAGTCATCAGGTAGATGTATCCTCAAGATATCCATTTGGAGTCAGCTACACAAATTCTTCTTAACCTTTAAACTTATCTAACATTATCACCACTTCTTCATTGTCAGCACCCAACATTTTCTAGATATACTTCCACTCAAATCTGTTTTGGTTTATCTTTGAACTACAAAAGTTTTTTCCAATTACTTATACCATATCTATTTTGGGCTATTGCAGCACTCAGATAGTTTTTTCTGAAAACTTCTACCCATAGTTTTCATGGTATATCTTTGCACTCATATAGTTTTTCCCATGTCTTCTACCTACAACATTTTTTGTTTACATTTGACCATTTTCTTCCCATGTTCAACCAAGGCTCCGCAGTACGGAGAATGTATAAGCTGTAAGCTGTGTTCCTTTCCAAAAGGAAGCACCATGAACATAGGTAAGGCAAATATGGGAGAAAACCTCACACATAAGCATCTGCAAAAATTTTTTCAGGAAAGAAATGTGAGAATATGCTTAAAGATTCTGCATAATTCAGTCTAGAAAAATCGCTAAACTTAGTAACAAAGTAGTGCCTACAATTGTCATAGTTTCCAACCAAAGGTAGAAGTCCCTTGGCAGAAACAGATTAACACTATCTTCCAACTTTCAAAAGTATCTTGGACTGTTATATGTGAAACATGTGCTTGTGAGCTTATGCCTATTTGCAAATAGGATTTGCGTGTACTTTGGAGTGGAGTGGCATTAACACGGGCCCACCAACAGGAAATGTCGATAAGTGCAGTCATGGACCTTACTTCTAATTCCTTGCCAGCTTACTAATTACTACAAGGCTCATTTCTTATGCATGTCCATTAAGGCAATAAACCTGCAGATAGGCTGGTTAAATAAACTGCAATATCTAAATGTTAATAGTCTATCACACAGCCTTCTTCCTAGAACTCAAAGAGTCTGGATTCATTGCAAGAAAAATAAAAGCAATTGTGCCATTTAATGACTATCCTGGAAATATGATGAACATCCTGATGCTGGGCACAGGTGTAGAAGACAACTTCAAATAAATGGTATAGATGAACTAAATCTTTGACAAAACATCAACAGGCAATCAGCCTTTTTGGTTAGTAAAGTAAACTTCTTTGATCAATTTCTACCTTCAATTTGCTTGTGTAAACAACTATACATTTTGTAGATGTACTTATGAATCATCAGCCTGGTTTATCATCTGTTAAAATAAATTCACTTTCTGCAAGGTGAAAACATAATCTAAGGATGTTTATAGGTAAAAAATAGACCATGCAAAACTTTTGCTCATGATTTTCCCCAAAACTAGCGCCAAGACATGTGACCTCCAATTAATATGACGCATAAGGTGCAAAATTTAATAATAAGACGAAAAGTAACCTTACATATACTGAGGAGTAAAATGCACAAGCCATTTGCTATATATATAGTAAGTTCCAATAAGTGAAAAAAGAAAAGCAACAAGGAAAGAAACCTGCAATGTACGAGAACAGATGCTGATTCTAGGGCAACTCGTGCAGCGATCCAAGCTGAACCAGCCAGGACACTCTGAATATGAATCAACCACCCAGTGTCTCCCAGGGTTGAAACAGAAGCCGACATGCTGCTGAGATTGCCACCACCCCAGGTCCAACCACCATTCCTCTGACACAAAAAAGGCAATTTACACAATAAACATACTTATTATCATAAAACTTGAAGAAATCACCTAAAAAAATCGATATCTCAGACTAAACTAAGTCACAATATGGTCAGGGGTGAAATATAAATATTGTCTGGTATCAAACCAGCTGCAGACCTTTAACTGATGCAAAAGGCAAGTGAGCAATATTGCACATTGTTGATAACAGATCATAGATAGCTCAGAGTGATTTGTCAAAAAAACCAATAATTTTGGCTACCAAGTGCAGGAAAATAGATGATTTTAGGAGTCTGGCCCGCAGGTAATACAGGGGGAGGGGAAAGATTATTGACAGTGGAAAGGATGTGAATTAAAAGATAGCTTTCAGAGGGATCAAAATATAAATGCAGATAGTTGCAAGTAACAGCTATAAGTTGTTCAGTTTTTGAATTTAACAGGATGATCTTAGTAGTCCGCAAAACAAGATCAGATTTGATAAGTGATGTAAAGTGGGCCGTGTTGTGCCGTTTCAGCAGACTGTCAAAGCTGTAATGGGTTGTGCCTTGCATAGCCCACTAAAAAACTCAAAGCCAAGCATGGCCCAAGATCCCGTGGCTCGTGGCTCACGTTGTGCTTGGCCTGAGACTTTATCTATAAAAAAAATTAAAATATAAAAAAATATGACCAAATTAAATTTTTTTTAAAAAATATAATATTCATATCCAAATTGATTTACAAGTAGCATGTTTTAAAATCTAACAAAATGTACTTATTTAAGATACATACTTATATTTTGTTTAAAAACTACATACTTATATTTTATATAGACCTATATTCTTATATTTTTTTAATTAATATTTTAGAATTTTATAAATTATATTTAAATAAAAAAGTAAGGATTATAAAATTTATATTTATATAATTTTTTAATTTTGATTTTAATTAAAAAAATACCATTGGCTCCCTGTCCCCTAGCAGGAAGTGGTTGGTAGTGTTATTCTTTTGACGTAGATTTCAAAAATGAAAGAGGATAAGGGCTTAGGTGATAAGTGGGGAAGAGAAATAAATTTTAAAAAATGAGCCAAACAAAATGGATGACGTGTTATGTTGTGTCCGACCCATTTGTACCACAGGCCATGCCTGGCCTGCTGGCTACGAGGTGGTACTAGATATAATCCACGTGTATAGACCATACTAACACAACACGTTTACTATATAAACAATGCCAATTCGAGTCAGGCCACTGGCCAACGTCCCAAATTTACATCTCTAGATTTGATTCATAGTAGCTATGACTAAAACCTTGTTTTTGAAATCAATCAAGTGTCATTAGATATATAATATGTTAAATTCAAAGGTTTCGGAGTTTGAAACTAGAGCTTTGATCAATAATGAAAAAAAAACTTATTATCTTTTGAGATCTCAACTTATTACAAAACCTTAGTATTTTATTTTTTATATAAATAAAATTTTTATTTGAACAAGACTCCATTTTATAAGCTATTATGAATTTAAGACTTTAAATATTTGAATGGTACACTAATACAATCACACTCTAAGTCTGGAGTAAGTGAAGAACTGTTTTGAGCCCTCCTTTTCTTTTAATACCCTTTTTCAAACTAAATTGTATATATTATATATGTCCAACTTGGTTTTGATTATTTTTAATTTTTTTTGAATTTACAGACCTTTTAAAGAAATTTGCTAGTCGGTCTCCTATCTCGATATATTCTGTCTTCAATACATAGATCCGATTTGCTAATTAGGCTTTTGATTTTCTAAACTATTATGGATATGAGACTTTAAATATTTGAATGGCACAATAATACAACCATATTCCAAGTCTCGAGTCAATGAAAAATTATTTTGAACCCTCTTTTTCTTTTAATATTCCTCTTCAAACTGTATTGTATATATTATATGTGCCCAACTTCATTTTAATTATTTTTAATTTCTTTGAATTTACAAACTTTCTAAAGAAATTTGCTAATCGATCTTTTATTTTGATATATTCTGTCTTTAATTTTTGGTTTAATATTTTTCTCTAACAATATGAAGATTTATTTTAACGTGTTTGATTCTTTTATAAAATATTAGATTGTTTGTAATGTTAAAAACTGTTTGATTGTCACGTAATAGCTGAAGAGTTTCTTTTATGGGATATCAAGCTCACTCAAAAATAATTTTAGCCATATAATCTCGTATGTAATCAGAATAATAGCCCTATATGTTGCATCTGCATTTGATCTAATTACTACCGTTTTTTTTTTTTTTTAGCTAATCAAATTTCCATCAAACTTTACACGGATTTCAAAAGTAGAACTCTTTATCTATATGTGATCTTATTCAGTATGCATTTGAATAAGCCTTAATATCCATTTTCTCTTATTTTTTATAATGAGACCAAGTTCTACTATACCTCTGAGATACTATAGTATCAAATATACAATTTCTAAATAAGATTTTTTTTGAATCTTTCATAAATTGACTTACCACTCCTATAACATAATTGATATTAGGCTTAGTTAAAATTAAATAGATAACATTCTTTATTATCCTTCTATACATCTCTTAATCTTCCGCTTGTTCTCCTTAATATAGATACAACTTTGAGATTAAATCCATCAAAATTCTAGTTGTTTTACTCCAAGCAAACATATATCCTTTAACATATTCAAAACAATTTTTTTTAAGACAAAGCCAACACTTTTTGTAAATGTACTACCCAATCTTAAGGAAATAGTGCAATCTTTCCAAATTTTTGATTTCAAATTTGGAATTTAAAAAACTCTTGATTTGATTCATCCATTTTACATTGTTTTCTAGTAACACAATATTATCTATATATACAAGCAAAATTATGGTATCATGTAAGTCCCATTTTTCAAAAATTGTGAAACTAATTTGTATTCTCTTAAAGTAGTACTCCACTAATATTTGAGTTGAATTTTTCAAACCAAGGTTTTGAAGATTGCTTCGGCTCCTAGGACCTTTTCAGTTTAGAGACTTGTTCCCTTTTTCTTGAACTAAAACTAAGCAGCTCAGTTATATAAACATCTTCATGAAAATCTCTATGAACAAATGTATATTTGACATCAAGCTATTGTGAACTCTACTCTTTATCTACTGCTAGTGAAATGATGACACTTACTTAGATGAGTTTAATAATTCAAGGTTTTAAATAAGCCTACCTCATATATTTGAGTATGTCCTTTGACCACTAATATTACCTTAAATCTCTCTGTACTACCATCAACATAATATTTTATAATAAACACCATTTTGCATTTTATTATTAACTTGTTGGTCGACCTGGGAAATAGCTTTCATATATTGCTTTTGTGTAAAGATTTCAATCCATTCCTCATTACTTCCCTCCATTTTTCATCCCAAGTGCTTCTTTTACTATCTTGGAAATTCTATCTTCCGTCAATACTTATGCACAAATTTTCTATATGTTGGTATCGATAAGACATATGAGATATACCTTCCAATTGAAGGTCTTGTCATTTCCTTATTACAATTGATTAATCTTAATTACTTTTATGTTTGGCCTTATTCTGCTCTTGCTCAATTTTGACAATAGGAGTATTTGATTTATTTGTCCACATTGTGAATGTTCTGTAAATTCTTCATAAAGTAATTTTGATTGATTAGAGTTTTAATTCATGGATTAATTATGTTTCTTCCTTCTAATGTACACCAATAATCTTTTTGCTGGTTATTAGTTGACTCAATTATATCCTGTATAATTTTCGAGAAGACATATAATACTGTATGTTATTCTATGTTACAATCATCTATTGCAATATCTAAAAGTTCTTATCTTTCATTTTCATAATAGGCTAGTTTCTTATAAAAGTTTATATCAATTGAGACAAATTTTGTTAGCTTTAACATCATAACACTTATATATTCTTTTTTAGTTCTAAAATATGCCCAAAAAATATACGTAATTGACTTATGTTCTAATTTGTTTGTAAATGGATTATTATTATTTATAAAATATAAACATTTAAATATCCTTAGAGGCAAATGCAAGGAGTTCTTATTTGAATACAAAACTTCAAAAGAGCTCTTATTGCTCAGTTTTGTTGTGAAAATGCTATTCATAAGATATGATAAAGAACCACATCCCTCCAAAATAATGATGGTACATTTCTCTCAAAAAGTAAAACTCTAGCCATCTCTAATAATGTTGATTTTTTCCTTTCAATTACTTCATTATATTGAAGTGCATAACTACATGAAATTTGTAACAAAATTCTATTATCTTTCAAGTATTTATGAAAGTCCAAAGACATATTTTTTATTATTATCTTACCAAAGGGTTTTAATCTTTGCATTAAATTGTTTTTTTATTTATTTGTGAAATTTTTAACTACTATAAATACCTCTAATTTTCTTTTCATCAAATACAATCATATTACTCAAATATAATCATTTATGAACGTTACAAAATATTTATAACTATTTCAAATAATGTTTTAGTAGTCCACACATCATAAATAACATTAAAGAAAATAATACTTATTATATTTAGTTCTAGCAAGTACACTGATTTATAATGTTTAACATACTCACATATTTGACAAAATTTATTACTAAATAACTTAATATTGGGAAAGAATAACCTACGAATATACTATGATGAGTGATTTAATCTATAATGTCACTTAACAACTTTTTGTTGAGCCAACAAAACCTTGAATTCTGGTTTTCCATCTTTCGAAATATACTATTCTCTATTCTCAATGTCCTTTTCAATTTTTCTTTTTTTTTTGTGAATATTCTAAAAAAAAAATAAGTAGGGTAAAAAGCTATCGAGTAATTTAAGTTTTTAGTCAATTTAAGTTTTCCATTTGCTAGAGCAATAAATCTTATGGATGAAAATTCATTTTAAGTGTTGAAACCAAAAATTGTTACTTGTCATATGATCAAATACCCTTAATTCAATGATCTGGAGACTTCTATGATTGACTATATTATTCCTATTTTTTATTATAAGAATTTTCCTTATCAACTAGTTATATTTTCCTTTTGGAATGGCCACATGTAAACCAATAGCTCCTCCCAATTGGCTACTGCTTGATTCTGGCTTTACAAATTGTTTTGTCTGAATATTACTTGTTCTGCCTCTTCTTCTACTAGTAAAACCTCATCTTCCTCTTTCTATAATTGCATATTCATCTCTATTATATGTTGTATTCCTTCCTAAAATTAAAACTGAGCTTTCTTTTTCATCCAGAATTGATGAAAAGAGCACTATTTCTCAGGAATTCCTCATAGATTTCTCTTTATGGAGGGAGTTCACCTCCAGCAAAAAAGTTTGCTTTGTACTACTTCTACTGACACTCTAACACATTCAAAAACCACATGATCTTCTGTTTCTTTTTATCTTCCTTATTTTCTCCTGTCAAAACCAACTTATAATATTTCAACTCATTCCATAGATCAATCAAGTGATTGAAACATATACTTAGATTTCTTCCCTTTTGACACAAGTTATATATTTATTCACAAATTGAAAAAATTTGAGATAAATTAATTTTACTCTCATACATCTTATGGAGTTTCTCCTAAATAGCTTTTGAATTTTCAAAGTGGAGCAATTCAATACTAATCTTTGGTTCAATATTATTTGATGGAATAAGTATTACATTTGAATCTTCCAGCTCTCAGTCTTTCATCATCCCATGATCTTTTGGTGGGGCTTCTATTAAATATTTGCGCTATGAGACTTAAAGTAGATATCTACTAAGCTAACTCATGGGAGAGTTTTGAATACATTTTAGCTTTGTGGTTTTAATATGAAAGCTTTCTGTCTCTTTGTATAACATACAATCTTCTCTTCCAACTATCTTTTAGATCTCGTTGTTGTTTGTAGCTAAGACTTTGATGCCATGTTAAATTTTTATATTTCAAAGTATAGAACTAGAGTTTTGATCAATGATAAAGAAGAAATCTTACTCTCTTACTTTTGAAATCTCAATCTATTGCAAGATCTTCGTATTGTCTCTTATATAGACAGAATTCATATTTGCATTGGGCTCTATTCTTTTTACATAAATCCACTTTTGGTAATTAGGCTTTTGGTTTTTAAGGACTACGTTGAATCTAAAACTTCAAGTATTTAAATAATACACTAGTGCAACTATACTTTAGGTCTTAAGCTAGGGAAAAATTATTTTGAACTCTTTTTTTTTTTTAACATAATATTTCTCATAAGGCAATATAAAAAGAAATTCCAAACACCACCATATCATGTAGCAATCAAAAGCAAGTTGGTAGAACTACATATCTTCCCTTATCTCTTGACACTTTACATAAGAAAAGAAAGCCTCTAACCCAAGGTTCCTGGAGATCACTAGACAAATACTAGCAACTCCATAAAATACAGGTAGTGTGCCTCATTATGATTTTGCTGGCAACATAAAACTAGAGATTCCTGTATGAGAAAGGGAAAAATGCATTTACCAAGAATTGTAAAGCCAAACCAATAAAAGATGATAAATAGCTATATTTATGATGTCATGCTCTCCCTGTTAAAGTATAGAAAAACCTCAGGCTATTACATTGGGACTCTATATAGGGTTAGGCTCTAGTGTCCTGGACTTTTAGTCGCTCTATAATTGGGTCTTTAGTAATGCCCTCTAAGGCCATATGTCCAGGGAATATACTCTCGGGTTTGTGATAGAATCTATTGCATATCTTTCTTCTACCTTTTCATAGATAATTGAATAAGATCAAAACCATACAATTCTCTGCTGAGAAGGCATGAGTTTTGACACTCCCAACATCTTTTTCATTCATGTATAAAATTTGAACACATCAGAGTACATATGGAAGCATCACACAAAAAATTATCGATATTAAAAATGACGCACTAAGTAAAAACCTAAAGTGGTGCCTGCAGCTTACCAAGAAAGATGACATGCCATCAGATGATGTTGTCCCATGGGTGTCCAAGTAGTCTCTTAACCGTGCAAGACTTTCTCTCATGGCATGTATATTATCAATCCCAAAAAAGACAATCTGGAAAAGATAATAATTGTATGTATAAAGAGAGCAGTGAGAGTAATGCTAACAGGAGAGAAGCACAAGATACAAAGGACCACAAAAATAGACCTCAGATTTGAAATAATTAGAGGAGGACTCTGAACCGCCTCCCATTGCCCCATTTGCTAAAGCATTCTTCCTTGGCCTTGCATCAGCAATATATAGCTTCCTAAGAAAGGCCACTCCATTAATTGAGATGCATTCTAGCATATTATATGGAGAAAGAAAAAGAAATTAAATACACAGATAGAATTTATGTCTGGTAACATCCTAAAAACTTGAGAGAGAGAGAGAGAGAGAGAGAGAACCAAATTCAAAAACCATAACACAACAGAAAAGCAATCACTTAGTTACAAAAGAGGCTGCTTGTTTTTGCCAAGGAAAGAGTTGCTAATTTGAAACTTTGGTTAACTAAATACCTTCGTCCTTTCTCACCAGTAGTTTGAGTGCAAAGAGCAGCAACAAGCTTCTCATCCGTATTGCTGCAAAATTAAATAAAATGATCACTTGCATGTTCCAATGAAGATAACTAAAAATAGTCTTCAATTAGAAGGACTACCACATTGAATTGATTAACCAAATAAAACAATTACCTCCTCATATTCATCATTAAACCAACTAATGGTTGGGATGATCGTGCAAGAACGGCTCCAGTCCCTGCATTGTACAAGATTTCAAGTTGCAGCACAACATCCAATCTATGAAGCACTAACTTTCTGCCAACTATACATATTTGTGTATCTGATGGTGTATAGAAAATCATAAGAAATGCATATTCAGAGGAATGAATATCCGTACACACCAGGATGACACCATGAAATTACAGGTAGCCGACATCTTGCACGAAACTTAGAAGCTTCGATAATTTCTTCATCACTGGCATTACAATTCCACGACATTAATATAATTGCATCATTTTTATTATGATAATATGTGTAAGCCTCAAGCTTTTAAATACTGAAAACTTTCAAAATTGATTACTAAACGCCATTAAAGGTGCACATAAATTAAAAAAGATTCCAACAACATACCGGATACATTTCGGGACAATAAAAGAAGATGGATAAGTTGGACATAATGCATAGTTGCTATTTACCGAACTAACTCTCCAACATGTATTAGACACCTCAACCAATCTGTTCTCAATCATGCTGCTTGAAGCATGGATAGAGTCTTTTCCAAGAAGCCGAAAATACTCATTCAGTAACTGCAACTTTGGGTTGATGTTGTTAAACTTTGAAGACCCACAATCAAATGTATAAAGATCCCACAATTGTGCTGGTTTTGCATATCTCCACAAAGCATCAAGTACAATGCGTCTCTGTAAGAGAAGAGGAACTACATAAGCCCCTAATAAATATAAAACTAATTGATGCAAAATTAGATATACAGGTCTATGTTGTTTAGTGTGTATTTCTCTTGTTTCAAATGAAATTGCAAGAGAAACAAAGAAAATAAGACACCAAGTAAGAAAAAATTCCATAAAACAGGTCAAACTGCATATGAGAGAACACACATGTCTTCATAGAGTAAAATCTAGTTCAGAAGTGCTCCAATTAATGATCATAGGCAATATCTGAATATTTAGCATCGAGACATACTGGCAACTGACAAAGGAAAAAAAAAAGAAGAAAAAAAAGGTAAGAACAAGATTCAGAAGCTAAAGAGGTGTGAAGAAGAACTCTAAATAAGCTCCGCAAATGAGAATGTTCCATAGTATTTGGATGCATATGAAAAGGCAGTTCTGTTGTAGATATTTCATGCAAAAGGAACGTGAAATCTAATTATCAAGAGAAGCAATAACACCAATATACAAGGTTTTGGCTTCCACAAAAAATTTTTCACACGTCAGTTATATTAGATAATGACCATCCAAATCAGAAAGGGAATCCATTTTTGTGAAGCACAAAACTACAGCAAGGAAGTAAGAACTCTTCAGTATTCACCTGCTTAGTTTTGGGACGAAAACCAAACACAATTATTCTCATATCTTTACCTGCAATATATAAGCAACCCAATGAAACCACTGGTTAGTCAATTATTGATTACGAGATAATGCTACTATTCTTCCAAATGATACAAAAAGGAAAGAAATGATAATGGCATGAAGATAAACTTAAGAGGTGCAGGTATACTAGAGTGCACAGCTATCTATCGTAAAGCAGTTCAAATTGTTCTACATATCAAGTTGCAACTTTTCATGAATAGATCTATGAGAAAAAACTCACTTATTACAGGAAAATGTAAATAATCTACATGGATCTAAAGAATAAGTTTCCCAGAAGAGCTATAACAAAAATTGTGGATTTAGACAAGTAAGCCAAACAAACAGATTGAGGCACATTTGTGCATATATTATTTATTTATTTCATTTCTCTTATACACATTCTCATCCTGAAGGAAAACTTGCAGGGCATTACACCTTAGTTAACATACCAATAACCTGAAGAAGTCTTTGCGGTGGAATCTTATCGGGCTGGCGTTGAGCATTAGAAGGTTTTGATACCTGAATGGACATCAGGAAGTATTTTAAAAAATCCATTTAAGTGTCGGAAAAACTAATAAAGCATACAAAACATAGTTAAAACAGTTGAACCAAGGTATGACTTCAAGCCAACATCATTGATATGTACACAGTTGCTGATTTACCATTTCCATCATCCAACTCAACACTTCCAGTGATAGAGACAGTAACATGTTTTCCTTTCTTTTTTCTTTTTTCAATTGGAGAGACAGTAACATGTTAAGACACATTATCAAGAATATTACTGTACATGATAGAAACGCTTTAATTGACACACATGTATTCACAAGCACCTTCATATAACACAAGGATGGAATGCTCCGAAATTGTTTTGAAGAACATAAATAAAAACTAACAAAGGAGATGGTACCCACAATTCAGTATATATGATACATTGAAGGTTGAATAATATGTACAAATTGAGAAGTTCTTGCTCATTTGCGATTATTGAAAGTTTAAGTATCAAGAGATGAATAAAAAACACATGGACTTGTTAAATAACACTCACTTGCTTACTGAACTTCTCAATAGTCATTAACGGTATAGTGCCGAGTTCGATTACGTCTCGAGACACCTCGCTCTAAAAGAACCATCATAATAGGAAAAAAGTAAATTAAAATGTACACGTGTATCCACATCAAAAAGCAATGTCAGATAAGAAAAAAAGGAAATTAATATGTACACTTGTATCCACATCACAAAGCAACGTCAGATAAGGAAAAAAGGGAAATTTATATGTACACGTGTATCAATTCTATTATTAAAAAATTACGATATTAAAAACAAAGAAAAACCAGGTAGCCATACAAATTGCAATACAAGGTTGAAATGTTTAAAAAAGTTTCAACACTTGATAAAAATTTCAACTTTTTGTGTTAAGTAAAGGAACAACTCTTCCAATAAAAGCATAACTAAAGCATAATAACAAAATTTAAAAAAATAGGGAAAAAATAAGGCAGTAAAAGCAATGCTCCAAATTTAATTGCTTACCACAAAAAGAAGGCGATAATTAGTAACTGATAATGTGCCTGCCTCATCTGTATTTACTAGAACAACACCATGACCCTGTCAGGTTTTACAGAAGTTTCAATGCATTAGTACAACCAAAATACTCTCAAATTACAGACTAAATTACATATTAACAGAAGGAGTTTTTCACTTATTAATTTATTGTACCAAACAAATGTTAATGGCATTCATTGGTGAAGAACATAAATTCATTCCTAGAATAGAAAAGATTCCCATTTTTTCTTTAAAAAAACATGCAGGGATGACAAAAAATATTCTCATTTCAAAAAAAAATAAGTCAAAATACTCAGTTGTTGTGTATTGGAAATGACAAATAGCCACAGCAAATAACCCATCAATAAATTAGGCTAGATGATTGAACAAAATTCTCATGTTCAGTGAACACAGCTGGCTCTTTAAGACACAAGCCTGTGTAACAGGACAAGAAATTATAGCCAAAGATGGAAGGATACGAGTCCCTTGTTTGGAACCTGCAGGAAAGACTCTCTGTTTTGACTTTGCTAGGTATGTAAATTGTTGCCACTATATGGTGCAGCACCCTATCAAAGCAACCACTTCGCTAGTATCTCCATAGGTTATTTACTCTGTCATCCTTCACCATCTCTTGCATTTTCAATTGCAAGACTTTGTGTCATTGGTTCGTGATGGAATCTTTCTACCTAAGGTCATACATATCTTACAAATTGACATGGATCTGTCATACATATCTTACAAATTGACATGGATCACAAACTATCCTCTTTTTTGGAAAAGTTCCATTTTTTTTTCAATGATACATAGCAGCGCTGGTTCTTAAATCAAACGATTTCCTCCTCAACCAGAGCATCTCAATCCCATAGCTTTGCACTCAAGGATCAACTCCCTGTAGCGATCAACTAATCAACAATCTTTGAAGAGAATGCTGGAAGAGCGTACCTGCACGATAACCTCTTCAGCTTCGAGGAGAAACTCATCCATGCCATAAGAAGAGGACGACGACCTCGACAGCGGCTGCAATCTCAAAACAACACGCAGATCATCAGGACTCTCCGGCAAACCAAAAACACGAACAAACAAAGAACCAGAAAGAAGACCCTAGAACAACACCTCGATCTTGGTCCAGTCGAGAGCGTCCCAGCTCCCGGCGCCCTCCATCGTTCCCCTTCGCCGCCAGAGGAGACTTCTTCACGCTTTGCTCGCAATCGATGAAAATGAGAGAGAGAGGGGAGAAATGGCCAGGAAGGCGAGGGCGAGGGCGAGAGGGAGAGTTGGTGGAGTCCGGCCACCGCGCAGGAATTGGAGGAATGGAGCAGGACGCCCCTGCTCGCTCGCTCTCTCCTCGGGGTTTCCTTCTTTTCTTTCTTGTCGGCGCTTCTCGGCTTCTTCCTCGGCCTGCCCTTCACGGTGCTAGCTTTCTGTTACGCTTTACAATCGCATGCGGTTACGATGAGTCAACGAATTCGGGTTTAAAGGATGTGGCTGAAACCCGATAGCCCGATTAGGACTGTTTTTATACTATGTATATATCCACCACCGCAAATCACGATACTGTGTGAACGCCGTGAGAGAGAAAAAATTTGCATTTAAACCCCTGCAACATTTTCCTTTGATTATATTAGTCCTGAGAAGGGTGGAATTGTGAGCTCTAGTGCTACGAACCCACGGTCGTGCCAGTGAATTTAGATTTCAAAATATTTTTGGGATTTTTAAAATATATTTTTGAAGTAATTTTTTATTTTTAAGGCAATAAAGGCTGGGTTTTTTAAGCCCACCAAATATTTTCATATCCAATCAACATATTTTGTTAAAACGAATTGGAGTAATTGATGATTTTCTATACTGCAAAAGATTTTTTGGGATTTTTAAAATATAGTATGGACTAAAAACGGAATTTGCTATTTTTAAGGCAATAAAAAGAAATATATTTAGATCACAAAAAATTCTCTTTGGAGTTTTAATTAGAATTAAATAAAAAATGAATTTTGCAATTTTTAAGACCATTAAAAAAATTTTCGACTGGATTTTATTAAAAATAAGTGGAGTAATTTGATGTTTTGCATAACCCTTTTTTTCTTTCGTGATTAACTAAGTTTTTATTCTTTAATGTGTATATGCAAAAGATTTGATCCTGATTTGCCAAAACAATTGCTTTCGACTATAGGAATCCAATATTCTCCATCACTAGCAAAAAATTAACATCATTCAGTTATAGAGTTTTTTTTATTTTATTTTAGAGTTTTTTTATCGACCAACAAGTTTTTTAGGAATTGAGGAAAATTGCCATATTTTTTTACTATTAAAAGCAAAAAGCGCTTGTTTAATTGAATTTAAAAAACCACATTAATTAAAATAGTTTTAAAACATTTTTATTTTAATTGATTTTATCAATGTCAATTATATAAATTATTTTATTTAGTTTTACTTCGAGAACTGGTTCTAGAGCGAATAACCGGTTTGAACAAAATTAAATTTTCAAATTTTCAGTTTCATCATAAAATTGAATAACTAATTTTTCATAAAAACTGAAATAAGATAACTTAATTTTTATATTACTTTAATAGCTATTTATTTTAAAATTAAATGATAATAATTTAGACTTTTATATTAATTTTAATTTATAAATTTGAATTAAAATAAAATATTTTTTGAATATTTTAATTGAGGTTGTTGTTTGTCAATTTATAGTATAAGTGATTTTTTATAAATTCACAATAAGATAAATAATTTTTTACTAAAAGCTCTATAATTAAATTTAATACTTAATAAAAAGAATATGTGCATGTACACATGCACGTTCACTAGTTTTTTATAATGTGCTCAAATGTTTTATTTTTGTCAACTAATTAGATTTTTGTATCAATTAATTTTAAATTTAGAGTTAAATTTCAAGATTAATTATATATAACTTCTGGTAAACTATAGCAATTACATATATCCACATATTATTTTCTAATTGTTTGAATTTGATGTGAATAAAGAGAAATATTTTGGATATTCTTTTTGACAAGGTTAAGTCAATAGGATATGACTTATTTGCCCCTAGTGATAAAGTACATACGATCTAACACTTGATTAAAGTTATAAATCGAATGCTTAGCGTTCTTTAATGTTGTGGATTATTTTGTCGACCACAAGAGTTAATTTTTTTTAGCCATTGAACATGGTTTTATTTAAAGCACTTTGTCAATAATGCCTTAGATAAGAGTTTCTAGCTGATCGACTGGCCTTTAGATCCATTTCCAGAGCCTCGGGTTCATCAATGACATGGGGAAGTGGAGACGCTTGTGTAACCGAGCCGAGCCGAGCTGAGCCAACTAAAACTAGCGCGACTCAAATATCATTTTCAAAAATTAAAATTTTTTATTATTTTTAATTAATTTATATTAAAATATTTTTTGAAATTAAAAAAAATATTAATTACACATACATAATTATAAGTTATAATTTTATAATAAAAAAATATTTAAACTTAAAAAAAATATATAGGTAATACCTATGATATATATAATTTTAAAATATCGACTTGAAAAAATTATGCTTAATATTTAAATATAAAAAAATATATCAATTATAATATTATAATTAAAATAATTAATGATATATTATATATTGTATATTATAAATTATATTTTTTTTATATTAAAAAAAACTCTCAAGTTGAAATTAAGTAAGTCAGGTCCAACTCAAACTTATCTCGTTACCAAATGAACAAAGTTTTCAAGCTTAAGTACGAAACGAGTCGAGTTTTCGAGTTTGAGTTCGAAACAAACCAAGTCAAATTTGAGTTGAGCTCAAACTGCTTGTGAAGTATAAGCTAAATTGTCGGCCTTAAAGAAACGAAACTATGAAGCAAAATATTCAAGATTTGCATACAAAATTTTAAAAATTAAAACTTTTGGCAAATAATCATCTATTTTATTATGAATTTGTAAAAAATCACCTATTTTATCATTATTAGCAAAAAATTACTTATCTTATATTATAAATTTACAAAAAAAATCTCAATTGTTTTTATTTGATTTTACTTCGAACAATCAATTCCTAATTATCAAACAATTTATCTCACAAAAACTGGATTTTTAATTTCTAATTTTATAAAATCGGATAACAAATTTTTCATAAAAACTAAAATAAAATAACATATGTTTTATATTAATTTCATCTTTATTGATATTAAAATCAAATGAGGATAATTTTGTTTTTTAAATTATTTTTTAATTGATAAAATTAAATTAAATTAGAATATATTTTTTTAATCGAGATGATTTTTTGTAAATTTATAATATAAAATGAGTATTTGCTAAAAATTTAAAAAATAAATATAAAAGGGGTCAGCTAAAAACTAGTTTAACATTGCCATATTTTCAGATAACCCCCTCTGGTGTTGACATTTGCATGCACTGCTTTATGTTGGAATTTTTTGTCCTTTGATTAATTGAATTTTTGTCTATGAAACATTTGATTCCAACTAAAAAAATTGGCACTTGGTTGTTGTGGATCCAGATGGATCCCAAAAAGCGCATCATAATACAAAGTAGTTGGTTATTGTAGCCGCTGTTAGTGCAGTTATATGATATCTTCTAAAAAAATGATATCATCAAGGATGGTCCTCGAGTTGAATTTACACCTCATCTAGTAACGAAAACAACCCAATTTCTCTGCTATGTTCTATTATAATGTTAGGTGTGATGAATTAGTCCTACATCGGATATTAGATAGATAAAATCCAATATATATAATGAAAAAAGTTCATATCCCACGAGCTTAAGCTTTTTGGATGGTTTGGTGTTCGGTCCACTATATTATTCTAATTCGACACTCTTTTGACTCTCTCAATAAATGATATCAGAACTTCAGGTGGAAAGGAAAAAACTCAAATGTGCAAGCACGAGCACTTGAAAATTTGCACACTTAAAGGTAAAGAATTTGACAGATCATTCCCAGAAAGGGCTTATGAGCACTTATGCAATCACTAAAAGTGATCTAAGTCCATGTGATCCAAGTCCAATCATGGTTGTTTCCAATACCTGAAATGACGAGGGGAATATTGTGATAGAATTTGATTTTTCCAATGGCCCAAGACTCAAGGAAGAAGGAAGCTTCAGAGCTATACCTTAACATCTCGTGTATAGGCCATTTTGCCATCCGGACCTTGTGGATGTGCTTTTGTTGTTCAGTAAGGCAGTGAATCTTCTCGTTATTCATTAAACAATCAGTATAAAGGAATTTCCCGTCTAGCATATATGGCATGATCCCATCTTTGTAAAATAAGAGGCAAAGAAAGGGGTATCGAATCTATAATCTCTTTGTGCTTTTTTTTTTTTGCAAAATAAGAGGAGGAGGGATTGCCGATCAATAACTGCTTCCTTACTCTTGTTGTTCTTTCTTTTGAATGCAACCTAGCAGCATCGGATATATAAAGAGGGCATAATAAAAGATTTCAAGTCTCAAACACAATAAAATTAGACATAAGGATTTTATGCATTATTGAAAGTAAAGTGTGAAAATTAAACACTAATGAACCAAAGTCTAGTTGGGCAATCTCAGTTATAAAATACAGGCTTCAACACTTGCTGATTTAAAATACCAACACATTAATAAATAAACACAGATCACAACATAAACCATGCAAAAAGACCAACACCAGATCAATGTTCCACTGTTGTACAATACCCTCAAAAGCCCACTACCACAAGTAACACCAAGCATTGAAACAGTGGGAAGAAAATGTCTTTAGATAATCAAACTCTCCAAGGCACACCCAGCATTCCATTTCACAACCAGGTGGTGACATTAGCCTCAGTCCAAGCCTTCACAGAACAACGTATTTCAGTTCTAAGGCCCATCATGCTGAAATTTTCTGGCATTTAGATAAGTAGATTCTAAATGGCATCCGGCAAATGGATGGAGACAAGGTACTTGGTAAAAAGATTGGATATCAGTAACTCAAAATGACTAAGAGACCATCGAAAAGATACAAACAAAATGCCGAGGTAACTTAAGTTGCTGGATTTGACTTTTCAACTGGCTACCTTCGTTTGCTAGTTACTGAACAGGCTATCACAAGCCTCGTGACACCACAGGCTAGGCCAGGAGCTTGCTTCGACGGAACAAAGACATAGGGCACATTCTGCCAAAATGGATTTTTTGAGCCAAGTCATTTCTTTGACAAGTTGTTGTTCATGGAAAGAACCTCAACTAACTTGCACATTACATTTCCTTTAAAACATAGATAGGAGAATGGAGTTTAAAAATACAGGATAAGAAATATGAGCAACGGCCATAACAAAAGCAATTATGCCAATTTCCATTATATAACTATTAGATTACCTTTGAGAAATTAGAACATGACTAAATAGTTTTGATACACCAACAGTCAAGAAAAAGGCCTAAAGCAGGTGTGTCTCAACCAATCATTAGTGCTATCATTACTATCACTGGACTGAAACAATAACTAACTTTTACATTTAAAAAAATTAGAAGAACCACATCATCGCCGCATATCCATATTATTTAGTGAGGGTCAACTACCATTTACTTGTATGAAAGGGTTTGAAGTATGAACTTATTGGGACCAATCTGCTGAAAGAAAGCATATTGTATACTCAAGAAATGCACTTCTAGCAACATGAAATACACCAAAAGAAGGAAAAGGAAAACCTTCTAGGAACATGAAATAGACTAAAAGATGGCAAATCAACCGAATATTAGTAGCGGGAGAAGTCATCAGAATCTTCACCGAGTATGCCAGAAAAGGCAGAACCTCAAAAAAAAAAAAAAAAAAAAAAAAAAAGAAGAAACAAATGAAGAGAGACAACAGCATGAACGCATGACAACATAGGCAAAAACATGTTCAACCATACCATTATCATTTCAAATCATGTTCTAAGGGACTAAAATTGAACTCTTCAGCTACATTCCATTAATCAGCAACATAGTTTGCTAGACCACTAAAACCTTACCCCTTCTTACTTTTTTTGAACCAATTCTTATTTTTGAATATTTTCGTCCCTTCAATATAACAAATTATAAAGCCATAATTGAAAAAAAAAAGGACACAGATGAGAAGAAAACCTTATCCTCTGCGAGCAAGCGAAGGTGGAGGAGGATCTCAAGCGGTTCAATATCCGCCGCCGTCACGACGAACTCCGAGATGCCCCTGTTCAGCGTTTTCGTTGCTCTCAAAAGCCACGAAACACATCAATCCATACAAACCCTAACCAAAAATCATCAAGAAAAACAAAACCTCAAACAGAAACGAATGGAGATCAAAAAATACCCTCATTGGTGCCCCTCTTAAGTTGCTTGCAATTGGCCGCCTGCTGGATGAAATCCATGATCGTATTGTTGAAGTGCGCATCAGCGAGCGGGTACGCTTTTGAATTCACGGCATCGGCACTCTGATTCAGAGAAAAAAGACACAAAAATTAGATCGATCGAAAGCGGAAAACGAATCAAAACATCATCGGGTTGAAAGCATAGACGAAAATTTCCGGGCACCATCTCCGTTGAAGTGGATCGATCTGGGATGGGGAAGACGAAGCGCTGGTATGGATCGGGATGTCGTTCTCGGCGCAGTCGTCCTCGATCATGTGCTTGATGGTCTGCGACTCCATAGCGACCGCCTCCTCCACTTCGAACACTTCCCCATCCGAGCTCTTCAACGTTATCATCCGCTTCACGCCACACTCCGTCGCCGTCGACGCCATGGATTTCCGAGAAGAAGATCGGAGGAGATGAGATCGAAGAAGAACAACACGCCAAATCGGGGACGACAGGGAGCTTAAGGCCGGGGCAGGGACAGATCGACCGACTGCAGGGCCGGAAACGGCGCGGGAAGGAGGAGGATGCCGAAAGCTCGAGCGAGGCCAGGCCCGTGAGGAAGAAGGTCTTCGAGCAGAACTCCCACTTCGGCCAGAGCGAAGCGGAAGAAGTCGAAACGATGGGTCCCACCTGCTGCTCCCTCGGAAGTCCTGCGGAAGAGTTAAATTACCATAAAAGTCCCTATTATGCAAGCTAATTATGTATTAATCCATTCAATGATCTTTTCTTGACAAAAACGTACATATTAATAAGAAAAATTTGCAAATATAGGTATAAAAAATTGTTAGGAGACAGTTTGATAACGGACTAAAATTAAAATTAAGTTCGGTAAATTATTTTTATAAATTAATTTTGTTATTAAAATTGGCCTAAATAATTTAAAGTTACAAAAACTAATTAATTTTTTTATAATAATTTAATTTAATAATTATGTAAAATAATTAATATTAGTTTTTAAAGAAAATAAAAAATTTAAAAAAATTCTAATTCTAATCCTAGTCGATGACTAAACGGATGCTTATTTACTAAATTAAATTTTAAGAGTGCGTTTGGTTTGAAATCGGTATCAGAATTATTCTGTTTTGATCAGCTTATCATCTAAATATAAAAAAAATAGTCAACTTTTCTTTACGTTACCTATATTATTCTTATATTTATTTATTTAAATCTTAATAAATAATATATCTAAGGATATAAATGTTAAAAAAAATTTAAATTATTCACTAATCAGAATAGTATTCAAATACAAAAAAATTTGACCAAACTATTATTTTTAATTTTAATTTTGATTTTAAATTAAATTTGATTCCGAATCAATTCCGAAATTTTAATTGTTATTTGGGGAGAATCTAAAAGGCTAGCTAATACAAAACATGATGGGACTTGTGTCACATCTATAAGCTCTCCTTCCAACCTCTCCCACTCCGAATGCACCCGCCTCGTCGTCCATTCCTTCAAATTTTATCACTATCCCATGTAGGCTGTTTTTTAATCACTGGTGTGTGAATTTGTAAGTGCAAGAGACAATCTTCTGCAAACTATCACTCGCGCCTTTTCCCTTGCTGAAGAGAGCATGACAACTGGGCTTTTTCCATCACTAGAGGAGGTGCAGATCCAACTTCGAGATCATCCTGGACACTTATCATTTTCGCCGTCATTCATCTTAATAGTTCCAACGTTGATTTATACGATATGACTACTCTATGTTGGTTTTTCAGAAGATGCCATATGACCACAGCAACATAGGCTAAAATATACAATCACCAACTACTTAGACTATGATGCACTTTTTGGGTCCGTCTGTATCCACAACAACCAATGTTAATATTCTCTCAAGAAAAAAAAATCAAGATTAACATAAATATCAAAGTTCACCACGAAAATTCAAACAATGTTCCAACTCTATCGCTTGAACAAACAACTTGGGAGCATAGAATTCATAACATTAGAGCATTTCTGAACACCCCAAACTTGATTAAAAAAACTTTTTAAATATGAAAAAATAAAATTTACAATTTATCCGGTTTGAACTCCTCAAAAAAAATTAATGTCTTAACTAATTAGACTAAACACAAACCTTAATATATAATTAATATAAAAAAAATAAAATATTATATCTAAATATAAATAGTATTAAAACCAATACTAATAACTCTCATAAACGTTTTGGCCAAAACTTTTCAGAAATGTTTCGACCAATATTTCAAATCATGCTAAAAACACAACCACAACATAACTCTAGAAATGGGCACACAGCAAGTCACGAATCACAGAAATCATAACAAGCAAACTGATAAATATAGATATATAAATAAACATTCAAAATACAAAACCCAAGTATTCATTATAAGGGATTGGCAGAAACGTAACACAAGCTGTGGCCATTTTAGAACCTGTAGGCACACAAAAAGATGAAACATCAAGAAGAGCCACGCATCCCAAATGTCGAGATAGTAGACGCCCAAAAGTCAAGCAGAAACTAGCAAAGATAAAGCAGTGTTCAACCCAGATGGCCACTGGCAAACTCACGAAGCCAGTCAACTCGCAGCTTGTCATCCATTCCTTCCACAAATGGCATACCTTCAACTTCATCTTCATACATGAGCTTGTAAGCCCTTTCTAAAAGTGGGCTGTCAAACTCCTCACCTTCAAACTTCATCAATATCCCAAGCAGCTCATCTCTCCAGTCACTCTGCAAACTTTTAAGCGCAGAGACAATCTCCTGCAAACCAACCATCAGGCTTTCAAAAATGGCACTTCTGCTTGCGCGCTTGCGCTTCTTCCCTCGCTGAACAGACCCAGACGATTGGGCTTTTTCCTTGACCAGAGGAGCTGCAGATTCTGCTTCAGGCCCATCCTCTATGCTATCATTTTCCCCATCATACATCTTATAGTTCAAAGGTTGATTTCTACAATAGTTTCTCACTCTTTGAATATTGGCTACTCTCCGTTTCTTTCTCGAAAGATACCATATGAACCCTCCAACCGCTGCTAATACAGAAAAACCAGCAGCTTGGATGATGATGCACTGTTTGGAATCCATCTGTATCCACAACAGAAAGTCCAGTTTCAAAATCAAACCAAGAATTAAAACAAAGTCCCAAATTCAATCATGCCAAGTGCAAACAAGTTGGGAGTGTGAACATCACAACGTTAGAGCATTCTTGACAAGATGAAAATTTTGACATTGTATTGTGAATATAAGTAGAATGCTTATGAAGAGACCCATATATGTAGCCATTGCATTTCATGAAACATGAATTGAATCATCATTGACCAGCAATATGAGATTTATAATTCAGTTCAAACTTTCAACAATCTTGATTTATAAACAGCATGAAAAACCATATAAATCCCAGCCATAAACATGAAGTGGTATCACTCAATTCAGAATGAGCTAAAAATCACTCAACCAGTAAAAAGGGGCCAAATCAGGACATAAAATCACACCATCACACACTGAAAGATATGATCCAGCCATATAAACCATGTAAGATCACCCAAAAATGTATAGACGATCTTACAGAGGTTGCTCCAGGCGGCTGGACGAGATCCTCTTTCTGGTCACTGCTTTGAAAGTTTTCAAGCGTAGAGGCAATCTCCTGTAGACTAACTTTCAGACTTTCCAAAAAGGTTCTTATGCTTGCACGTTTGCACTTCTTCCCCTGCTGAACATGGCCATCCTCGGCACTATGATTTTCACCATCACACATCATATTCAAATGTGGAATTAAATCCTGTCTACTTTCCATTTCCCTCTGAAATGATGCAAAATGACCACACCAAAAACCACTACTACAGGAAAACCAAGTGCTTGGATGTTTCACAGGATGATAAGCTGTTTGAATTCATCTACATCCACAACAATCAATGTTAGCATAAAAATTCAAGTTTCAAAAGCAAAGAAAGAAAACTCAAACAACGTCCAAACTCAATCACGCAGAATGCGAACAAATTGGAAACGGGAACATCATAATATTTGAGCATTCTTGACAAGATCAAGATGAAAATTTTGACATTGTGCCTATCCTCGATTCATCGACAAATGATCGCGCAATTTGATATGTCATTGCATTTCATGAATCTTAGAATTATAATTCAATTCACACTCCAAAGTAATTTTGAGTAATCATCGACATGAAAAACCATAAAATATCCAGCCAACACCATCAAATTGAAAATCAGCCCCAAATCACACAACCAGCAAAAAGGGAGCGAAATCAGGGACACTCCATCATGCACTGCAACATTTGATCCAGGATATAAACCACGTAAAATCACCCAAAAGTGGATAGAAGAGCTTACGGAGGTTTCTCCATACGGCCGGGGCTCAAGCAGCGGCGAGCAGGGAACGGGGAGAAGCCGGATCAGCCGCAGAGGGGCGGAGCCGCGAACCGGCGCCGGAGACGAGGGAGCAAGGGTCAGGAGCGGCGAAACCCTAGCCGGGGTCAAGGGCTGGAACCGGCTTCTAGTCAGGTGACTACGAGTTGCTCACTCCACTTCATTTCGAAGTGCGAAACCAAACACCCTCAGCACACTATTTCAACAAGGGACTTTTACAAATATCCCCTGAAACCTTCGGGATTTATCAAACAGATGAAAGGATGAAACTGAAACTAAACAGTACAACACCCTTGCTATATCGAGAATTCGACATCAAACAGATGTTGTCTGATGACATAAAAATATCTAACAATATCGACATGAAAAAACAGGTTTTGATTTTGCCTTGTGATTTCTTTTCTAGTATGTCATTTCAGATTTTGATTCTCTTTTCTCAATTAATTTGAGGATGGAGAAGCAGCAGAACCATTCATGCCTTGTGTTCACACACTGTCGATGATCCATCTGCTCACCAGACATCTTTCTCTGTCATTTCTGTGTTTACATGCAGCAATTTCTCACAACTCGCAGCACATTTTTACCGTCAAATTCCTCAGAGAAACATTCTCATTGACACTCTGTTCCATTACAACGAGGCGTCGAACTTCCACAGTGATTCTCTAATGGACAAACAAGCATAGCGACTGAAATGAGGTAGCTGCATAGATATGAGCTTCTACTTCTCTTGAGTTCTAGTGTACATCAGTGCAGTCTGAAGCAAAACAGGCGAGCTCTGTGTTGCAGGAGATTCGTCAACAGTAATGGGGAAGGCGAATGGCAAATGTTTCGCTGTTCAGATATCATTTGATAATAGTTTTTAACATTAATTAACTTTCTGATTTGGTATCTAATCATATTCGCTTTAATTATTATCAGATGGCAGCCTTACATTTTTGTTTTCTGCTGCTTTTGTTGTTGCTGATATTAAAAGAAGTGGAAGAAAAAAAAATTAAAGAGGCATTTGATTTGAATGGTTTTGTTTAATCTCTACGAGAAAACTCTGCAGGGAATCAAATGATGAAGATTTTGATTAAGGAATTGGTCTAATGACAAAACTGTTATGTGTCTGCTTTCAAGAATTTGTTGGAAACACCAACCTGCTGTGGAAGGAGAGCCTGGAAGGATTCGAGCACTTGCTCAAAATGCTTTTTTTTCTTAAGAGTTTTAAGTAAGCAAGCTTATGTTTTATTACAAATTTATAAAAAAATTTCCTGTATTATCATTTTTAAGTAAAAATTCATTTAAAAAATATATCAATTAAATTATTTGTGAAATATTTCATTTTAATTGAATTTATCAATTAAAATTAATATAAAAAGATCAAAATATCCTCATTTAATTTTAATTTGAGCAACTACTAAACTAACATAAAAAAATAAACTTATTTGATTTTAGTTTTTATGAAAGATTAATTTTTTGATTTTACAATTAGAAATTTAAAATTCAGTTTTGTCGAACCTATTATCCAATAATTATGTATTAGTTGTCCAAAATGAAACTAAATGAGACCAATTTAATCTTTTATATTAATTTAATTAATAAAATTAACCTAAATATTTTAAATTTTTTAATTGAGGTGATTTTTTATAAATTTATAATATAAGTTAAGTAATTTTTTATTACTAATGATAAAATAGGTAATTTTTCATAAATTTATAATAAGAAAAATGGCTAAAAACTCTCTTGCTTATAAAATTCGAATCATGCATAGTACTTTTTTTTTTAAAATACTCAAAAAATATGTATTTTCTCGATAGTGTACTGACGAAAAAAATTTCAACTATTTAAGTTAAAATTTAAAATATATACTTAAGAAAAATTATCAAAAAACACCTAAAAATGTTTGAAATTCTTGATTGGCTCTTTACATTTTCAAAATTCCTTATGAGCCATTAAAAATTTTTTAAATTTAAATCAGCTCCTATAGTAGCTAACTTTCAAAATAAAAGAGGGAGCTTCTTACTATCTATCTATAAATATTTTATTTTCCCTCTATTTTTTCTTTATTTTCCTTTTCCCTTAATTTCTCTTCATCCATTTATTGCTTCTTCTCATTTTCGTAGTAAAAAATATTAGAGTTTCTACTATAATTTAAAACCTAATATCCTTATTTGTAATATGATATTGATCTAAAATAAAACTCAACTGTCGACCGTGAGTAATTTTTCATATTGATTAATATTAATGTATTTTTTTAAAAAAATATAAATTTAATTACTATTTTTTAAATTAAGAATATTAATACACTTGAGATTCAAAAATTTTTAACTATAAAATCTTTTATATATTTATGCATAATTTTCAGATCGTGTAACTCATGTTAACATATTATTTATAATTATAATAAATTATTTTCAAATATAAAAAAATTTAAACAATATATAGTATATATTATTAATTAGCATTAATTTTAAGTATTTATGAGATTTTAAAAAATAGCTTTGGGATTTGAAGACCAAGCAATGCAGTGGTTGCTTCAAACCCAAAACCAATACTAGGCTCAGCCATATTTAATACACATTGTACCGGACGCAAAGATTTATAGATCAACTTTCACCTTTGACTTTGACCAGCTCGGTTACATCAATATTGTAAAAAGTTAAAAAAAAATTTTAAAAAAACCTTGCAATACACTGTACCGATTTGCAAATAATCAAAATTTAGAGGGGGAAAATAAGAAATATAATTAAATAAGATGCACGTTCGCGTGCATTTATTTTAATATTTTGGCCTTTTTTAAATTCTGTTTAAATTTGCTTTTACGTTCTTCGTAAAACGTAAGAGTCATTTACTTTAAAGAGAAAAGAGTATCTTTTGGCAAATGCCAGTTGCCATCCACCATAGCCCCTCATTCTTAATTCCCTGCATCATAATGGATTTCCCAAAATCTCCCCAATCTTTCATTTATTTACAATCCGATTTTACCCAAATGCCCCTGTCTAAGAGCCTTATTTTCGCGTTGTTAAACCAATACAGCCTTCGACGGTCACTCAGAAAATTTGAATAAATACGTCTAATAATTAATAATACTAAATAATAAATAATTTTTAGATATTAGATGATTATTTGGTGTCTCAATTTGCGTCTAAATAATTATAATTTCATTTTATTATTATTATTTTAAGGAGATATTTTATAAAAAAATATTAATATCATGCATAAAATTTAATTCTCAGGTATTATTTGATCCGGAATCAGAATTAGATCAAAATTAATAAATTATTTTTATAAATTAATAATTTTTTTATTAAATTGAAATATATAATAATTTAAAATTTTAAAAACTATTTAATTTTTTATAATAATTTAATTTAATAACGATATAAAATAAATAATATTAATTTTATAAAAAATACTGACTCTAATCCTAATTGAAATCAAACGGTGGGGTTTTTAATTGGAAGGTCAGGCGATCGGTGCAGGCGTTACGAAGAAGCCGTCGTCTGGCATTTGTGGACCTCGTAACCTAAGAAAAACATAGTGATAGGGGTATAAAGGTCATTTGAACGCTTTAACTTGTTGTGTAATAACAGGAGAAAAGGCTGGGATTTTTCCTCGTCGCCGGACTCGTCTTCTTCTTCTTCTTCTTCTTCTCTCTGGCATGCGCTGGCGCCAAAGTTTGGATTTTTGCCACGCAGGGATCTTGTTTGAATGCATGCATGGAGCGAATGGACAGCGTTCTAGTGTCACAGGTGCCTGAAGGCGGCGATGGTGGTGGCGCCGGAGTTGTAGGTGGAGTAGGAGTAGGAGGAGGAGGAGACGGAAGAGGAGTGGAGATGATGAAAGAGTTGCAGTCAACGTCACTGTCTCTAACTCCGTCACCGACATCGTCCCCGCCTTCTGGCCCGGCCGCTGGAGGCGGCGGAGGTGGCAGCTTTGCGGTGCCTGAGCCGCCGCGTCCGCCGGGGGCGCCGGCGTTTGGTATGAGCATGGGGATGATGATGGTGGTGGGGAGCCGCGGCGAGGAGGATCTGAGCAGGAAGAAGCGTGGGAGGCCGAGGAAGTACTGGCCGGAAGAGGGCGGGGGCATGTCGCTGGCGCTGTCTCCGACGTGGTCCTCTTCTCCCGGTGACCTGTCGGGGAGACGGGGTAGAGGGCGGCCACGGGGCTCCGGCAAACGCCAGCTTCTCGCCGCTCTTGGTCAGTGTCTGTCTCTTCTCACTACCTTTTTCTCTCTTCTCCACTGCGACACAGTACGAGCTTCACATCATCTCTTTTTGGCATTAAGTTGAAATCACTATTGCTATTACAAATTTACAATTTACAGAACCATAATATGTGATTTTCTTTATTTTCCTCCCATTAATAAATTGATTTCCCCCTTTTTTATCAATCCAACAGAATATACCAACACTAAAGTTGTCTCATTTTCTGAAGAAAAAAGAAAGAGCGGTTTAAATATGACACTGTTAATGTGACGATCCTGTGTTTTGTGAAGGGGAGTGGTTTGCTTGCTCTGCTGGAGGGAGTTTCACACCCCATGTTGTCACCATAGCTGCAGGAGAGGTGAGGTGTTCGGGTTACAATGCTGGGATTTACTTCTGGTTGTGATGCTTGTTGGTTTCTGATGCTTAAGATCTTGTTCTATCCACGGGTTTAGGACGTTGCGGCGAAGATCCTTTCATTCTCTCAGAAGGGTCCAAGGGCCATATGCATTCTGTCTGCAAATGGGGCTGTCTCCAATGTTACTCTACGCCAGCCGGGTTCTTCTGGTGGTACCTTAACTTACGAGGTTCGGATTCCTGCTATTTCTGTGTTCTCTTTTCTAACTATTCCGTGGTTTATATGACTATGCAAATAATTTGTGCTCTCCACCGTCTGCTCTTCTACATGAACAAGTCGTGGATTGAGCTTGCATCAACTGATTGTTAGTAGAAATTGCAATATAGAGCTTAAAACTGAGAATTTGACAGTGGATTACTGTAATGGCTTTCTAGGGGCAAACCTTGTGACTCACTGACTTAACTAATTGACCAAAATAGAATCTTTATGCATGGGATAAGCAAATGGTACATGGCAACACTTCTGGATGACTAAATTGAGCAGCACAAACGGAATTCATGGTTGTGGAAACTCCAATAGTGTGGTTTAACTGGAACTATTAGTGAATATGTGCTAATATACAGTGAAAAAACCAAAAGGCAACCCCTTACACGTTTGTTGAACAGGAAATTGAAGACATCTGAGTTCTCCACTGATCAGTTGGTGAGGTTGGCATTGTGAAACCCTAGCCCCAAATTGAGGGAATATTCATGTTTATTCTCCATGAAATCAATAATGTGCTCACACAATCGATTCTTCAAAGCATTACCATTGCAAATTATTATATTATTGTCTGGTGAATAATGCCTCGAGCATGAATAGGACAACAGGAGCCTAAGTTTGACTTGTCATGGAGCAGGGCCGTTTTGAGATATTATCTTTGTCTGGGTCCTTCACAATCAGAGAAAACGGTGGTGTACGCAGTAGAACTGGAGGGATAAGTGTCTCCCTCGCAGGCCCTGATGGTCGTGTGGTTGGCGGTGGAGTTGCGGGATTATTACTGGCCGCTAGTCCAATTCAGGTAAGAAATTATTTCCCTCGCACTCCAGTACATATTGGTTCTCTTTAGATGATGACATGTGATAAATTTACTTGGCAAGTCCATAGATATTAGTACCAAATTAGTCAGAACAAGTTGCATACAATTTATTGTTCACTCTGTTCTCAGTGTGAAACATGTTGGAAAAGCTTTACCTTTAAACTGAAGTTATAAGAGATGTTTTACGGGAGTAAGTTGACTACAGGGGTTCTAATGTATGTGATGCATAGCTTGATTTCAGAGGAGAATAGCAATGTTCTAAAAATAGTGTCATAAATATCCAAGGATATGCCTGGCAGCCAAGAGTTGGTAATTTAATTGATTACTCTCCTAGTAGATAAGGAATAGAGAATTTTGTCCAATTTCATGACTGCGACTAATCGGTAATATTAGATTAGATCTACAAATGAATGTGACTTTGCTAATTCTCAAATGAGAAGAGTATGGCATATGAAACTGTTACTGAGTTTTCTGTGTGAGAGGTTTCAAATGGAACTATGTGTAAGTACTGGGTAGAGGAAAAGATAAATCGTTGCTTTGTTGCATGCTTTTAGATCAGAATTCGCCTTTATTGGCTAATGTTGAGTTGCATCGCTCTCCTCTCATAAGATGGAAATGTTAAAAATGCTAAATGTTGTCTGTTGTTTTGTTTCTTTTGCAGGTTGTGGTTGGAAGTTTTATGCCGAATGCTCTCAAAGAATATAGAAGGAAGCCCAACCCAGAAACTGTACCATTCTCGCCAATACCCCCTACAACTGGTGTGTTGACCAGTGCAAGGCCTGTCTCTCAAGCAAGCCCTGATGACGAGTGTGAAACTCCAACTTCAACATTCCCAGGCGAAGGCCGTGAAGCTGAGAACAGCATGAGTGGCAATCCTAACCTGAACACCAGTTCTTTCAGGGTGGTCAGTTGGCAGGAACTCCAGCAGTCATCATTGGGCCAAAAACCTTCACCAGATATTAACATCAGCTTGCCAGGAGAATAACACAAAGGTATTCTCTTGTTAACCCTAAGTCTAACACTGTCACATTGGTCTAACACGTCAATTTGATTCTTGTATTAGGTGTTAGGTTAGGGGCTCTCACAGAAATATCTAAGACTTGTGACCAGATTGTTGAAGTTAGATACTGCTCTAATGTAACTGTTAGCAGTTAGAACTCTAGAAACACTCTAGTTCTGCTTTGTTGCTTGTTGGTGTTGTTTAAGGGATCATTATTTCTTCCCTTGATCTGCCTCTTATGTGATGGGGCATGTGTATGATGGAATTAGTGAAACCCTCTCTGTTAATTTAAAGTTTTGACTCTTTGAAGAAAATGCTACTTCTTGATCTTTACATGGAGAACTTTTTAGTTTTATTTTTCACCTTCTGTTGTATGTTTATTGCATTGAAAATACATGTTCACAATTGAAATTGAATTGTACCTATATATCATATTCACTAGTTTATAACAGGAAAATACATGAGAACATTGAAGAAAGAAGAAAGCCTGTTCTGCGGAAGCAGCATATTGCAATGAGATTGGGAAGAACATTTAACACAAACATGATGCTCACAACTTCAGTATATGATCCATCACCTTATTCTTATAAAAACTGATACACTCAAAAAATGAGAAAAGAATCCACAACTGCTGCTGCTTTTAAGGGAAGTACTCCAAAATTTCCTGCTACATCCTGTTCCAACTCCATAAAAGCAGTCCTCTGTGTTCAAATATACCTGACTTCTTTTGGGTGAAATTATACTTCTATTCACAAGGGATTCATCCATCTCACAGAATGAATGAAGCATAGCACCAAGTCCATCCTGGTTTTTCAAGAGTTGGGGACGAAGGTGCCCACATAGCCAAAACCAACAATGAAGAATGCAAATGCCTGGAGGAAGAGGAACAAGAAGTAATTGTTGTTCCCGAAGGCCATGTCGTAGCAACCGCAGAGGAAGAGATAAGCTCCCGTGCCAAGCTCCAACACATGCAATCTAATGTTCAAAATGCGAAGAACAACCAAGTTTGGAACAAAGTCGTCTGTGTTTAGTGTAGAAGCGAATGCACACATAGAATGCAGAGAGGGCATTACCTGTCGCCAATCCTGAATCGGGGTTTCTTAGAAATTTTGCCACCCAATTTTGTTTTCAGAGCGTCTCCGAGCTTCTCGGTGACAACCCACTCGTTGACTCTTCCTGCCTCCAAGAGACCGATGAGTGTCGCCTTTGTTCGGTGTAATGCCATCACATTCTCGAATAGGATCCAGAACATTATCAGATGGAGAGATCTGCTCAAAGGAGAGTAGTCAATAATTCACATAATCACAGAGATTCGAGCAACTGAAAGCACACTGCAAAGGAGTTCATTCCTGACCTGGGAGTACCGACAGCATTGAGGATGGTGATGATGGAGGGGATGTATATGGCACCCCATTTCGGTATCTGGACTTCAGGAACCAAGACTGTTGCAGGGATCACCACGCAGTAAAATACAAAAGTGACGATATGAGCCACGATCTTCCGGACGAAGAAGAAATTGTATATCACATGGACTTTCTTAAGAAGAGTTACTTTCTGCATTTCATGTGTAGATATTGCGGATTAGAGACTGATCAGAAAAAGTCATCTTTCTCCTCGAGTGTTTAGTGTTATCTGACCTTGTTCCTTGCAATCTCCATGACCATTTTCCTGAACAGGTTTGCTGGTCCGCAGGACCATCTGTGTTGCTGGTAGCGGTACGCCTTGAAAGTACTTGGCAGTTCATTTTTAACCTGTTTTTGTAGTTTCAACAGACCATCAAGAAGATTATTCTTAGTGTTACTTGATGAGAAATTGCCAATCTGTATCAAAAGTCTGATCTTGGAAACGAAGTTGAATGATGAAGGAGTCGTTCGATCATACCTTAAGGTCGCCAAGGAACACAAATTTCCATCCTTTGAGGCTTGCTCGAACGGCCAAATCCATATCCTCCACCGTCGTCCGATCCTTCCAACCTCCTGCTTCATTGAGAGCTGAAATTCTCCATACACCAGCAGTCCCTGTACATAAAAAAAATCAGCATTCAAAGATATATAATGCATAAGATGAAAAAAATGGTCATTCTCAGAAATTGCAGGCTCACCGTTGAAGCCGAAGAAGGCGTAGGTGAAGGACCCGACTTCCTGCTCCACAGTGAAGTGGTAGTCGAGGGACATTTCTTGCATCCTCGTCATCAGACATTCATTCGCATTCACTGCATAGTTTTAAGTAGCAATTAACAAACACAAAATGTGATCGATCAACATACAATACAAAAAGATGAACTGTGTCAATGCAACAAGTGAGACATATAACTGACAACAATTTGTAAGAAAAATCGAGAGTGAGACATAATTTTTCTCCATAGTCAAGCATCAAAACTACAAGATTTGGTTCCACTTTCCAATTCAACAATGGCAAAAAAATTTCTGAAGAACAATTCAATTAAGCAAACAAAGTCAAAATCATTTGAATATTAGTTGGCTTGTCTTCTAAACAAGATTCAGCATTGTGGGAAGTAATGAACTTGCCGCATGTTTTTCGCATGCGAGACATACAAAATTTGTGCTTTCTGGTGGGCAATCTAAGGCAAGGAGATCCCGGAGTTGTGGCTGGCACATACAGAATCAGAATAAATGCTATTGCAATTACTAAAGCAAGCCAAAGTAGCACGAAAAAGAAAAGAGGGAGAACAAGCAAGCTGGTCCACCAAGCAGTAGATAGCACAAACAGCTGCAGAATAAATGAATAATTGCACATGGGTGGGGGAAGCTGAGCATTATGACGCAGTAGGTGGAAAATCAGAAGGAGCAGTAATTCTGCATTGTCTGAACAGTAGAAGGTGAAGGTGTTATAAAGTCAGGTGTGATGAATTAGTCCCGTATCGAATATTAGATAGATAGAGTCTAATAGATATAGTGAAAAAGACTCATATTCTATGAGTTCGAGCTTTTGAAATGGTTTGGTGTCTGGCTCACTATATGGATTTGGTTTGACGCTCTTGCGACTCTCCAATAAGTGATATCAGAGTTTCAGGTTTGAATCTGTGCAAACACTTAAGATCAAAAATTATTGCGATGATGCAATTGAATTGAGTCAGAAGACGAAGGAGACGACCGCAAACGTGCTGCTGCTGCTGGCGCGGTTGTCACCGGAGATATATGCATGTCATTGGTTAGAAGGACAGTATAGCGCTGTCCTCATTCTTTCACCGGCCCTTGTGCCCAAGAAAAGGGGATGAAAATTAGGAAAAAGGAAAATCAGTTTACCATACTAATTTTATCTATTTTAAAATTAAAATCGGATTTTAATTTTTAAAAAATTAATAATTAAAATCATATCGGTTTAAGCTAAAAATTTATTTTTTGATTTCGATTCTGAATTGATTCTAAAATCGATTTACTTATTTTTAAATTATTAAATATTAAATTCTGTATTTTATATTATAATCCTATAAAAATTAATTTTAAATATACTAACATGAGATAACATTAAAAAATTATATTTTAAAATTTTACATATTATAAATTTTAAAATTTTCTAATATATATACATATGTATATATATATATATATATAGTTCCAGTTTATCGATTTTTCATAGAATATAAAATTAGAATCAGATTCTATCAAAATTAAAAACTGAAACAGTATTAGCTTGTGTTGAAAATTAATTTTTCGAGATGATAAGGTTGGATATATTATTATTATTATTATTTTACTCACTCCTAATAAAGCTATCTCATTTGGGGCTGTTAACCGACTCTAACCAGACCCAAGAGTTACATGCAGGCATGTCTGGTTAAACTAACCATGGATTGGTTTACCAAATAAGAGGCATCTAATAGGAGATGATGCAATATCCAGCTATGAGAAATTATCATCTCCGGCTGAAGACGATGATGAACAACTCAGAAAAAGAAGAAAATGATGATGATCATAAGAGGTTGAGTTTTTGATGGCAATGATGTTAATGATGAGTTGAAAGATAACTCAAGGGTTACTCGGGTTGGTTGATCAACATCGTGGATCATGTATGAATAAACTTCTGAGATAAACCGGAGGTAAAATCTTTTGCCATTTCTGCCGTGAGGCAGAAAGTTAGGCGGCTTGCATTGATGACAAGCTTAGCATAATTAGCAGGCAAGAAATGAAAGCGGCGTTGGGATTGAAGCTCATTAAATCACGGCGCAACGCCACCATCATAGCCGCCTGTTCTTCCTTTTTTGCTTGGATTGGGACTTACTACTATATAAAAAGCAACACAATCACATGAGCAGAAGATGCAAGTGAGGAAGAGGGAAAAAGAGCACCGACACTCTTCTTTTTCTTCACGGCCAATCAGTCGTAAAACAGTTGGAAAGAACAGTAGTTAATTAAGTTAATCTAATTCACTAATCATAATTAGTTAGTGCGCTTACCGAACTTCCAACGGGCCTGAACGAGGGCGAGCTCGGGGTTGTGGACGAGGAAGGGGATGGTGCGCCAGAGAAAGTCCGGCTCCGGCTGGAAGTCGGCGTCGAAGATGGCGACGAAGTCGCACTGCTTCACGTAGCTGTGCTTCATTCCTTCCTTCAGAGCTCCGGCTTTGTATCCGTTCCTGTTGTCTCTGATCTCGTACTTGATGTTTATCCCCTTGCTCGCCCATCTCTGGCACTCCACCTCCACCATGTCCTGCTTGCACATTTGAAACTGTCGAACAAGCTTTTGAAGGGAGAAGTTGAAGGAGAAGAAGAAACAATGCTTGTCTTGCCTTGATGACAGGGTCGGTGGAGTCGTCGAGAACTTGGATTATAATCCGGTCAGACGGCCATGAGAGCCCGCACGCAGCTCCAATGGAGAGCTGGTACACCTGCAATGCAATTCGTCGAGACCATGAGCAAAGATAACCGATAACAGCAACTCCATCAGGCTACATTGAAAGGAGGTGAAGGAGACCTCTTTTTCATTGTACATGGGGATCTGGACAAGGACCATGGGGTAGGCAGAGTTGCCGAGCTCAATGTCGTCCCTCATCGCCTCCCATTTGTACTTCTTCTCCGGCCGCCGGCCCGACAGCCTCATGAACACAATGACGACCGCCATGTACACCTTCTCCACGAACAGCATTGCTGACATGACCAAGCAGAGGAGCACTGCCAGCCTCAGCACCGGCACGATCACCGGCGCCTTCACCTGCTGCCAGACCAGCCCCAACTGCAGCCCGATGTCGTCTCTCGCCCCCTGGAATGCCTCCGGGATCACCTCCGTCGAAGAAAGCCTCTCCATTTCTCCTCTCCCTTCCCCTCTCTTTCTCCTCTTCCCCTCTTCTTCTTGCTCCAAAAAGCCGAGGAAGTGAAAGAACGAGAGAGTGAGGACACACACACACTTTTTTCAGCAAAAGCTTTATATTGCACGTCCCTTCTGTTTTCCTCCGCGAGAAGCGATTGGAGAAGAAGCTTTTCGCTTTATTTTAGTGGAGTGGTTTCTAGCTCGGAAGTCTTGCTGAGAGAATACGCGAGGGCAATGCAGGTGGAGAGCTGGACTGTCAGCAATACCACGAGCTCGAGACCAAAAGGAAGCAATAGAAAAACGAAGTCGATCGAGAGCTCTTCCAAAGAAAGACAATGCGCGCAACTGTCTTTCTCTTTTCTCTCTCGAAGAATATTATACAACAAAGGATGGCAGACAACACGCAGCGAAGACGCTTCTCTTCTGCCCTCCTCCTCCTCCTCCTCTTCTTCTTCTCTTCTCCTTTAGGACTGTCGGCAGATGAGTATGAGAAAGATGAACAGGAAGAGAAAGTGAGGCTTTGCTGAGAACACCTAAAGCCCTTTAATCATATATGATAAACCCTAGTTTATCAATAAAAGTTAATTGGCATTTCTTTTGATTAATTGTTAATTTGTTATTAACTCGGACCAGTTCCATTCTTGCATTTTTTTTAAAAAAAATTTCTTGTTCTTTATCTTTTTGGTTTTATTAGACACAATTTGGCCGCGGAAAATCTAATTAATTAACTCATCCAACTCTCCCACCTACCAATTTCTGCTATTGATTCCACCCCCCCCTTTTTTTTTTTTTTTGCATCAAACAAGGAATTAGGGAAAACTAAAATGGATTTGATTTGAAAATTTTGGAGTGAATCTCATTAGAAATGGACTTGTATGGTTAATTTTCTCGTTCACGTGATTCTCCGTCATCTGAAAGGAGACTTGTGAGAGGTCCTTCGGTTCCAGATAATCTTTTTCTTTTTTAAGTATTAGCAAGGAAAACTACATATTGTTTGTTTCTGATTAGATTTTGTTAATTATTTGTATAAAATTCCTCGTGCATTGGGATATTAAATTATATAAAATTATTTTAAAACAGAATTTAATATAATACGATAAAATTTGGACCATTGGATGTAGATCATGATCCAATGAGTTGTTTGATGGATTTGATGGAGATCTCATCCTTCATAAAAAGGCACATCACAAGGAGATCTTCGAGATTTGTACAAAGAGTGAATGAAAAGGCTTCGAAGCCACCCTGCTTCGATAAATGTTTGTGTGTGCGTGCGTGGATGGCGTCCATCAAATAATTGAGCTTGCAAAGGGGCCGTATTCATTAGATTTTTCCCTGGTTGTGCCCACAGCATCGCTTGGTGGATGAGTGGCTCTGCCATCAAGTTCCATTTGTACACTCGACTCTCAAGACTTGTATTCCATCTACTTTGTTTTTTCTCGGGAGCAAACCATACAAGTAACATCTTACCAGTTTGGTGCTTGCCTAATCCACATCTTAATGCATAATTAAGTACTTATTTATGATAATTAATGTATTATTTTTTTTGCATTAATGGTTGTGTTAGCATTGTCATGTTACAGTAGCCAGTAGGAGTCAAAGCTGAGGTGGGAAATGCTGTCCCCTTCTGATATCAGAAAATGATCGATTGATGACCATAATTTTTCTTCATTCTTTTTGCGAAAAAGACCAACTTCTTTCGACCTTCCGAGAGTGAATCTAAATAAAAAAAAAAAAAAAATTCTGAATACAATATTGTATACAAGCGCTTAAAGGAAAATGAGTACCAAACAAGTGATGCTCTGTGTTCGGTAGGTGAAGGAATCTGCTACGCTCTACAAGCCACCTACTGGCCGGCGGACAGCACCTGCCGCCGCTGCCCACTGAATATTTTCCTCAACGATCCCAGACACCCGATTCCGCCCATCATTTTGTGGACCGAAAATGAGGGCGCGCATGTCGCATGTCCTAATGGCCCCCATTGTTCTCCAACAGCAGCACAGCGACACGACGGCACAGCGGAGGCGGGCTGGAGCTCAGACTCGCCAGAAACTCACCCCTGAAAACCATCAGAATAAGCTCAGCCTTCCTTTTCTGAACATCGATTTCCTACCTGTTCAAGTCACAAACAGAGAGATTGTTCGATAATGAAGCTTAAGAAACATAACACAAAACCACAAACACATGGATCAGTCGTGCAAAGAATAATGATTAGGTTAGGTCCGGGAGAGCGCATGGTATAATAATGTAGCAACATCATTTTCATGTATACGGAAACATGACAGAAGCATTGGATCTTCTTTCAATTTCTAGAGTATCACGAGTCCAGTCCCACGACGTGCAAATACGCCATTAGATTTCGGGACCTCTGCTTAACGTCTTCCTTACGATTGGACTATTTGGTGTCTGGGAGTGAAATGAAATAAAGTATTTGAACCTGTAAACCAGCTTCGAGTTCGATTTACTAGATTGCTGCAGCGTCGGTACGTGGGCTCCAGAAGAAGGCTTCACATAATGAAAGGCGCCCCTCTCTTCTTCTTCTGCGTCAAAATGTCCAGCAAATACAATTATGGAGACTGTTGAAGTAGATATAAAAATAATGAGATGCTCGTGAAGCCTCTCACCTACCGTATCTTCTTCTACGTCGTCTTTATTTTCCTTTTCTTTATCGACAGACAGACGATTATATCTTCTTAATCAATTCAAGCTAGACCATTCCCAGTCCTAGGAGCAAAGTACATCAGCTAAAACACGTGTAGTAACATGTTAAGCTTAAACAAATTTGATGGAGATAAAATATCCAAATTTGAAATTATTGACCAAAACATAACGAGAGTAGTTTGAGATCATTCTGCACACAAATTGGAAATGAATGCTTGCAACAGATGACCACAAGCAATAAAGAGTACCAGAAGTGGTGAACGAATCAGATTCCCGTTGTTTCAGAGGGTAGACTCTTTCAGTTGCCGGTATTTGGGGTTGCCACTTGAAGCCAGGCATCACAACTTCTCAGCATCTTCAGAACCGAATAGAGCAATGTCGCATAGCTTGCATTATAGGCTACCAATGATCTGTGGTCATGTAGTTACCAGACCCGGGATGATTGATACAGTTAAGAAAGTCATGGAACATTTACTCTTTAATTAAACAGTGTTGGCTGGAAGTTTCTCAGATGAGTGAAGTCCAAATGACAGGTCCCAGCAAGAAAAGATTGCGTATGAAAAGAACCAAAGCTATAATCATCGAGATCTCCAAATTAAGATCTTTATGCTATTGCTATTAGATGGATTGGCTAATCAGGGACTCCTCTGAATGCACACTTCCATTTCTTGTATGTATGCGTCGCAAGAATGGCTGCCTCATCATTTTATTCATCATCCATTGCTGGTAAATTTTCTGAAAAGGAAAGAGCAGGCATTGCCAGATAAGCTGGTGATCTTCTGATGGATGGCCCAGGTGAGCTGTCTGTATGTTCCCTTGCTTTGAAGACAGCCCTTTGAATGTTTCTACAGAAACACAAACAGCAGGAAGGAAAGCAATGGAAGTAAAAGTTTTGCAGTATAACCTCTCTCTCTCTATCTCTAAATGAAAAGTCTGGAGATGTATAATGAACGTCCCACAGCAACGAGTTACACTGTTTGAGATAGCAGCATAATGCTCAGTGCCTTAACTCAAAAAAAAAAAAAAAAAAAAAAAAAAAAAGAAACCATAAAGCTCATATCATGTGCTACACCCCTCATCCTCTGAACAACACTCAAAGGCTGGCCTCGTCTTTTGAAAGCAAGAGATTTAGTGGCATGTGAGGGGAAATGACTCTAATAGAATGGACCCATCGAATATCAATGATGAATTTTTCACGGCCAAGGAATAGCGGTCGTGTCACAAAAGAAATAATCAGAATGTCCAGGACAAGAAGGCACTGCAGGCATAAGAACAAGATGAACTTCATATGCGAAGACTACACGTTATTTTCAGAATTGAAAATGGAGCTCAATCATGCTCATCAATTGAAGCTCTTTGCCACCAGACTCAGAACAAGCAGAGCAAATCCCAAACCATGTCTCTGGTCAACCATCTAATAGCACAGGACATTTCTCTTAAAGCATATGCCACAGACACCGCTATAGCAATCGCAACCTGCAAGTGGCCCAACTGCATCCTTCTTTTATAGTCTGTATCCTCACCAGAAACACACGACGCAGACGATATGATAGACGCTTCCAGGAAAGGGCTAGCATCCTTTCCTTTTTCTATGTATACACACCATAAGAATGGGGTTTAGCAAGGGCCCAAACGAGAGGTACTCAACCCAATCCTGTCACCTACAGAAAATGAATGCAAGTTGCCATAGTGGTGATGAAAGTACCTTACGGAAATGAAAGCAGAGATGAAGGTCTAATCTGTGGCTGTAAAGAAACAACATACATTGAAACTCATGTGCTCTGGTGAAGCTCACTCCTGCTGTTGGCGCCTCAGGTACCTTAGATCCTAACGCGCCTATCTTGAGCTTGGGTTTGCTCCTCAGCAATTCATTTACTAGTTGATTGGCTAGCTAGAATGTCAGTAGTAAGACGCTCTTTGGATGATTGGAATGCTGAATTTCCTACACAAGTTGATAGGAATGTAAAAGATCTGAATCTAATGAAATATCGGTTTCGAACAAAATGGACAATTTTGTGAAACACCAAATTTCCCAATAGATTACATACACTCCAGAAGTGCCCAGATGTAATGCCATGAACAAACTTAAAAGGAAATATGAAGTAACACGAAACTACGAGACAGTTTGAAGACAAAAATCGCATCATCTGCGGAGGGAACATGAATAACAAAAACTAGTGGGCCTGGCATTTTCATACACTTCCCAAAGCTCGCCTGAAATGTAAGTTTGAGTGCAAGAATAATGAATATGAAGGTATAGAATTCTGAAGTGGCAGCGGAACTCTTTTTTACAATCTAAAGAAAAGAAAAAGATGGCAGAAAAATAATACCCATATGATCTCTGGGAAATACCTTTGATATCACACTAGAAGCAGCATCAGCAGATCAATCAATAAGGCATTTCATATCTATCATAAAAAAGTAGCTTGCTGTAATAGTTTGTTGGATTTACTCAACAACCCAAGGATAAAAATCTTTTTGTTTTATTTACATAAAAATGCACAAAATTCTTCTTGTTATAATCCGATTGCTATTTAGATAGTTAGAATTTAGTTTAATTTTTATTGGATAGTTGTAATATAATGTTGATTGGACAATCGTGATTTAAATATTAATTTAAATACTGTGAATCCAACTCAATATCAATTAGGTTTTAAATAGAGTTTATAAAAGCCTAAATATTTTTAAGGTTTAATTTTGATGGTAACAACTATAAATAAAGGAAAAGTCATCGGAGTCGAATATAGGAGCTACTGACGGGATAGAAGACTTTGGTTTGCGTAAAAGTTAATCGGGAATAATGATAGGTGACTCTCATATTTTGTTGAGTTACTCTATTGATGAATTTGTTCCTTCGTATTCTTTATTTCTGATTTTTTTTTATATAAAATTAATTATAAAAATTTTATGATCAATAATGACTTCATCAAAACTTAGGATAGATGCATTCTGATTTTCAAAATTTAAAACTGGTTTGGAAAAAAATATTTTGTATTAAAAATTGATATAAAAAGGACTTGATTGAGATAGGAAAATTAAAATTGGGGACTCAAATATAAAATCCAATTTGATGAGGGCTTATATGCAAATAGGCCATCTCCTTCCTCCAAACATCCCGATGGAGGAAGAAGGACGTTGTTGTTTGGGGTGGCCGTTGGGTCAGGTGATGACGGCGACTGACGCGGCCCGTGGCAGCTGGCCGATGCAAGGTACGGCGGCTGCGTCGCGACATGCACGGAGCGCAGGCCGCGGTGGGGCGGGGTGGGGGGTGGTGTGGGCCGGCTGCGGCAGCCCGCGTACAGGTTAGGGTTAGGGTTTTTGGGTGAGAGATGGAGATGGAGATGGATACGAAGATGAAAATTGGTTTTGATTTTAGTTTTAATTTTATATTGGTTTTGGATTTATTTGGGGTTCTGGCTTGGAATTTGGGTTGAATCAAGTTTAATTTGGTTTTGAGTTGGATGAGTTGATTTTGGTTTTGATTTTGGATTTGGTTTAATATAGTGCTGGTATGGAATTGTGACTCAAATCAGTTGAGTTACGTCCAGATTTGGGGTTTGGTGAATTGATTGAATCAGATTCTATACTTGATTAAATTGATTTAATTACATACCGAATATAACTGTTTGTAGATATTAATATTATAGGAGATTTTCTATAAAATATCAAGTTAAGATATATTTACGTAATTAAGTTACTGAAATTATAATTAATAATATGTCGAGGAGTTTTTTTTTAAATTACCACCTTGCTGTTAACTTTTAATTAATTATAATTTGGGGATCTATTTACAATCCATATTTTTAATCTAGTACAACTTTCTCATTTGAATTTCAAATTTAATGATTTAAAATTCTTTATATTTGTCTTTTTGAATAAAATTGATTTTTGAGGTTAAAATATCTGAAATCAGGTTTCTATCATACAATTTGATTAAATAATTTTTTTTGGATGTTGTACCTCTCCTGAAATTGATTTGACGGGATTTATATTAGATCATTCTATTCCCAGATATAGACAAAGTGGTACGAATGGGTGTAATTCCCTTGCGAAATAAGTCGAATCATCATACATGGTGACCAAAGCTCTTCAAGGGTGTAGGAGACGTGTCCATCATAACGGATGAGCACCACTCGACGTGTCTATCACAACGGATGAGCATCACTCAACGTTAAGAGGACAACACAACACGTTCATACTGGGGCTAGAAGAAATACTCTCGATTTTGAACATTAGTTTTGATTTTTATTATAAGCGTTCAAAATATATGTCATTGGAAAAAAAAAAAAGTATTTATTTCCGATTAATTATAATATTTGTATTTAGAGTTTTATATTATTTATTTTGTTTTAGTGGTTTATGTATTTAAAATTTAGGGTGTTCAATTTCTGCATCTTAAACTTTGCTCGAGCAGCATCTAAATAGAATGCTGTTAAAAATTCTTCCATTTTACTTGCATAAAAATGTACAGAATTCAATTCTTCTGTACCCCCAAATTGAGCTAGAGCGGTATGAAACTATAATGTTTGTCATTGTCACCTCCAGACACAAGGCCACAGTATAGGAAGCTTAAGACTGATCAACCATTATAGGAATGGATTCTTCAAAAATAAATTGTCCTAGATAGGGGCTTCACCAAAGATGGACTAGCATAAACACTTCAAAGCATAAGCCGTGTGGCAAGTAGTTTTGACCAGAGGCAGTACTGTAAACAGATTGAAGGTCCTTCCATCAGGAGAAGGGCTTATGAGAATGAGAGATAGCAACATAAGTAACTCCTAATAATAGCTGTTTTGCAAGAGCTACCAGGAAAGAACTTGACTGTAAGCGTAATGCAGTTGGAACGTGCTTGAGTGATGATAATTGTGAGAGCACAGCTGCTTGTTCCTGACCCATTGGCATATGTTATTGTGTCCTATAGTTAGAGTAGATAAATCTGTCAAATTGGCTTCCTGTGCTCTACGTCTTAATTGTAAAATTTCTGGCAATGATATCTAATTCGTACAACCAGAGCACTTGTGAATTTTGTCCAGCCAACATCTACCATGGATGGTAAAACAAAGAAATAATTCCAAATATGATGAATTGATTGGCTCAAGTGAAGCAGCATCTATCCGCAATAGCCAATGCAAGTTAATAGAACAGTGGATGAGCAGTCAAACATTCATACGGAGAACAATAAGACTGTCACAGAGCAAGGATCTCTGCATTTTGACAAACCTAGATAAATTTGCAGAGCTGAGATATTGGAGGCTCCTTGGTGGTGCGGCAACCAGAGGGTTCTCATTGAAGGATCGTATTTCAAAGCTTTTAGAGAGCTATCATCTCTTGTCAATTCTAGAAACCAGCAATCTCTTTCTTGGTAATGAATTATTACTTGGCCCATATCCTTGACTGTAGAAGGAATTGGATGAACCATTTATAGTTTATGCTGTGCCCCTACCTTCTGAATCTGTTTTTTCTATCCAATATTTACATAAGAACACATAATAGTGGGCTTTCACTAGCATCATGCACTTGGAATTTCAAGTGCTTCGATGTTAGCGGCACACCACAGCTTGTGGTGACAACCTATATGTACTACGAGGAAAAGAAGCAACTTTTCTAATAGCCTAGATTCACAACTTTGATCATGCAAAAGCTAGACATTCATAAACAATAATCATCTCAAATCAAATGGTGCTCAAGCGATTTATCATGGAAAAGAAGAACCATAGCTCGCAATCAGCAGGACATCAAAACAAGATGAATGAACAGGAACACATGGATTGATTATCACGAGTTTTTCAATCAATTCCAAACCTTGGATCAACAACACAAACAGATACTAGATTCAAAAGCCTTAACAGAGAAAAGAAAGGAAAAATCAGAAGAAAAACTCTCACAGGACCTTGAGCATGTCATCAGCGCTGCTAGAGGTGAAAGCGCCGCCCTCCTCCAGATTGAGCACCTTGACGACCGCGTCCTCGGTCAGC
The DNA here is from genome assembly GCA_005019695.1 of Trichopus zeylanicus subsp. travancoricus. Classification (NCBI taxonomy): domain Eukaryota; kingdom Viridiplantae; phylum Streptophyta; class Magnoliopsida; order Dioscoreales; family Dioscoreaceae; genus Trichopus; species Trichopus zeylanicus. The sequence continues at coordinate 219,102 of RXID01014795.1, read as the reverse complement.
ATTGCGTACCGCCGAGACCTGACGCCAAGGCCTACAGGCTTGTCCCTGAGATCAAGCTCGACTCCAAGCGCCTTCGTAAATTCGCCATTGCCATCAGAGAGAAGAAGGACTTCGTCGCCAATCTTGAGGTCCTCCTTCCACGCCCGCATCACGAAGGCATCGTTGACCGAGATGCAGGCGATGGTGTCGACGCCCTTGGCCCGCAGCTCGCCGGCCTTCTGTGCGAACCCGGGGAGGTGCTTCTGGGAGCAGGTGGGGGTGAACGCCCCGGGAACGGCGAAGAGGATGGCCTTCTTGCCTTTGGTGAGTTCCGAGACAGTGACGGTCTGGAGCTCCCCGGAGGGGTCGAAGTAGGAGAGGGTGGCGTCAGGGAGCTTTTCGCCGACGGAGATGGTGGCGGAGACGGCGGAGGTGGAGAAGCGCGGGGGGCGGCGGGAGATGTGGAGGCGGAGAGGGGTCGGAAAGGAGAGAGGGCGGACGGGTTGGGCGGCGGGGCGGAAGCGGACGGTGGAGGAGAGGGCGGCAGGGAGGAGGAGCTTGGCAGTGGCGACGGAGGCTGAGGCAGCGGCAACGGTGGCCATGGCTGAAGGAGAGGACGTGTGCGCGAAGACACAGACGAAAACGAAGACGAAATTTTTATGGTCGCGGCGTGGTGGAACGGGTGAGGACGAGATGCGTGGAACGGTTGCCACGTTTCCCTGTGTCCTCGGGATCCTCGGATACCCATTTGGAAGTTTTTCAAGTGAGATATTTTTTAAAAAAATAAAAAAATGAAAATGAACAGACAAAATGAAATATAAAAGAAAAAAAAAATTGTAAGTGCAGTAAGCTATGACTGGTAGATAAACCCGATGCGTAACTTATTTTTTATTCTTAAAGAACTCTTTTATGACGTGTGCGATGTGTTTGGTGTTCGTGTGAGTCATGCATCCTCGACTTGTTTTTGTACATTATTTCTCGATTATTACGATAAATTTTAAATATTTTTGCGATGATGCACCGGCAATAGATTGCCATTACATATTTTTCACACTTGCCAGGTATATAATTTCACAGTATATATTTATACATTTCTAAATAATTTAATTTGCTGTGCTTCCAACCTCCAGATTCGATTACATTGGCATCCAAATCGAAAATTTGAAGAAAAAACCAAAAATAAGTATTCAAAATTTATGATAATAAAGGGCTTAAGCTTGTTTGATTGATAAAAAATGTGAGAGAACTGATTATAAGTGAAATTACTTTTATTTATTTTTAGTTTTTCATTATTTAAAAGTGATTTTGTGAAAGTCATTTTATTTTTGATAAGTTTTGCTTCCAAAGTAAAAAAATAAATTAGATTTTACTTTCATAGTTTTCTATTTTAAAGTGATTTTTATATGTAAATTATATAATAATTTAAATTATAATAATATTAATAATATTACATATAATATGACTTCTAAAAAAATATTTATGAAAAATTTTAAAATAAATATTACTTAATGTATCAATAATTATAATTTTAAGGGCTAATTACCTACACTCCCCATAATTTCCGCTAATTTCCGCTAATTTCCGTAATTACCTACACCACCTGATTGTTATTTAATCAAAATTTTCTCCAAAAAATTTCGATTTTACCCACCGTTATTTTTACAATTAAATCCCAAAAAACTTATTATTTATTATTTAACTTTCGGATATTTGCAAATAATACTCTAAAATTATTCCGATTTACAAAAAAATCTTTCTCCCAAATCATTTACAAATAAACCCATGATATATTTTTATTTATAAAAAAATCCAAATATTTATAAACGAGCGGCGGTGAGGGCGGCGAGCGCGCGGGCGTGGACGCCCGAGGCCAGCGAGCGGGCGGCGACACGCGGGCGCGAATGCCAGTCGGTGAGGGTTCGACAAGGGGTCGATTTTTCAAAGGTATAAATATTAAACTTGTAATTTTAAGTTTTAAGTTTTAAAACCTTCAATATTTTTTTTGTAAAATTTTATTTAAAACATGATAAAAATTTTAGACTTATTTATAAATAAAAATATTGAAGGGGTCTATTTGTAAATGTACAACATGAAACTTGTAATTTTAAATTTTAAGTTTTCAAACCTTCAATGACTTATTCGTAAAATTTAGTTATAAAATAAATAAAATTTAGACTTATTTATAAATAAAAATATTTAAGGAGTCTATTTTTAAATATACAAATGTTAAATTTGTAACTATAAATTTTAAGTTTGAAACCTTCAATGTATTTTTTGTAAATTCTTATTTAAAACATGATAAAAAATTTAGACTTATTTATAAATAAATATATTTTAGAGGTCTATTTGTAAATGTACAAACATGAAACTTGTAATTTTAAATTTTAAGTTTTCAAACCTTCAACGATTTATTCGTAAATTTAGTTTTAAAATAAATAAAATTTAGATTTATTGATAAATAAAAATATTTAAGGGGTCTATTTTTAAATGTACAAATATTAAATTTGTAATTTTAAATTTTAAGTTTTAAAACCTTTAATGTCTTTTTTATAAAATTTTATTTAAAAAATAATAAAATTTGGACTTATTTATAAATAAATATATTTTAGGGGTCTATTTATAAATGTACAAATATTACACTTGTAATTTGAAATTTTAAACCGAAAATAAAAAATTTAAACCTATTTTATTTTTTCAGTCTAAATTTAATTATATTTAAATTGAAAAAAGATCAAAATCAAAACCAATATTATATATTTAAACCGAAAACTGAATAATCCGAATCGAATTACATATTATACATATTTTGATTTTGATTTTTTTTCAATTTAAATATAATTAAAATTTTCAATTACAATTTAACATTTATTTTTGATTTACATATAATTAATTTTTTATTTTGATTTTGATTTACATATAATTAATTTTTTTTTCACGGTCTAATTTTAACATTTGTACATTTAAAAATAGATCCTTTAAATATTTTTATTTATAAATAAGTCCAAATTTTATTTATTTTAAAACTAAATTTTACGAATAAGTCATTGAAGGTTTGAAAATTTAAAATTTAAAATTACAAGTTTCATGTTGTACATTTAGAAATAGATCCTTCAATATTTTTATTTATAAATAAATCTAAATTTTTTTATCATGTTTTAAATAAAAATTTACAAAAAAGACACTGAAGGTTTTAAAACATAAAATTTAAAATTACAAATTTAATATTTATACATTAAAAAATAGACCCCTGGAATATTTTTATTTATAAATAAATTCAAATTTTATTTATTTTAAAACTAAATTTTACGAATAGACCCATCGCCGGACTCTCGTCGACCGGCGTCCGCGCTTGTGCGCCAGCCTCCGACGTCTGTGCCTACGCGCTCGCCGCCCTCGCCACTGTCGCTGTTTATTTGTAATGGTTTGGAAGAATGATTTTTTTGTAAATCAGAATAATTTCAGGGTGTTATTTACAAATATTCAAAAGTTAAATAATAAATAATAAGTTTTTAGGGGTTCAATTATAAAAATAACGGAGGGTAAAATCGAAATTTTTAGAGAAAATTTTGATTAAATAATAATCAGGGGTGTAGGTAAATATTTTGAAAAAGAGATGGTATAGGTAATTAAGGAAATTACGAGAGATTTTTTGTAATTAGCGAAAATTACGGGTTGTAGGTAATTAGCCTTATTTTTAAAATACATCTTTGTCAAAAATAGACTATTTTCAATTATTTTTAAAATTTGATAAAAAAGAAAAAGTTGGATTAGAGGCAACCCTTTAAATTTGAAGTGTCCAATAATATTCAAAATTTTAAGTTTATTTTTGTCATTGGATGAAATATATTAATATTAATAGAATATATAGACATTAGCATTTTATTATTTTCTTTCCATTATTTTTTTAATAAAAACGAATTTATTTTGAAGGAAAATCATATGTTTTTGTAACAAAATTGAATAAATATTAAAATTCTGAAGCCAATATTAGAATATAGTTGAATTTGCTGGCTATGGGGTTCGAACCCATGCGCACTTATGTGCAGAAGATCTTAAGTCTTCCCCCTTAACCACTCGGGCAAACCAGCTTTGTGTTTTTATTAAATATAAAACCAATTTTGAATGTCTTTCAAGTGGAAATTAATATATAACTCCCTGGAACTCTCAAATTTCAGAGACCTTTAGACTAAAAATTTCCAATAATTCGTTTTATTATCTCATATGAACAGAAACTAGTAATACAAACAATGCAGTATATAATATATAAAAAAATAAATATAAACAGAATTGTAATGACATAAACAAATATTAGTTACAATAAATAAAAAATTTAAATGCAATTAATAACATTGAAATGCAAACTGATATTTTATATAATAATTAAAGAATTTATAGTTGTTGTTAATTTTGAAAGTCAAAGGGGATAAACGGAAAACATGAAAATTTTCAGAGATTATTCGCATATTTCCAAAAATAATTTCCTTGAAAATCGGCCGAAATATCAATGTAAAAATTAGAACATAAAATATATATTCTCCAATTCACCCTTGCTCTACTTGACGGCAGCGCTTTGCCGTCCCTCGTTGGCCGATCATCAGCTTAGGTTCAACGTCGACGGGGGCCTAATCTGCATCATTCACTCAGGAGAGATCAAGAAGAAATTTGTATGAGTCGGTCAAAAGAGTTTAACAGAAAAAGTGATGAAACAAAAGTTTGTAGACTACATAAATTTATTTATGATTTAAAACAACCGTCTCAACAGTAATATATTAAATTTTATGAGACAATTACTAAATTCGGCTTTCGGAGAATATGATTAATAATTATGTATACTTGAAAGTCAAAGGGGGTATAGTTCAAATATTAATGTTATATATTGATGATATTTTATTGGTAGGTAATGAACTAAATTCCCTCAGAGAGACTGAAAGAATATTGTCTATAGTATTTAAAATGAAAAATTTTGGCTATGCTTCATATGTATTGGATATTAAAATATATAAAGATAGAAAGCATTGATTGTTTAGGTTTTCTCAGGAAACATATATTGCTAAAATTCTTCATAAATATAGTATGAATAATTGTAAAGTTGAAAAATCACCTATAGTCAAAGATGATAACCTTAATCTTTAGTAATGTCCTCAGAATTAAATTGAGAGACAGGAGATACAGAAAATTTTATATGCTTCAGCCATTGGTAGTTTGGTGTACTTGATGATCTATACCTGTTCAGATATTGCTTTTGTTGTGAGACTTCTTGATAGATATCAGAGTAATCTAGGAATGATTCATTAGAGAGTAGTTAAGAAGGTTTTTCGTTATTTGAAGAAAATCCAAAATTATGTGTTCTTATTTGATGATTATAAACTATTAAATATTCTTGGTTATAAATACTCTGATTGAAGAGGATGTGAGGATAGTTTAAAGTCAACAACTGGATATGTATTTACTCTAGGAGAAGAAGTTATTTCATTGCATAGTATGAAATAAACTACTACTGCTTTGTCAACTATAAAGACAAAATATATAGCTTATTGTGAAACTAGTAAACATACTATGTGGTTGAAATATTTTTTTTCTGATCTCAAAATGGTTGATTATATTGACAGACCAATGTAGATAGTCTGTGATAATGCTGTAGTTATATCTTTTATTAAAGACACTAGATGTCATTCCAAAGCAAAGGATATTGAACTGTAATTTCATTATGTTCGTGAAAAAGTTCAGAAAAAGAATATTATTGTTTCACTAATCTCCTCTTTAGATAATATGATTGACCCAATAACTAAAGGTCTTGTGATAAAAATATTTAAAGAGCATGTCAATCGTATAGGAATAGTTTACAAAGATGATGTCATGTTTTGATCGTTATATGCCTTTTTATATGGTTACAATTTATTTGTCAGTATAATATTTTTTTCCCTATATGAAGTGATTCCATTGATATGTTTTATTTTTTAATCTTTCAATTTGGAAAATGAAATTCTTGGGAATACTGTGGGTCACTAGGTGGCTGGTGATGACCACCTATATGAGGATCTAATGATCATATATAGGTGATTCCTGAAATACTTAAGGTGAAGGTATGCATAGGTATTATATCCGTTTTATACTTCTCACCTAGATGAAGTGCATTAGCACTTGTAGGATATTCTCAATAAAATTTATACATTTAAGTGATGTGTTTGTGAAAGAAGTATGAAGCGAGTAGATCGTCAGTGAAAAAGACACGTAAATTCTCACTACCGTTATATTTTATTTTATGTCTTATTCTATGAGCACATTACCTATGCTTATATTTGATGTTATTCAGCTCAACTGATGTAGTACTTTACTTGTTTTAATATGAAAACGGTTGATATATCATTAATATATATTCATCCATGGTTGGGCATGTATGGGGACCATTAAGGAAGAGTGATATGGTTCATTGTTTCTGAATTCCACAGTTGGGATCTTATGTGAAAATTATTTTCTTAAAAATTATTTTTAGTATACATCTACCTATATGTATAAATAAACAGATCTATAACTCAAGTGGGGAATTGTTAGTCCTGTGACTTTATAGATTGTTTATTGATTTATTTTTTAAAATAAATTTGATTATGTAATTTGGGTCAGATAGTTTGGAAATGTAGTGAGTGACTCAAATTTGACTGTCTGACTGATATTTGTATGACAATAGATGACAGTATAAATGGAGCCAAATTTTATATACATGTGTGTGCACATATGGGTGTTCTGTGATGGGTTGGAACATTTTACAGTATACTCAGCATCTGGTCTCACCTTTAGATTATCTGATTAGAAAAAGGTAAATTTTGTGAGACTAAATTAGGTTAAAAATTAATTTTAAAATTAATTTATTTGAATTATTTGAGATTTAGATTTTTTTGTAAATATTTGATTTTATTTGTAATTATAATATACTTTGAGGGCCTATTTACAAAAGGTCAAATAAAAGGTGGGTAACAATTCACAGTAAATTAAATTGGGAGGAAAAATAAAGAATAGAGGTTTCTATTTCCAATCGTTTTCAAACATGTTCAAAAAAAATTTTTTATTTTAAAATTTTTCTTCACTCTTTTTCATAAAGAAGTGATAAAAATTTAAGATGAATCCGTTAAAAAGTACAAAAAAACCTGAGATAAGTAAATGTATTTAATTTAATTTTAAATTCGTTTTTCTCGCGATTCTTATATTAAAAAGTAAAATAAGAACTCACGCTCCGTGACTCGCATTTTCTCCCTTTCTTTCGTTCACGTCGGAATCCTGATGAATTTCAGTTTTAATTGCAGGCTTTTACTTGCATTTTCTTACGATTCCAATGCTTGATGCTTTCAGTTTTGATTGTGGCATCTAGATGGAGTGGTATAGAAGTAAAGATTGAAACTTTTATCATCAAAAGGGCATCCTCATGCACTTTGTTCCTGCAAAGCTTGGTTTGTAGTTTCCCTGTTTAAGAATTGAATCATGTTAGTTTCCATCTTTTGAAATTTTCTTTGTGAATTTTATCATTTGCCAACGATTTGATGTTATAATAGTCCTAAAAACAAGGTAATATTTGAGTGTGGCTATGGTAATTTTCGATTAGGTTGTTTAATTCGACTTTATCTTCGACTAGATTTTCATCGATGTTTTGTTTTAAGAGATGAATAAGCCTTGCAAGATTGAGATGTTGAATGCTTCTAACAACTTCGTCAAGGATGTTCCAAATTAATGCTTGCTTGCCATCCTTTTTCTCCAATTTGTTATCGTCATTTTCAAGTTGGATTAATGTTTCATTCTGCTCATCGAAAATTTCTTCTGAGAAAAGAAAAGGAAAGACGGGGCAATTTCATGGAGGGATACTTATAGCAGAAGACTGTTCTTATTGTTAATCACTGCACACAGTTACATTTCAGATGATATCTTCGCACTAATACAATCTCTCTGACATGAACCGGCACCAACCTCTGGCCAAGCTCTTTTGGAGTCGCATCCTCGAGCAGAATGTCTATTCTGTTTTCTGCTAGCTGAGGAATCTAAGGTCGCGAAGCAGACATGCCGGCCCCATCAAAATCTTCTCCTGTTGCCTTTCACAGTAAGATCCTAATCTGCCACTCAATTCATTCATGATGAGCAAAAATATCTGCCTGTCTTTGTCCTAATTTTTATAGATGCTCCACAAAGTTCATGTCACAACACCAGCATCAGTTCTAGGCCACCGAGACCAAAGCTAATCTCAATATTTGAAGCATAGACCAATTTGCACGGAGAGCGTGACGCATTGCCCTTATCCTGCACATTTCTACCAACTAATCAGGAGGGGCTTGTGACCTATGTAGGAGCAATTTGCCATAGTTTTTTTATGGTTAATAATTTTGCTTATGGCTTGCTAGACGTGGACTAGAGATAATAACAGCCCAAAATAGACTTAGGTTGCTATTTAGATTAGCAATTGCTATGATAATTATGGAGTGAGACAGAGGAAGTATACGCAGATGGAAAATTCTTCAGCAGCTTAATCTTTCTCAGTTACATGTTGTATCATTGTTCCTTCGTTCCTTGTAGCAATTTTGTGCAATTAAATTTGAGGCTGTCTCGGACAATGAAAAACAAAAGCAAGCCAAGATAGACGAAGATAATATCAAGCACAGTTGAAGTATGTGGAACAAACTATCTAATATTAATAATATTAGGTTATATTATACAAATAACATTTAATCATTTACAGCACCAGATCAACTTTAAGGAGAAATATGAAAAGGCTTCTTGATAGTCACAGTAGGAAATCCATAAAGTTGAGGAAAGGTATAAGAAGCTTGGATTCCTTCTGAACTTCATTGGAACATGAATTGGGTGCCATGGCTGTTGTCTTCGAGCAAAGGAAGAAGTTCCTCGATCCGAGTTCGATCAGCTTCACCTCTGTATTCAAACCTTTAAAAGACAACTCTGAAAATCAAGCCCTGGAAAGAAAATAGAGATCGGAAAAGAAGAAACATACACAAATCTAACTTATTACTTTCAAGGCTGAACTGTGAGTAGTGCAGGCTGAAGGTGGAGGTGTCCGACGACGGCAACAGAGGCCGCCTACGTTCCTTGATGTATTGCCCAACGGCAGAGACCACCAATTCGCCAACCGTCCACTCTGCAGAAGCCATCACCTGCAGCGCACCTAGGCTCCTTTGCACCGTCACGTTTAGCAAGATCTTCGTGGGCGTCTTCTTCTCTCCATGAGTCATCTTTGAGGCTGTGAGCAGGGGGCTTCTTCCATTGAGCAGGTCAGGATGAGTCTTCGGCCGTGGAATTGGACGCGGCTCAACTGCAGCAGCCGTTGTCTTCCCATGGAAAGAAGCGGACCTCTCCGGGCGTGGCTTCTGGTTTATGTTTCTTTCCTCGGTTCCCCGCCGGAAGTTTCTCGGGTGGTGGCATGTGGCTGCAGGCCAAGAAGTGGGATTGGAAGGCGGGTAAGGGGCCATGCAGGCTCTTCTTCTTGTTAGTTTCTTGTGCTTTCGGGCGCCCCTCTTCCGCCAGTTATTCCGGAGAAAGAAATAGCAGGCGAACGGGAAGAAGACGAGACCTGCTGATAAATAAAAATACCAAACAAGATTCGTTTGGCTTCTAATTCCTAACAAAGTAAATGATAAGGATCAATGTGGCGCGCTCGCCTTCTTGTTTCGTTCGTTTCTTTCTTTCTTTGGAACAAACTGTTAGGCGTAAATCTAAGGCCAAGTAAATAATTATATTATATATTAGGCGGCTATCTAAGACAGCCTAGGCATATATTAGGTAACTAATTTTCAGTTGGACAAGGACTTGGGCTGTCTTGGTTGCAAATTGGGCCTGGACACGTGGTTCGGAAGTTGCTTCATTTTCCGGGGAAACAGCAGTGGAATCCATGCGCGAGGTTTTCGGCATCTCTGTTATTGGCTGCCTCTGCCGAGTCGAAAAGTATCGGTCGTTAACGTTCGTCGAACGCATCTTCTTCGTTGTTGGAAGCTGCCGTGGCTTTTGGCATTTGCTTACGAATATGGGAAAATTAGAGAAAAACGCTACTCATGCTCTGTTTTTATTCTGCCTTTGTTGAATTGGAGAGCATCTTATCAAAATCAGTCATGTGCTTATATAGTTTATTAATTTTAATCCTAACTCTGATCATGATGATGTCAAACCAAACGCCCAATATACTCCATGGACACAGTGCAGCGCGAACCAATTATTGGCGTTTCCTGTAGCTTGGTTCAGTCTGTGGATGTAACGAAGCGGGTCATTCTCATGGGTTACATCAGCACAAACTGCTCCGGTAGCTAGCAGCAAATCCGATCGATGGATATGGTTTGAACAGCCCAAATCCAGCACTATAATACGGCAGCCCAGCCCATCAATTATTGTGGTCCTGCTTTTGCCGTAGCGCACCAAATTGGCCCAAGCCCATGCAAAATCCAAGAAATAGCCCCGAAAGGCCCATACGGCCCAATGTGCGGTGTGTCCAAATAACCTTATCTAGCCTCCTTTCTCGCCCCCGTCGCTCGCCATCCCGCATTCTCACTCTCACTCCGCCCCAATGGCCGCCGACGACGCCGACAGGCCACGGCCTGCGGCGGAGCAGCAGCAACGAGAAGATGATGATGAAGCAGGAGAACCGCCCGAGGAGAAGGAACCGGAGCTCATCTTCTCGTCCTCCTCCTCGTCGTCGGAGTCCGAATCGGAGTACGACTCCGATTACACCTCCGACGGCGACGGCTACTACTACGAGGATGACGACGACGAGCAGGCCAAGGACGACAACTCCCCGGAGTCCAACATCCGCCAGTTCATGGAAGTGCTGGAGAGCCGCTCAGTGAAGAAGCGGATGGAGCAGGAGGACCGCGACTATACCTTCGACGAGGACCGCTTCGACTTCCCCGAGGACCCCGAGGGCTGGCGCGAGGAGGACATCATGGAGATATGGGAGGATGGTCCTCTCGGGACTGATAAAATTGGTTGGGACCCCGTCTGGGCCGACGAGGACGACTGGGAGGCCATCCAGGATGAGATCGACGACGGCCACGAGCCCCCCATTTACCCCTTCTATGTGCCCTACCGGAAGCCCTTCCCGGCCATCCCCGACAACAACTACGACATTTCCAATCCCAAATCCGTTATCGAGGAGCTTGACAGGATCGAAGAATTCCTCAAGTGGGTCAGCTACATTTTCCCTGACGGGAGCTCGTAAGCACACCACAGCTCTTTTTGCCATTTCTGCTCCATAAAAAAATGAATTTTTGGTAACCCCAAAGAGTTAAAAATCTTGCATTTTAGCTTTTTTGACTGATTGCTTTGTGGAATGAAGATTATGGTATATCATAGTGTATAATCACTTGTGTTCCATGAGTTTGAAGAAATCGAAAAGTTCCATGAGTTTGAAGAAATCGAAAAGTTCTAAAAGTATTATAGAAGGGCTTAAAAAGAAGCCTTGACTATTGGCAATGATGAAACTAATTCCAAACAACTTCTGATATGTAGTCTATTTTTCTTGTTTGCGAAGAACAGCAGAATAGCATGGTTAGAAGTTCATGTTATAATAAGTGTTAGATTAATTCACGCCATATTTCTCTTCTTTTCTTTGATGTTTATTTTTACAGTTGGGAAGCTGATAAACTATGTATTATTTGTGGCAAGGTATGAAGGAACTGTATGGGATGACCTGGCTCATGGAAAAGGTGTTTGTGTTGGTGAACAGGGACTTGTCAGGCTAGTTTCTTCAGCATTTTTTCTTTGCATTTCTGATTTCAGTTATGAGCAAAGGGCTATTCAATCTTATTTCATTTCCACTTTCGAAATGAGTTATCTACCTCTAGCATGAAAGGAGGCTATTTGTAGTCTTCATAAACTTTAAAGGGATCATCTACCAAGAATCATTTTTTTCATCAATATGTTAAATATCCATAACAATAATCAGTTCATTCTTCAGCTTTATTTTCTTTATTCTTCAGCTTAACCATTCCAGTTTCATTAATATTTTTCTTACATATATTGCTTCTATTCATCTTCCTGCTTATAGATATGAAGGAGAATGGCTTCAGAATGAAATGGAGGGTCATGGGGTTGTTGAAGTTGACATTCCTGATGTACAACCTATACCAGGTTCAAAGTATGTTGGGCATGATTTTCCAGACACCTGCTCTCCATCAATTTGAAACAATTTTTGTATAATTATATTTTCTGATCTTCTATATTGTAATTGCTAGGCTTGAAGCAAAGATGCGTGCTGAAGGTAGGATTATAACTAGGGATTTCATGTCCCCTCAAGATAGGAAATGGTTGGAGATGGACATTGAGGACACTGTCAGGCTAGTTGGCCATGTCACAGAAACACCATTTTATGAAAATGATATATGGGTCAAGGAATTTGGGAGGAAACCGTAAGTGCATTTGCTTTTTCTTGAATTTTCAGGAGTAGTCACCAATTGTTCATGTAGTTTATCATTATCCAAAGACATCAAGCTCCAATGAAAATAGAAAGGTCACGCCAATCTTGTCCACTATGTAGGAATTGCTTAGGTGGCTATGCACACATGAATCCATTGATATAACTTCACTACTCTTGGTAATCATGTACATGCAAGTTTCTTAGCCTTGAAATGTTTGTCACTTGGGACTGTTTTCAATCACCTTTACCCATATGGCATTATAAATACCATTGATTGTAATGTGACAAGTTAATCCATTCTAAATATCTGGTCTAATTATCTTTCATCATGTTCTGTTGATATATTTTATGAGCTTATATGCCATTTTTAATTAGCTTTCTTTTTAGCACTCAGGAAACTCAAATCTCTTGCAACTGATTTGCTTATCACACTAAAATGACAGAGAGAAAGGCCGATATAGATATGCTGGCCAATGGAAGCATGGGCGGATGCATGGATGTGGTGTATATGAAGTCAATGAACGTATTTTATATGTATGTGCATGCCAACTTGCTGCATTAGGTTGCTAAATTTGGCTCTGCATCATTGACCATGACTTTGAAAAATTGATTACTCCATTCTGTTTGATTAAATTTGAAACTTGATTGACAATTCAGATGTGCAGCTTTTTTATTGTGTAGGACTCTGTACATTTGACTTGGATTCTACTGCTACTGTCAGATAACAACTTAAACTGATTTTTACTGATTGTCCTTGCGCAGGGCAGGTTTTACTTTGGGCAACTCCTAGAAGATTTACATGGCTGTGATGATGATATATCAGCGGTATTTCAAATGGGAATGGGATGTTGGTTATGTTGATTTGGCTCATAGTTTAAAGACTAATAATTCACCCCTTATTTCAGGCACATGCAGGGATTGCTGAAGTAGCTGCTGCAAAAGCTCGGATGTTTGTTAATAAACCTGATGGAAGTAAATCCCTTCACTGCCTGTATTCATCGATTGGGAGGCATGATTATAAATTTAAATTTGTTGTGCTTTTGTGCTAGTTTATGGGAAACTTAAAACTCATATGCAGCAATAATAGCTGAGCTGTCTTGATATTTTAGTGTGCAATACAAGCTAATGTATAGTCCTGTTTCTTTGCTCCACAATTATCTCTCATGTGTACATTACCTGTTTAGTGTGACCTTATTGGCTGCAACTCTAGCTTAATTTTTCTTTTTTTTTTTTTCCTTTTTTTTGCAGTGGTAAGGGAAGAGAGAGGTCCATATGGTGACCCACAGCATCCGTACTTTTATGAGGAAGAGGATGTATGGATGGCTCCTGGGTTTATTAACCAATTTTATGAAGTAAGCCAATTGTCCTTATTGTCAGTTCAATCTCTCTCTCTCTCTCTCTCTCTCTCTCTCACACACACACACACACACACACACACACACACACACACGACAAATGATAATGAGAGTGATGTTTTTTTGTTTGGTTCAGGTTCCTGATTATTGGAAAGTTTATGCACAAGAGGTTGATCAGGAAAGAGAGATGTGGTTAAACTCTTTCTATAAGGCACCACTCAGGATACCTATGCCCGCTGAACTTGAATATTGGTGGTCTAGAGGTACTCTTTTTTATTTGAGCTATAATTCAAACATCACTTGCATTGGAACTGGTTTGTGTCTGACCTGCAATGCTTTGTCTTGCCTGTCATATGTTACCTAATTTCTCGCTGATTTTCTTGTTTGTGTCAGCCTATTTAAAACTGCTTGATTCTTCTACATTATTCTTTTTGCTTAATTAAATTGTATGTAATGAGTAGCTGACTTGGCTATATATCATCATCAGTCCTTGGGTTTGGTTTGTGATGAGTTTGACTATGCAAATTTGCTTATATTTTTTTGCTAGCACCATTATCTTTCCATGTCAGATATTTATCAGAAAAGTACATCTGGGTAAGTAGAAATTTGTGCATAGACCCCTTTTTAGTTAATTTTTTGTTCTAGCTGTTCTGAGGTCACAAATTTGATGCATGATCTGTCATGAAAATTGAATCACACAAATCAGTGGCTAGCCTGGAGAATCAAGGAATCTTGGACTCCTCCCTGATCTTTGTCCTAACCCTGGAAGAAGGAGCCAACTAGTTTCGAGTCTTTGGAAACAGCACATAAAATTGATATATATAAATCAGAATTGAAAGTTTTGTGCATTGCTTTGAGTGAGTTATCCTAGCATTGGTACCATAGTTTACATGGAGTTCTTGCCACCAGAACCAGTTGTTAAAAAGACAAACACTCATCCACACAGCCGCCGCCACCACCATAAACACACTTGTAATTTTCAGTGTATAAACATTTGTACTGCAATTTCAATGGATTTATAGGGTATATACGGAAATAAACTTTTACAAAATAAGCACAGTCAGCTTTTTGGGGGACGCACAACCAAAATTCAGTGTCCTTTGATCAGTATCTGTTAAGCCATCCTCTCCTCTCCTTCAAAGGTGCATACTGTTATCCCTATCCTTCTGCACCCTATCATGAGTTTGAAAAGGACTGGAATTTGTTTTATTTGATCAAACTAATGTACCTTATTTTGAATGCTCTCTCATTTTACTTTGATTTTATATTTATCAAAGATATAGCAAGCATAAAGGTGATATATAGGACATCTATCTGGTTTTGGTTGTGAACTGAGCTCATATGTCACCCACTGGGCTTCTCATACATAACAATTTTCTCTATTTATTTACAAGCCAGTTGATGCTAGACTGCATTTCCTGATTCCAGATGACAGTCCCGAGTTTGTTCTCCTCAATAAAGAGCCTGAACCTGACCCCGAGGACCCATCAAAGCTCATTTATACTGAAGACCCTGTTATTCTTCACACCCGCACTGGGCGCCTTATCAATTATGTGGATGATGACGAACATGGGATCCGCTTGTTCTGGCAGCCAGAGTTAAAGGAAGGGGAGGAGTTGGATCTTGAAAAGGTGGAATTTTTGCCCCTTGGCTTTGATGAGTTTTATGGTCGAGAGACACCTGGTGCAGAGAAGGAAAGCAAATCATGGCGCCTGATAAATGCTATTGAGAATGTAATCAAGCCAGTATTGGATCGACTGGAGAAGTGGCTTGAGGAGAAGAAGAAAGCTAGTGATATGAATTTAAAGCTTTATGAGAGGGAACTCGAGTATATTGATGCTGAGTTGCTGTTGGAGGAGGCATTGGAAGACTTGGAAATCAAGCTGAAGCTGAAGCAGAAGGAAGAAGAGATGCAAGCAGCCACACAGGAGGACAAAGATGAAATGTCTGCTCCAACTGTGAAGGATGAAGCAGACGAGAGTGGTTATGAGGGAGAGGATGAAGGGGAAGATGAGGGGGCACCAACAAGTTTTGGGACAGTCAGTCAATATGAAGAAGATGAGGACACAAAGGGAAAGAAACCTGGAAAATCTCCTTTTTCTTCTCTGTCCATGTCACTAGCCTCATGCAGCCTGGCATCAGTGGTGAGTCCTTTTATTTTTGTTTATCAGATATAGTTTCTGCTAGATTGAGATTTTGATCCATTAGCTTCAGCCTTGATGTTATTTCACAGATGAGCTTTGTTAAACTACCATTTATTGTTTCTGAGACTCATGTCACCATTGTTTACTTTTGCTGATGTATTGATGTCATCTTTGGTGCTGTGCAGGTTCCATCAAAGCTGCAAGAATCCTTTCATTTTTCAAAGAATGAAAAACAAACTTCAACTTCAGATCTTCCAACCCATTTGAACTGCAGAATACCTGCTGGTCATCAGCGTTGGATAGGCTCAGGGAAATTACAATGTTCTTTCAACCAACAAACAAATCTAAGAGCTGTTACTGACCGATGGGTTTCTTTCAAGAGCCATGCTCAGTTGAACTCATTGGCTCGGATGCTGACTGCAGACCAAGGTTGCCAGGTTTCAAAAAAGCACCAGAAAAAAGAAAGGGCAGGTGCAGTTCATTACGATCTCAGCATATTATCTTTTCACATCCCGATTACGGCGTTTTCTAGCCTGCAGTGATAATAGTCTGCTGCTGCCATTGTTGTTGTATTTTCGTTTAATATTCATCATTCAATCAAGACCTGCTGAAACAGAAAACAGTGACATCTTTCCTTCAAAGCATTGTTTTATTATCCAGAAGGAATCAAGAGCCGGTGTCCATTCAAGAGAATTAGTTGGAAGCAAACTTCCCAACTTAATATTTATTCCTCAACAAGCTAGGGTTTGAACGTTGAATGCCTGCTACCGTAGCATCACCTACTATTCTGAATAGTACTTGAAGATCCTAACTGTTGTGGGCTTCGGATGCAAGTTTGGTAGGAGTAATTCAAGATGTCTTTGGATGAGTATAAAGCGAATAAGAAGATGATCAGGTGATGAGCAGCTGACTAGTGCCAATTTGATGTCAGCTACTCCTTCAGACTACAGAACGCGGTGAGCCGGGCATGTCATGCCCAGGCATCATCATATTAGGCTGCTGAAGAAGAATGAGCGGGTTACGTCCAGCCAAGACCGCCTACCATCAGATGACAACATGATATGTTCCCATGGGGTATTCCCGTGGAGAGTGACACTTGCCTACTCAAACGCGTCAAATCTAGGGAAAATGCCGTTGGGTTTCACCGCAGGGCCAAGGATGCATGCAGTAGGTTACATATGAAAATGTGGAGTAATCTCAAAACCCACGTTTATCACGTGTACGGTCTAATTTGAACCACCGTTGACGCACACAAAAATAAATTATTTTCAAAAATCGTAGTTTCCGATTTTCTATTGAAAAAAAGTATTATGAAACCGAACGCGTCATTGCGATTTTTTTTTACTGATAATAATAAGAGAATTAATTTTCCGTAATTTTTGATAAAATCCATATCTTTTCATCATGAGAAATTGAAATCTAATTACTACGTTTATCCAATTTTAGTCTACCGCGAGTAAATATTTTATTTTTGGCCGTCCAATTATCATATCTATTTAAAAAATTACTGAAATTTAGAATTAGCTCCTACAACAATTAATTTTTTAAAAAATAAAAGTGTCATTATTTATAAATATTATATTATATATATAATATTTTATTTTATATATAAACGCTTAGGTACTGTTTAGTTCGAAATTAGAATCAAGATCAAGACCAGCGAATTATTTTTATAAACTAATTTTTTTTATCAAAATTAATCCGATAATAATTTAAAATTTTAAAAACTATTTAATTTTTAATAATAATTTAATTTAATAGTAATACAAAATAAGTAATATCAATTTTATAAAAAAAATTTTGAAATGAGCTGATTCTAATTCTGATACTAAATCAAACGGTGTCTTATATATGAAATAAAATATTTATACATAAAATAAAATATTTATAAATAGCGATAAGTTTATTTTAGAAAAATTAACTATTTCAATATCTAATTTTAAATTTTAAAAAATTTCAGAAATTAATAAAAAAATTTAAAATAAGAGGGACGATAAAAAATTTTAAAAAATTGTAAGAATTTTCTGGTAATTTTTTCTATTTATTTTTTCTGGAACTTCGGAGTCAAATTAAAAGCAGGTAAAAAATGAGAAGAATTATTGAAAAAAATAATTCAAAATGGGACAGGGAGGAAGCGTCGGAGTGGACTGGCGAAGCGAAAGGGCGTGCGGTTGGTGAGAGATTGACTGAACCAGATACCTTCCCCCGCTTCATCTCTGTCGTCCCCAACCACCAACCCAAAATCTCCTCGTCTCGCCCTCGCCTTCGCCAGCTTTGAAGGGCTTCTTCTTCCGTGACCCTCTCGAGCAAACGGAAGGAATACGAAACAAAAACGAAGCGACATCTGCTGCAGCAGCGTAAGAAGAAGAAAATTATAAAAAAAAAAAAAAAAACTAGTTTTCCGAACATATAAATCATCTCAAGCCTCACAGAGTTTGCAGGGTCATTTCCCTTTTTCACTTTCCTCTTTTGCCCTCCCGAGATCCTTATCCCCTCCGCGGCACCAGCGCCTATTTATTCCCAACATTGCCCTTCCCATTTCCCAAGTTTACGGACAGCTCCATATGGCGGCCATCCTGCGCTCTCCGGCTGCCTCTGCCCCCTCCGCGATGTCTCCCAAATCCAAGATCCGGGTCCTCTCCGCCACCGTCCGCTCCATCCACCGCCCGGACTTCGCCGGCTCCCTCTTCCCCGGCTCACTCGGCGCCTCCCGCTCCGATTGGCAGGCCAACTGCGCCATCCTCTCCAGCAAGGTCGCTGTCTCGCAGCAGCAGGACAACCCCGACCCCGCCCCCTTCTCCGGCGACGGCGCGGTCACCCCCGTCAACGGCTACATATCCGCTTCCACATCGCTGGATCTGGTCCCGATCGCGAATCTGCCGAAGGCGCTCACCATTGCCGACCTCTCCCCGGCGCCGATGCACGGGAACCAGCTCCGCGTCGCCTACCAGGGCGTCCCCGGCGCGTACAGCGAGGCGGCGGCCGGGAAGGCGTACCCGAACTGCGAGGCCATCCCGTGCGACCAGTTTGAGGTCGCCTTCCAGGCCGTCGAGCTCTGGATCGCGGATCGGGCCGTGCTCCCGGTGGAGAACTCCCTCGGCGGTAGCATCCACCGGAACTATGACCTCCTACTCCGGCACGGCCTCCACATCGTCGGCGAGGTGCAGCTTCCCGTCCACCACTGCCTCCTAGCGCTCCCTGGCGTCCGGAAGGAGTACCTGACCCGCGTCATCAGCCACCCCCAGGCCCTGGCCCAGTGCGAGCACACCCTGACCAGCCTCGGCCTCAACGTCGCTCGCGAGGCATTCGACGACACCGCCGGCGCCGCCGAGTACGTCGCTGCCAACGGCCTCCGTGACACGGCGGCGATCGCCTCCGCACGGGCGGCGGAGCTCTACGGGCTTCAGATTCTCGCCGACGGCATCCAGGACGACTCCAGCAACGTGACACGTTTCGTGATGCTCGCCCGGGAGCCGATCATCCCCCGCACCGACCGGCCGTTCAAGACGAGCATCGTCTTCGCGCACGACCGCGAGGGGACCTCCATTCTGTTCAAGGTGCTCTCCGCCTTCGCCTTCAGGAACATCAGCCTGACGAAGATTGAGAGCCGACCTCACCGGAACCGGCCGATCCGGCTGGTGGACGACGCCAACGTCGGCACGGCGAAGCACTTCGAGTACATGTTCTACGTTGACTTCGAGGCGTCCATGGCGGAGACGCGGGCGCAGAACGCGCTGGCGGAGATCCAGGAGTTCACTTCCTTTCTCCGGGTGCTCGGCAGCTACCCCATGGACATGACGCCGTGGATGGCCGCTGCCTCCTCTCTGTCAACCCCGCCGTCGCCGTCGTCCGTCTCATCCTGATTGTTCCGGCGAAACGCCACCGGAGAAGGAGAGTTGTGTGTAACTTGGTGCTACTATTTATTTTATTTTATTTTATTTTAAAAAAAAACTTTCAGATCAAAATGATTATGATGGCGATCGCGGCATAATTTCCAAAGGCTTTGGCCCCATTTTTCTCAAAAAAAAAAATGATTTTCTCAACCGATGGTTTGTTTTTAGGTGATTTAATTGTTCAACCGACGGTTGTTGAAGTCTAATTTGTTTTTTTTTTTTGTTTTTTTTTTGTTTTGGAATGTGCAAATCATAATCCTCGGCGAGTCCTTTATTTTTGAGACCGCAAATATTTATTTGTTCATAAAAATGAAGACAATAATTACGCGGTTGGAGAATCGCGTGCATCGCCATATTCATGGTTCACCATTGGAACGCAGATCCGGTCTCCGGGCGGTCAGTTTGAGCAGGTGAATTCAAATTTAATAGAATTTGTCCTGTTATAAGCGTTTTGTCCGGCCCCAGATCTCAAATTTCGGCTCAAATCAAACCTTTTCGCTTGCTTTTAGACCACATCAAATTTAGTATTTTAAAAGGGGTCAATATAGCTCTTTAAAATTTTAGCAAATTATATATATATTTTTTAAATTAAAATTTTTTTAATGGTATTTTTTTCTTAATATTTTAAAATTTATATATAACTCCTTGAAAATATTATTATATTACATAATTTTTTTCAAATTTTAAAAAAAAATTTTGTTGTTGAATATATTACAAAAATCACGTCAAGTATAGATTTTTTATTAGAATTAAAAAAAATTTAAAAATATATACCATTTAATATTATTTATGTTGAAATAAAAAAACAAAAATCTATCCGACTCGAATAAAGGGGTTGGTGGTTTGATCTGTTATTGCAAAAAATTTTCTCTGGTCTGATTAAAGGATTTATTTTAGATTAAATTTTAACAGGAGATGTAAAATAATAAATTTACTTATGTTTAAACTTATTTCTGTTTATTTCAAATTTAATTTTAACTCAAGATATAAAATAATAATTTTACCTCGATCTAATTTAAATTTATTTCGATCAAATTTAAATAAGATGTATCTTTTTCTTGTATTTTTCATTACACCACCTTTAATTAGTTCACAGGTATTTTCATTTATTTACTTTAATTTAAATGACAATAAACGATATATAGTTAGTTCACGGGAAAATATGTGAAAAATACGAAACTAATTAAAATGTATTAATTTGGGAAAATAAGTATCAAAATAGATATGGAAATCAAAACCGAAAAGTTTGGATTGAGCCTTCTCCTTCGATGCGGGCAGGGAGCAGGAACCGAAATTTAGTTGAGTTTGCTCCCTTTCTTCCATTGTGGACGAATCAAGGATAAATTGAGCATGTGCTCTTCACGGGAGCATGTTGGGCTTGCTAATCATAATTAACATTAAATTTAATGAGCAAATAGGCCACCAAACATTGCGAACACGATCGCATTAACGAGTTGTAATTAGGGCCGATGACACGGCCACGTGTGGGACGCGTGTTCGACGGCACCTAACACACTTGGACTAGTCACAATGGCTGCCCCGGGAATTCGATCCGGTGGGCGCGGTAGGTAGGTTTGCGCTGTGGCCTCCCAACAGTCTCGTCCGCCACCCGCGTCACATTAAGAAAAACGCTGCGATGCGTCTGACTCGATCGGCTGCAAACGAACGGGAGCAGATGCAGCGGCGAGCCATAAAATACGTAGACAGAAGAAGAGAGATATCGGACGAAGGAAGACAGCAGAGCGAAGATAAAAGAGTTTTCTTTGATTGCCGCGCGCTCTGTAACATCGTCATCATGCTTCGCTCGAAGCCATTGATCGGATGAGTCATACGCTCATCATTTTTCTTAATATTTTAGAAAAAAAAAAAAAAAAAAAAGGGGATTTGGTGGTGGTTGGCGGGGAATTCGGCGACCGCGTGCTCTCCTCATCTAATATCCAGAACAGCGGCCGGCTGTTCTTAGAGATCAACGATTGAATCTATTTTTCACTTTATGAGTTATCCTCCGATGCCGTCAAATTTGTAGTATTATATTTTTTTCAAAAAATTCATTTAAATCAAATTTATTTATTTATTAAACGAAATTAATTTTCTGAATTTGAATTCGACTCGTTTTTTAGATAAGTAATCCAATCCGAAATCGACTCATTTATTGAATGGGTTGGTTCCGATTGGGGTTATGATCCGAATTAATCCGTATTTGTTTATTTAATTAAATCAGTCATAATTTGATTCGATATAAATTAACTCAAATTTATATTCCCACGCTATTAAGTTCCGTTCGGTTTGGGATCACGATCAGAATCAGTTTATTTTAGAATTATTTTTTTCTTATAAAATTAGTATTACTTACTTATATTTATTATTAAATTAAATTATTATAAAAAATTAAATAGTTTTTCAAACTTTAAATTATTAAAATATTAATTTTAATAAAAGATATTAATTTACAAAAGTGATTCACTAATCTTAATTTTGATCTCAAATCAAATGGTCATCAACCGTGTGAAAATTATTCTAACTTTATTTTGACCTGATGGGCTTCAATTTAGATTTTAATTCGGAACAATGGCCTTTACTTTGGACCTGAGTCCAAAACGCAGGCCCATGTCACCTAAAACATGACCATCTAGATAGATTTAATTTAATTGAAACTTACCAATAATTCATTTTTCGTATTAATAAAAAATTAATAATCTCAATAATTATAATATATAATAAATATCAAAAGAAAAATAATTTCTCAGGCAAATCTCCATTAATGCATATCTTTCTGAAATTTTTACATACAACCCCTGAATTTATGAGTAACTCATCACGATTCCGATACTTACCTATAAAATTGCACAAAAGCCTTTTTTTCCTAAAGATTTATAGAAAAGTTCTCATTTCTAAAAATTTACCAAAAATTCTTTTTTCCTAAAATATTTACTGAAAAACCTTTATTTTCCTAAAAATTTAATGATGGCTTTTCTGCAATATTTTTTCAAGAAGGGCCTTTTTGTAATTTTTTAAAAATGACGTCTTTTGTACAAATTTTTAAAAAATGATTATTTTTCTGAATTTTTTTTAAAATGGAGGCTTTCTATAATTTTTTTAAAATCACAATTTTCTAAAAAATTTTTCTGCAAATTTTAGAAATCTAAGGCTTTTCACATTTTTTTAAAGAAAATAATAATTTTTTATGTTTTTTTTGCATATTTTAAAGAAAATTAAGAATTTTTTATAAATTTAAAGAAATTAAGGACTATTAAATTTTAAAAAAATTGGGGGCTTTTATAGAAAATTTAAAATATTGAGGACTTTGATGAAAATTTTAATAAAATGAAATTGTTATGTAAATTTTTGAAAATTGTGGCCCGTTTTGCAATTTTTTTTGAAAACGAGGATTTTTTGTAAAATTGTAGGAAAACAAGGAGCTTTCTGTAATTTAAAAAAGGGATTTTTTTGATATTTTGAAAAATTCATTATTTTTTAAATTTTGATGAAATTAAGGGCTTTTCTGTAAAATTTTAATAAAGTATGAGTTTTTGTAATTTTTAATAAAAAAAGATTTGTTAGGATTTGAATGAAACTAAGGATTTTTTTTATAAATTGTTAAGGAAATGAGATTTGTTACATAAGCTTTTTAAAAATCGAATACTTATATAAAAATTAATGTAAGAGAGAAAAAAAAAAAAGAAGAAATTTTGATCTAAATTTTGATAAAAATTAAATCAATAAAATTATAAAAAAATAATAATGAAAAAAAAAGGAGCAAAGAGGTGTGTACGGGAAATCTGGCAACAGCAGATGAACCGTTGACTCGTTGTGCTCCGGATGACGAGTCCAATAAAACGACACCGAATAATTTCTAAAACGAATAAACCGCGAGGATGCGATGATGAGCTCGCCCGGGCACACGTGAATAATGTCAGACTACGCTCCGAACCCCTCGCGTTTCTCATTTTCAACGTTTCGATCGACCTCTGAATTCTGAGAGGAAAACCGATAAATTATATCAGTTTTTATAATATCTAAAATTAAAATTGATGATATATAAAAATCCGAGGTAAAATCGATATGAACCGACTCGAAGATTGGAGTTCAGAAATGGGCTAACCCAATATGAGATGGGATTTTCTAAGACACCGAACCGTGGGGCGATGAAGACCGAGTACAAAATACGGATCAAAGGCTAAACATCGGTTTAGGACCGTGGAACTTGGTTCGTTATCATACCGAGTTAGACCAAACATCGGTTCTTTTGGTACTCTATTTAGGTCAAAATTTCACTTAACTTAAACACCCCAATTTTGAATATGGGAATAATTACTCATGAAAAGATTTGGATTTTGAGATTGTCTGTTGCGAAAAATTTAACTAAGATAATGATGTCGCCGATGGTGAAATTTTAATTCAATCAATATTATAAGTAGTCTAATATATGGAAAGGTACAAATTAATGTCCTACCATTCTTTTTACTTACATATTATTATTTTTTATTTTAATTTGAACGTCGAAATAACCGCGGTTCAAAATTTTAAAAACTTAGTATAAACTATAAAATAATATATAATAATATATTTTTAAAGCATCCATCGCTTATCACAATTTTAGAGAAAATTGCGGAAGAAATAAAAAAAATAAAATTATGAAATTAAAATTTAATATATATAATATATATGATATATAAATAAATGTACGGATAATATATTTATATGGTTATATAAAAGAGGCATGATTTTAGTTTATTAGTTTTCTATAAAATGATTTTTTTGATCATTTTTGATCATCTATTCTGTCCTCGGCGTGACAAGGCAGAAGGGTAACGAAATAGTCAATAACTTATGCTCGGGTCGCGAAACACATTCCGTGATTCATGGCCATTAAGGTCTAAAATACGTGGAATCTTGGCTTTCATGAATCAGTCCAAACTCTTTCGTTTTCTTCAAATGGAAACGGAAGGATTTCATGCATTTTTCTCTTCTCGTTTGGGTCTTTTATGAGCGCACGCTTGTTGCTTCGACCTGCAAGCGACTGCCTTCGCCGGTTCTGGGTTTGTGTTTTTGTATTAGGGCTTCAGTGGAGACCTGGCCCCTCCACTCCTCCCCTCCGGGTGTTCTATTTTGGGAGTTTGGATCAAATGCAAGCCCTCAAACACAGTCCCTCCCATCGGTTCAGATCATGTAACCTCGTCTTCCTGTTGTAGGGTTCTTATTGGATGATGTTGGTGACCAATGTCGAGCCAAGGACAGGTGATGAGCAGTATGGTTTTAGTAACCGTCTTGCTTTGGGGCATTCACATGTGAAACCCTCCTTCCTCCTCGAGTGCGCGTGCATTTTAGCATTTATACCCCCCTTAACCCCTCTTCTCCCAACCCCCATCTCTTCTTCTTCCTTCCTCTTCTTCTCGTCACCATGAAGAAGCAGCACAAGCTTCTTCCTCTCCTCCTCCTCCTCCTCCTCCTCCTCTTCATCCACACTGTCAAGGCCTCTCGTCCACTGAAACAAGGTAAATATCTGAGACTCTCTGCTCTGTTCTTTCATCCTCTTGCATTTCCTTCCATGAACTGTAGCATGTTTTTATATGCTGTTTGGTTTTCTTGTAGAGAGAGACGAGCTGCAGATGCATGAGTTTCCACTCGCAGAAGAAGATCCTGCAAATGTAAGATGATTCTCTTTCATTTCCTTCATGTTAGCAGTGTGCTTCTCTCTTTCCCTAAAAAACCTGAAATGTTGGCAGCTGATGGGGCTGGAGGAGGAATGTGATGGAGCAGACCAGGCATGCATGAAGAGGAGGATGGTGTCTGAGGTCCATCTGGACTACATCTACACACAGCACCACAAGCCATAGATGAAAAGAGAACCTCAGACAATAAACTACTCTTTTAGCTGTTCAGATCTCTAAAACAAAGGCAGCAGCTTAGCATATGCAGTGCTTCCGCCTTGCAGATGCTGCCCACAAAACATTACCACAGAAAAATAATTACCTTACAGTATGTGCCATAGCTGTCACTGCAGCTGGTTAGGTGGCGTGTTCCTCTCCTGTGCCTCTGTGCTTGTCACCATGGAATCTCTGTGTGGTCTCTATAATGTAATCCCTTTTCTTCCAATGTGTTGCTTTCTTGACTGACTTCACCTCTATCATCAAAAAAGGATGACAGAATGAAAGGGCATGGCATGAATGATAGAATACTTTGAAAGGGAATCTAGCATCTTGTTCTCTAATTTTGGGGAGAAAGTGTTGGACTTGCTCCCCCCCCCGACAAAGCTAGTGACCTCCACCTAATGTGTGATATCAATGAAAGCAAAGCCTTTTCCCTTTCCCTAGAGTAATGCCTTTCTCTCTTTGTGGAAAAGGAGACATGACCTCCAAGCTTTGATACTGTGATCATCTTTCCAAGTGTGCTCATATGGCTCGTGGCATTCTTCTTCTTCTTCCTTGATTGAGATTTGAGCGTTTTCGTGAGCGCACTCGAACGTTGAGGAGGATTGGAAGTGATGCCTTAATGTTTGACGATAAGAATGTCCACTTTGGTTTGATGACTGCATTCAATAGCTGAGTCAAAACAGCCTGGTTTGTGTTGGGAGAAGTCCACATTTGACTCCCTTTGGACCACAAATGGGGAAGATGTGGAATCACATTTATGTTTTGTGATTACCAGATTGGGGAAAAATGTGCCAGCAATGATTCACAGAGGAGTGTTCATGCTGGTTTCCCTCTGTTTGTCAAATGTAATGATGCATCTGCCAAATGTTTCCACTTAGTTTTCTCCTCGTCGTCATCCTGATCATCATTAACAGTAAATTGCATGACAGTCTTTTAAGTTTGTGATGAATTACTCAGGCTAAATCATGTAAATTCGCGTATTGGTTTTGCTTTTCTGTCTGGATTTTTGTATAATTGTATGTATGTTATCCTCCCGTGACCCAATCCAACGATTCATATAACATGCCGATGTGTGCTGAACTCGATCATCTGTTTCGGCTCACTTCTCCGCCGAACGGAATCAATTTTCTGTGTATTCGAATCGGGTTGATTCGGTCGAAATCGCACCGAACAAAAAATATCGGTTCCGTTGTAAAAAATTCATTTCGGCCGGTTCAATTTTGATTTTGGAATACGCGTGCTTTACTCGCCACGTACCCAATTTCTTTGTTGACACGTATGAAATCACACGTCAGCACTACAGACTAACAAAAAGTTTCGGTGCCCTTCACCCTTCGAAGTTTTTCGATGGTGGAAGAAGGCGGAGGCGAAGAGGAAGAGCCGATCGCGAGGTAGAAGATGGCTCGAAGGCCCAGGCCCCACTGTCCAAGATCATCGCCGTCATCTCCACCGTCCCCCCCTCCGCCCCCCACCCCCCACCCTCCAAATCGAGGACCGCAGCCGGACGACGTGGTGGCGGGATCCGCGGCGGAGACAGAATATTCCGATCGGAGATCGTGGACGTTCCGGAGGATACGGAGGCCGAGGAGATAAGGGAGAGAAGCGAAGGGTGCCTGGACCTGCTTCTGGAGGCGGTTCGGCAGATCTCGAACGGAGACGAGGGGAAGGGGAAGGGGAGGCGGAGTTGTTCGAGGATTGCGGCCCCGCCGTGGGATCGAAGCGAGGGAGGAATCAGGCTCTGCCGTCAAGGTACCGCGACTCAGTCCCCGATCCGTGGAGGAAAATGCCGGCCGTCGCCCGCTGCACTCGAACGGCGAACCCGTGAATCGGGAGATTTCCGGTAAGATTACCGAAATATCTATTTATTTTCATTTTAGTTTTTGATTTCATGCATGGGTGTGTGCATATAGGTGTACCAGAACTGGTTCAATCAATTCTGTCCGCCAAGATTTGCTCGCTTCTATTGGGGGTGTTTGGTTTATCTTCACTAATTTGGTTAAAATTTAGTCAGATTAGTGACTTTAGTTCGACTAGTTAGTCAAATCGAAAAAAATTATTTGGGGTTAGTATGATTAGTGGATTTTTTTTAAAATTTGCTTCCAAATTTGTTATTTAACGTGACACTAATTAATTTTCTTGTGTAAACAATTTAGTCTACCAACTAATTAGAACAATTTGATTATAATTACGTTGCATAATTATATTTAACAAACAAGATAACTTTGCATAAAATGAAAACATATTAATTCAAGATGTAAATGAAAAAGAAGACATAAGCAATTTCATTTTTAAAATTATAAAATATGTAATTAATACCATAAAATTAAAATATTGGTTATAGAAATTTTCGTTTTCGTAATTAGGCAACCACTTACAAAAAAATAATTAAACAGTCAATCGGGCATATGAATGGTAGCTGGACGGTGTTGCTTAGCATTTATTATTACTAACCACTTACTAATATGTTATTTGCATAAAATAAAAATATCAAACATAAATTTTATAATTTAAAATAATATTTAAATAGTTTACTTAAATATTTTCAACGTCGCTTGTCCAATGTTGTCCTCGTGTTTTGATTATCTACCGACATGGAAAGGAGAAGTCAAACGTAGCGGTAGTGGTTTTAATAGTATCAAACGGACAGCCCGATGTGGATGAAGCCTGTTCCTCATACAATAGTCAACCTTCTCTGTCGATGTGAACGGTGAACTGTTCATGTCAGCGTTGACTTTTCGGTTCTAGTGCCCCATTCATTCTCAGCCTGCAACGAGGTCTCTTCATTAGCTTTCCGCTCCGTTCATCTTTGTTGGAAAAGTCATATTCAACATGCAAATTCTTCAATAATATCTTGCATAAATGACCAAAAAAAACATTGTTTTAACAAATCAAATCGTGATTTAGCTACCAAAGAAATAAATTAGTTCATATTAAAGTCATTTTACGGCCTTAACCATCAGATTACCTCATGGCTGACATCTATGACACAGGACGGCACAATAACATAGCACACAGGCTCTGCACAGGTACAACCCACAACTAAACCAATTGAAATCCAAAACCAAAGTCAGCATTGCACATACAATACTCTCTGCGTGCTGCAGGATCTAATCTTCTTCAGCTCTTCCTTTCAGTTCTTGATCCATTTTTGCTCCACTGGAAGAACAAGGAGAAGAATTCAGATGCATACTTCCACCCACTGAGACATCTTCTCTTTGTGTTTTTTTTTTCTCATTTCGAACAGTCACTCCACTCGAAGTTCCTACCTTACGAGTTCTTGCTATATTATTAGCCATGGACCTCCATTCAAGACGCTTATCTTGATTCTAATGCCCTCTCCAATGCGAAGATGAAGCTTGTTCCTGCCTTGCTCTCCTTCTTCTTTTTGTGTTGCAGCATAACTGTGTCTTCTGCATCATCTTCTTCAGGAGTCCAGCTGGTGGTACCGAGAGGCTTCTCTGCTTCGCCGAGCAGTTTGTGGTCGTCTTCTTCTTTCCAATCCATTCTGAACGATTACAGTGGTGTTTTCGCCTTCGGTTTCCTCCAAATCGGGTCGAACCAGCTCGACCTTGCCGTTGTCCACCTCCCTTCGTCTGAGCCACTCTGGCGAGCTATTCCTGCTCGGCCGGCAACATGGGGAGATTCTACCTCTCTCTCCTTTAATGGCAGTTTGGTTCTTTCTGACCCCAAGCATGGTGTCTTCTGGTCGACTAATAATACTATTGGAGGTGACAACCTTGTTCTGCTTAACTCCTCCAATCTTCAAATCCAGAAGCTCGGGAATCCGGTCTCGGTCCTCTGGCAAAGCTTTGACTTTCCGTCGAACACCATTGTCCAAGGCCAGAACTTCACCACCAGAGCTGCTCTCTTTTCCGATAACGGGAAGTTCTCTATGAGCCTGGGGTTGAACTACCTCGCCCTTCACATGGAGTTCGCGGGCGGGCTTGCGCCCATGTACTGGAAGCACACGGCGCTCGAAGCCAAGGCTCAGATCGTCCCGGGTCAAGGTCCTATCTTTGCCCGGATTGTTCCTGTCGGTTTCTTGGGCATGTATCAGAATGAAAAGGCTCCCGTCGACGTGCTCTCCTTCGACACTTTCAACAGAGGGATCACCGGATTCCGGCGGCTGACATTGAAGTCCGACGGCAACCTCAAAGCTTACTACTGGAACGGTTCAATCTGGGTGTTGGATTTCCAGGCCATTACTGCTGCTTGCGAGCTCCCAAGTGCCTGTGGAGCGTATGGGCTCTGCCAAGCAGGGGAGCCACAGTGCGGGTGCCTGGATGACAGCACGGAAGCGTGTCCGCCGGCCGATTCCAGAAGCCTCTGCAGCCAAGTAGGAGATGGGTACTGGGTTTTGAGAAGGAACGGCGTAGAATTGCCAAACAAGGAGCTGATTGGGTACCAAAAGCTGGCATCTTTGGAGGAGTGCGAGAGGTCCTGCGAGCAGAACTGCAGTTGCTGGGGCGCGGTGTACAACAATGCGACTGGATTTTGCTACAGGATAAACTATCCAGTGCAGACGCTGCTGGAGGTGGCGGACCAAAGGAAGATGGGGTACTTCAAGGTGAGGACGGCGAATGAAGCCGGCGGAGGGAAGGCAAAGGTGAGACTGGCGCTGCTAGTGGTCGGCGTCGCGGTGCTTCTGGTAGGCGCTGGGTTGGGAGTTTATAGGATGTGGAACCAGAGGAGGGGGAGGGATGATGTCGGAGGAGCGATGGCGGCCGGGCCATACAAGGATCTCAACTCGGGCTCGTTTCGGTCGATAGAGATGTCGGAGTCTCTCAGAAAGTGAGAAGGAGAAGAGGAAGACGAAGACAATGACTGTCCTTGGTTTTTCAGGAACTGCTAGTAGATACAATTCTGAGGTAGCAGTACCAGAGATTTTAGTTTTGTGAATCTATTGCAATCCAACAGCTTCTTCCTCCAATTTTTGGCCTATGTAGCTAAGCTTCCGACATAAATAATATTTAGGAAAAGTTACTTAGAAAACCCTGAAAATTTTTAAAATTGTCTATCAACTTCTAAAAAATTTTAAATCGCCAAAAACCTCGGCAGGTCATGGATAAGGAGAGGGAGGGACGACAGAAGCAACGTAGAGCTCACGTGTCATGGGTGGAGAGGGTGGCAGGTTGACAAGGCAGAGTCCGCGAATGAGGAGGAAGACGAGGGAGGAGTGAAATGGCTTCTGGATCATAGTGAGGGAGATGGGAAAGAGCTAATTGTAGAGCTTTCGGTTGGGCATGTGTTTATTATCGACAATGACAGTAAAACTGAGGAAGATGCAAATCATGACGTAGAAGTAGAAGGGGATGATCTTTTTCATAACAATGTTGTTCCTCGCCGCCGATGAAGGTTACTGTCGCATTCTGTTAGGTTCAATAGGTCTGTAATCGATAGTAATTATTTTTAGTTTTATATTAATAAAATATTAAAATTAAAATTAGGTTAAATATGACGATTGTTGTAAATTCAGCAATGAAGTATTTTTCTGAAAAATTAAAAAAACAAAATTCTAAAATTAGATAGGCTACGAGCCGTAGACGAATAAGAGTAATATCGTATTAGGTCAAAAATATCACACAATCAATAGTGGTGGTAATGATCACCTAATTCTATATTATAATCGTGTGTAACACGAGGAAATAGAGGAACTTAGATTCCGTTTAGGCGTTTAGTTTGGGATCAGGATTAGGATAAACCCATTTCAAATTTTTTTTTTAAAAAAATTAACATTACTTATTTTACACTATTATTAAATTAAATTATTATAAAAATTAAATAGTTTTTCGAATTTTAAATTATTGAAACGTTAATTTTAATAAAAAGATATTAGTTTACAAAAGTTATTCACTAATCTTGATTCTGATCCTGATTCTGATTTCGAATCAAACGGTGTCTAGATCTCAAAATAAAATAATTAATTTATAATCATTTTTATTGAATTATCTATTCTAATTACTTCACACATATAGAAATAGAATTATTTATATCTAATCGCTTTTACTTATAACAAAACAAATCTTTTATAAGCCACCGAGGACCGGAGAAAGTTAATAGAAAGGTTGATAGAAAATTTAAAATGTAGATGATTTTTTTGGCCATTTCAAATTTGAGGGTGTGAAAATAAAAAAATAACATAAAATATTTTGAACCTAATTATAAAACTGATTATTGTAGAGGATTCTTTTGCTGTGAGCAGAGAACCGATTCTCTTCAAAATCAGCTAAACTGATTCTCTTTTTTCTATGCCAATTGCTGTGAGCAGAAAGCCGCGGATTTAGCGGTGCAAACCAGCAGTGCTCGAAAAATTCTCGAGCTCCCATGAGCTTTGCTCAAATTTAATTTTCAGAAATTAATTTTTACTTTTTTTAAAATTAATTTAATTTAATATAAATTGTATATATTATAAAAACTTATAAAAAAATATCAATCACAATATCACAAATTATAATTAACAAATTCATAATAAAAGAATATTAAACCTAAAAAATTTATAAATAATACTAATAATATATATAACTTAAAAATTATAAATATTGAAGAAACTATATTGATAAAATAATATCTAAATATAAAAAATTATATTAATTACAACATCACAATTAAATAATTAAATATATATTATATGTCATATATTATAAAATATATTTTTAAAATTATATTTTTATATATATAAAAAATAAACAAGATTTTGAGTTGAAATTGATTGAGCTAGATTCAGCTCAAGCTCGATTTTTTTGGTAAACGTGTTGAGTTTTCGAATTCAAACTTGACTCAAGTTGAAAACAAGTTGAGTTAAATTCGAGTCGAGTTCAATGTGCTCGTAAGGTACGAACTAAATTGACACCCCTAGGCAAACCTACGACTAGACTTTTCCTTGTGACAACATAGCTTGACGGTAGCACACAATGCAATGATGTGGAGCTTGACAATGGTGTGAGACTTGAGGAGAATCTAGGCTAGTTTCTTTACTTCAATATTGTGTTCTAGAGGTCACATGATCTTTTCGAAGACTAAAGAAAAATTGTTGTTATTTTGGTACAATACTACATGTTGAGGTTCCCATTTTAACCTACGAAGCTTAGATTTTTCTCATATTCCCTTCTTCTAATGTTAAGAATCTATTTTTATTCTCTAATGGTCTAAAAGTTATGATTTAAATTGTCAGTTGTATGATTTTTGTAGTTATAATTACTTTTATTTATCTGCTTTAGCTTTAGAGAAAAAGACTTGAAATAATTTCTTTGTGTTCATTTTTCTTTCTTCACAAGTAAGCGATGAATGATCCTCAATAATATTAAGTTAGCTACCTAAATGTTAAAATTTTGTATATTTAGATAATCGTGAAGTATGAATATATATTATATGTGTTTTTTATAATATTTCTTGCCATTTTAATGCCTCATATGAGGATTATTCCATATATGACAATTTTATTATATTTACTTGTCTATAAAAACGTGAAGATCATGTATGTGATTTGTAAAAATGATTACTTAGTTTTTGATATTATTTCATACTTATATATTTTGAACTTGAAAAACCATATATATAATCATGGATAAGAATTTTCTGATTTATAAATATTTTTGGATGTCAATATTATGATTTATATTTGAATTGGTTGTTTCCCACTTGCATGTTGTTCTAGTTCAGTAGTTAGGACTAATAATGATATTTTATTATAATCCAACCATTGGAGAAAATAATAGTATTTTTGTTCAGCTTTAGTCATTGGGGATAACAATGATTATGTCGATATGTATTTATATTTTTGTAGAAATTAGTTTTACTGCTATCCGAGGACATCATAATAGCGACATATTTTTAATAAAACCAATTTCATGGGTACTTTTTGAGTTCTATTACAGTCACTTTTTTCTATTATGGTATGACCAAATACATGTGAACCCACTACTTTATATAGACGACATTAGTCATTATATTTTGATTCAATTTATGATTTTTTAGATAAACCTTTATCAATGGGTTCAGCAACCTTATTCTTACTGAGTTTTTGTATAGTTATATTTATGGTGTTTGGTTAAACTTTTGAAAGGATTCAATGTTGCTTTGTATTATATCTTAAAATTATGTGTGTATGTATATATATATATATATAGTTGTCTTAACATGATATTACTCATTTTCTTATAAATTTTAATTTTAAAGACCAATTTGAAAAAAGAGACATGCGATACTCTACAAAATTATTTTTTGAGTATTATTTCAAATTAAAATTAGAAGTGATTGTATAAGATTTTATTTGTCAAATATTTAAGTCTGTAAGTTTAGTTAAGATTCATATTCTTTAATTTTTTAGAATCTTGTGACTTATTAAACTAATTTATGGACTCATTATTTTTTACTTAGCCGTGGTCTTTAATGATTCGATTATTTTATGATAAAATATTAAATGCTTGATAATTAGAGAATATTGATTATACTTGTTAAGATAATGGTCATGTATTATTGATTTGGTAAAAAAAAAAAGAAATGATTTGTAATGATATACAATGAGTCTTATATATGTATAGTATAGGTAGATGTATGATGTCCATTATATCTCGATTTTGGATCGATAAAGAGGGGTTGATAAAAAATTTAAAAATTTTGAATTTTTTTTTGATGATTTTTCCTAAAAGCCATGCATTCTTCTGTCTTTGTTTGGCTTATAATTTGAGTGTTAGAGAGTCCAATTCGAGGAGCTCCTCCCACGATAATCGCAAGTCTAATCCAAGTTGAGGAATTCTGCCGGAAAAACAAGCGAGAATAGAAAGAAGTGGATTCGTCGAGTAACACCGCGTCACAACGCGACATCAGTTTTCTTGAACAGAACAGAGAGGAGTTGGGCGGAGCATTCCACTCCATTGAAGTATGGACAACCATGCCATAGAACTACAGATGATGAGTTCATTTGCGACAACCATGCCATAGAACTACAGATGATGAGTGCAAATGCTCGGGCCAGAATCTGAATCAATTGGTCCATTCTGAAAGGTCAAGGGTTCATATCCCCATTCATGAATAAACAATGGAGAAGGTGGAGGAAATGATCATGGATGCATATTAGACTTCCATAATGCATGTTTCATTTGTCAACGAAACCAGACAGGAATCCAAAAGCCAGAAGGAAATGCTGCCTTCGGACGTGCACTTCACCTCCCCATTTAGAGGATTGAACCACCAAATTGGTAGGTATAAGTCATATTCTAGTGCAAAAGAGTAGTATTCCGCAGGTACCGATACGGATTCCTAACATGTATCAGTCGAATACGATGAACAACGGTGTTCGACGAGCAATGTTAAATGATAAAGACTAGAGTTCAGTTCTAAGGCTGCTCCATCCTCAGATTCCATTTGTCTGGCCAAATATAAGGGGTCCTTGTAAGGCAGGCAACTGACCTCATCCCTTTCCAAATAGTTGAGCCATTCTCTTACTATTTCGATCCCGACTTGGCTGTTGAGTTGGTTGGAAATTTATTGGGTTATTTATTCCTCTACATGGCCCTCAGATCTGATGATCCCAATCCTTTATCTAAAAGTTTGCTTTAGGACCTAACTCAATGGCACATCTCAATCTCAAGCTTTTGAAAAAAGATAGATTTTTTTTGGTTGCTAGCTACTTCCAACCTACAATCATCCCATTTTTTTCTCTCCTAACATCAGTGCCAAGTAACCTACTCAAAAATCCCATCAATATCATCTATGCTTCCTGGCAATCCAACCCATTTCCAAAGGTACCTTGATCTCGACTTCCAAATTAATTGCTTGTGCTTCATCGCTGAGGTCACAAGTTTCAACTCTAAGATATTGCTGTTGTTGACTGTGCTTCGAATTTCATTACCCAACAGTGTTGAATACTGGTACAAATTTGGAGACAAACAAAATTGTGATTTTTTTTTTTTTTTTTTTTTTGAGATTTATGTACATTTGGAGTTCTATGTTATCATCGTCCTCTTGACCCAATCTAGGGTTTGGGATTTGCGGGTGCAACAATGGTACCTATTCTTATGCAATAGTGTACTGCACTGAAACTTTTACTCTGTTGTTTTGCTTCTGAGATCAAGCTCTTTGTCAACTCTTTTTTAAAATAGTCATTAGTGATATTAATGACCATGCCAGATGACAATATTATATATTACTCTGCAGTTAATGACAATGAAACTGTTGCTGTAACAGCTTTATACATTTTTGAGTTTGCTTTTATGTATGAATGCAAGAAAGGCAAGAACTTTGAGGGAATTGATGAGATGAAATTCCTCGCACAAAAGGGCAACAGAACACGAAGGTCTGGAGAGGAAAAAGGCCCAAGGCAAGTTTATTCCTCTCTTTTCATTCTCCCCCTTACTTCCATTCCAAGCGCCAGAGCAGATCCTTCCATTCTTCCCAATCAAGATATTCTTTTCTAGGACTGTGTCCTTGTCCATATCTCTCAAATCATAATCATGTCCATGGCCTCTTTCTCTCTCTATCTACATCTGCTTTCTTCTGCTTTTTCTTCTCCTTTTCATTTCATATAGGTTGATATCTAGAGCTGTAATGGTGAGCAAGGCCAAGAAGTCCCTTGTCCGCAGCCATGTTTCTCTGCCTCCCAAGATGAGGACTTTTGCCTCCTGCCTCAGTGAGCACGCCGTCAAGGTGTCGGATACATCCTGCTCCGGCGGCGGCAGCAGCGGCAGCAACAACTCCTTGACGGTTATCGATCCCACCGGGCAGAATTCAGTCACCAGCGTCTACTTGTCCAGGCTCTCGTCCTCCAAGGAGCTCTTCATTACTGTCACATGGTCAAAGGTTCTCTCTGTTGTTGTTCAGGATTGTGAGAAGCACGGGTCGGCGAACACAATGGTGCTGAAGAAGAACAAAGGAAGCCATTCTTATGTCCAAGGCGACTTCGCCATTGGCCTTTGTTGGGATATCTCTGAGGTCAAATATGGCTCCGGGAATGATCCTGCCAGCGAAAATTTTTATGTTGTCGTTGTAGTTGATGCCGAATTCGCGCTCTTACTTGGTGGCATGAGTAATGACTACATTGATAAGAAGTTTGACGAACGAATCCCTGTTGCGGAGTTCATGATGATTAGCCGAAAAGAGCAAGTGGTCATCCACAGTGTTTATTCGACGAAAGCTAGGTTTCAGGACGGAGGAAGAGAGCACGAGATCACTATAAAGTGCAAGGGAGACTCGTGGGACATGAAGGAGTCGGAGCTGATGGTGTGGGTTGACAAGAAGAAGGTGGTGTGCGAGCAGAAGCTGGACTGGAACTTCAGGGGGAATCAGATAGTGTTCGTTGATGGGTCGCCGGTGGACTTGATGTGGGATGTCTGCGACTGGTGTTTTGGCGGCGCTGCGGGCTCTGCTGTCTTCATGTTCAGGACGCGAAGCTCGCTGGAGAGCCGGCTCTGGCTGGAGGAGGAGAATGTCCAAAAAGAGCATGGCTTCCCGGTTTTCTCCCTCTTGATCCAAGCCCGCAAGCGCACATAGGAACAAGGTTTATCCTGACTGTCTCTGTTGTTTTCTTTGGCTTTCATTCAAATTAAAAGAAGTTACTGAATTCTTTAGAAGAAACATCAATGAAAACAAGTTTGAAAATGTTTGATTGATGCCTTTTATTTTAAGATTGTCTTATTTTTCTGTATCAAATTAGTTTCAATCTGTACTTAATGTGAAGAAGAAAGGTTTGACATATAGAATCCTCAGTTTCTTCTGAAATGTCACTTGTGGAGTACGGAGAGATTGCCTTGGAGGCAAAAAAGATGGAATTTTTTCTGTCTAGGAAGCGTGAAGGGCTGATTCTGCTAATAAAGGAATCAATTAACGGAGACTTTTTGCAGATAAAAAAATTGATGGAGATTTTAGGATTCTTCCCAATATGAGATCATAAAGAGTGGCCATTGATTAAGTTTGAAATCAAAGTTGGCATTCAATTACTGAACAAATTTTCATTAATGCTGAATTAATTACTTTCCCATGGTTTTGATAAATTTGCCTTTGCTTGTTCTGTTACATCTCCTTCGTATCAATTTCTCATTAAGCATCTCTTAATGCCATTAATCTGGCTGTTTTGCAAAGATTAACTAGGGAAGAATTCGGAAACAAAGTTGAACATAGGGAACCCATGTGAGCAATCCTTGGATGAAGGTAAGGTTGGCAACTTGTAATGGGAAATGCGTTGAGTCAACTCTGTATATCAATGTTGACAGTTGCATTAGTACTTCAGACGTCCACCTAATTGATATGAAAGGTCATCTTCCCTGTATTTGTATATGTTTTTGTTTGTTGAGACTTTTCCATAAGATTATACTTGAGATATATGCATATCAGTTTGTGGCAGTTCATCGAACAGGTAAGTATAATCTGAGTCTCGTGAGGTAGGCAGGCGAAACGCCAGTAGCGATCCGTCTACTAGCCAGATTCATGAACAAGATCATGGGGAATTCTGCCAAGATATAGAGCTTGTGGTTAATTCTCGGCAATTATTATGGTGTTAGACATGATGAATCAGTCCTCATAATATTTGTCAGTGTTTTGAAGAAATTCTTTCAGCGAAACACCTCTGAGAATTCTTTGTTATCCGCTTGTTTAATTTATTTCTTGAGCTAATCCTATTTCTCTAGGAAAGGAATAACAAGGTATGAAATAACCTCAAATTTGGTATAGCTATGGAAGCTATACTCTTACTATACGATCAAAGCTTCCATATAGATACAAAACCACTTCAACTCATGTAGAGGACAACTGCAATAAGGAGACTGAAGACATGGAGAAACAAGGCAGGAGTTTAGGAGTCATCCTAGCGTATGACTCGGTTCCTAGAAACCCACCCTCCGGTCACCCGCCCTCCATAGTTTCCTTCTCCGATGGTCACCTTGCTCGGATCGCTGATCACAATGTTGTCATACGCAAACGAGCCAGATCGACCGCCAACTTTTTGAGGCGCTTTCACAGGGCAGGAGTTGGAACCCTTCAATGGCATGGGAACATAGTTGAAGTTCTGATACTTGGGGTAGTATCCAGCTCCCCTGGGCAGAACTTGTACAGACCTGTGCTTTGGCATTGTCATATAGAGTGGCTTTTTGTTCGAGTATTTGTCGTTCTGGTAATACTGGCGGAGCTGATACTGGCCAGCCTCCGACTGGATGCGGACATAGTTATAAGCATTAGGATAGTCGGACGATGACTGGGAAGCGCAGCGGTTGAACACGCGAGTGAAAGAGAAATGAAGACATTAGTGATTGAAAGATTTGGAGACTTTCTGAGGAGAAGAGGAAGAAGAAGAGCTCACCATAGTTCTTCACTGGATTAGAGATGTTTCAGCTGGCTTGCATGTGAGCAGGAAGGGAGGATGGTGGTTGCTTTTGTAAACATTTCTCAATTACAGACGAAGATACTAAACAAAGACTAAAAAAAGTGGTGCACCAGCGAAGCCAGTTTTCATAGCCTTTGGCTTAAAATTCTTCGATTTAAATTTTTGGAATAGTTTAGCATATCAGAAAACTCCATTTACAGGTGAGATGGTCTTAGTTTACAGAGAAGGCTGAGTCTTTGTTTAGAATATTATTATGGCTTTTAATATTAACCATTAAGCAAGATTTGTGGAAATTAAGTGCAGCACTGGCCTTCTCATTTCATTTATGAAATTAGTCAACCTGTTTGTCACGGGGAACTTAAGACATTCTCAGCATTTTTAGAAGGGTAAACTTATTATAGAGATAATTAAAAGTAATTTCAAGCTGAAGAAGAGTTAATTAGTGGTGTCTTTCTTTTCTGAGCAAAATTTGTTCTGTCAGGGGAAGGAAAGCTAAAGGTATATTTAGTTACAAAAATTATTTTTTATTTTTCAGCTCTAATTTTCATCTTTGTTTTTTTATTTTATTTTTATAGAAAATTATGAAAAATAAAGAATATATTTATTTTAGTAAAATATGAAACTAATTTTTTAATTTTAAAAAATGAGAAAATACATACAAAATCATGTTATTTTCTTTTGAGAAAAAATTACAAATAAATTAATGTTATTTTATTTTTATATTTCATTAATTTTATATCTATTTTTAAGACTATTCATTTTATTTTTATTGAGTGAATAATAACTCTCAAATTTAAAAATATTGTAAAAATTTACAAATTAAAATACAATGTAATTATACATTTTTCGTATAAAATATGTCATTCAAATAATATAAAAGTGAAAAATATGGAGAAACGTGTGTTTTCTCATAAAAATAAATTATAAAGAAAACACCAGAAAATAATTTTAAAGTATTTTTTAAAATTTAATATAATTTTAGAAAACAAAAAACTAGTTGTCAATTTTTCAAATTGGAAAAAAAAAATACTTTTAAATAATATCTTTAATTTTTTTTGTCTCTGTAGAAATATTTTTAAGAAAAATAGAGTAGTTTTATGCAAATAAACAAACTCTGACCTTCCATCGAAGCAAGCTTTACCATGTATTTTCTTGATATAGTTAGCCGGCCGATCAACTACATGGTTGCATTTTTCAAATTGATGGGACAATTTTGTTTGAAGTAAACCAAATTATATTTAAATAATATGTTATTATATTAGATGATGATGTAAGTGATGAAATTCAATTTCATCATTAGTGATAAATTCATTTTGTGTGTTTTAATTCATGTATCTAACGAGTATATATAACCTCATTGTAATAGTACTTCGAGGGAGTAGAATATAATGAAATGATGTAAATTCTCCATTTGAAGCTTTCTGCCTCCCCATTCATCATTTTGTTCCAACAAATTTCGCACAGAAAAGAACAGGAAATAAACTGTAATTTGGAAGTAAACAAGTAAAAAAGTAGAAAGATCTGTTGAATTGCCCTCCACTTAATACACATAAGAAATTTCTTCAATTAAAACAAGGATAATTACGGGTGACCCCCGTAATTAGCCTTAATTACGGTAAACCCCCCGTAATTTCCGTAATTACCCCCACCCCCCTCAAATTCGCCCATATTTATCCACAGCCCCTGATTGTTATTTAATTAAATTTTTTCTAAAAAATTCCGATTTTACCCCGGTTATTTTACATATACCCCCCTAAAAACTTACTTTTTTATATTTACCCCCCGGATTTTGCGTTTTTACAAATAACACCCCGAAAGAAATCAGATTTACAAAAAAGTTCTGAAAATTCGGATTTTTGCAAATAAACCCCCGGAAATTATTCCGATTTACAGAGAAGTCCCCGAAAATTCGGATTTTTGCAAATAACACCCCGAAAGAAATCAGATTTACAAACAAGTCCTCGAAATTAGAATTTTTGCAAATAAACCCCTGAAATTATTCTGATTTACAGAAAAGTCCCCGAAATTCGGATTTTTGCAAATAACACCCCGTCGCGCGGGCGGGGACGGGGGGAGGCCGGCAGGCGGCGGGAGCGGAGGCGGCGGGAGCGGAGCCGGAGGCCGGTGGCTGGAGCGGAGCCGGAGGCCGGGGCGCCGGCGCGCCGAAACGCCGAAACGCGCCGTGCCGCCCCGCGTGCCGGGGACGGAGGCCGAGGCCGGCGCAGCCCGCCGGGCCGGGGACGGACGGCCTTGGCCTTGGCCGTCCGCGCCTGCGTGCCGGCGCGCCGGCCTCGGCCTCCGTCCCCGGCACGTGGGGGCGGAACGGCCTCGGCCTCCGCCTCCGCTCCCGCCGCCGGCTCGCCGGCGCCCCGGCCTCCGCCACCTTCACCGGCGCGCGAGCGCAGATTTTTGCAAATAACACCCCGAAATTATTCAAATTTATAGAAAAGCCCCGAAATTTTGATTTTTGCAAATAACACCCCGAAATTATTCCGAATTACAAAAAAGTCCAGAACTTTCTTATAAAATCCTCTTCTTCCTGTAGCCCTAAACGTATCTGCGCGCCGCTGCCGCCGCTCTGCTCTGCCGCTGCCGCCGTCGGTCCTGCGCAGCTGCTGCGGTCGCTGCCCCGCCGGCTCGCCGTCGCCGTCAGCTCGCTGCCCTGCGCCACCCACGCCGTCGCTGCTCTGCGCTGCGCCCCCCCACGCTGCGCCCCCCACGACTGCGGTCGCTCCTCTTCCTTTTAAAAACTTGACAATTATTTTTCTTATTTTATGTGATTTTGAAACAATACAATAATAAATGTGACTGTATTTTTTTGCAGGAAGTTCGTCAAATCTCTAGGATCAATTTTCATTTGGTAAACAGTCTTTCTCGAAAATGATGATGATGTCATGTTGCTTGGTTATCATAACTATTGGTGCATTTTGTTTGCAGGTACATATTTCTGCTAAATAGACTGGGGAGAGTTAGATGGCAAGGTTTTGGATTAGCGATTCAGGAGGAACTGTCATATCTTTTATTATCCACCTTTCTTTTGTTGAATGAGAAATGAGGAGTGTTATTTATGACACTTGTTTCATTAATGTATTTAAAAATTTTGATTTATAAGGAATAATCGAATGTTTCCTTTTTTTTGTTGAATATTAAAGGTTTGCTTTTGTTGGACAACAGCAGAACTTGTTATATTGTCTTGTATCTTGAACTTTCTAGCTGCTATTACTATCTGATTACTGATTAGGCTATATTGTTCTAGCAAACTGCAAGTTTCTATTATTGTTCAGACAGGCTATATGTTATAAAATCTCATGAATGATTGTCATTAATTAGGAAGTGGTTTTATTTATAAATAACTTCAAATTTTATTTATTTTATAAGTAAATTTTATAAATAAATCATTGAAGGTTATAAAACTTAAAATTTAAAAATACAAATTTCATATTGTACATTTACAAATAGATTCCTTGATTTTTTTAAAAATAAATCAATATTTTAATCATTTTTTATATTAAATTTCACGCAAAATACAGTGAAAGTTTAAATTTTTCAAATTTCAAATTACAAGTTTACTATTTTTTACATTTAAAAATAGACGACCACCTTTAATATTTTTCTTTATAAATACGTCCAAAATTTATTTATTTTATACATAAATTTTACAAATAAGTCATCGAAGGTTTCAAAGTTTAAAATTTAAAATTACAAGTTTCATGTTGTACATTTACAAATAGACCCCTTCAATATTTTTATTTATAAATAAGTCTATATTTTTAATCATATTTTAAATAAAGTTTTACAAAAAAGACATTAGTGTTTTGTTCTATTTATAATTACAAATTTAATATTTATAAATTAAAAAATAGACCTTTAAATTTTTTTTTAAATTACTCTAAATTTTTTTAAAACTAATTTTTACATCTTTACATTAAAAATAGTCCACCTTTAATATTTTTCTTTATAAATACGTCCAAAATTATTTATTTTATAAATAAATTTTACAAATAAGTTATCGCTTAAAATTAAAATTACAAGTTTCATGTTGTACATTTACAAATAGACCCCTTCAATATTTTTATTTATAAATAAGTCTATATTTTTAATCATATTTTAAATAAAATTTTACAAAAAAGACATTAGTGTTTTTTATATTTATAATTACAAATTTAATATTTATAAATTAAAAAATAGACCCTTAAATTTTTTTAAAAAAATAACTCTAATTTTTTTAAAAAAAACTAATTTTTACAAATACACCCCTCGCCGGAGGCCCGACGGCGCGCCGGACGGCCAGCCGGCACGCGGCCGCGAACGGCCTCCGCACGCGGCCGCGAACGGCCTCCGCACGCGGGACGGAGGCCGAGGCCGGCGCGCCGGCACGCGGGCGCGGACGGCCAAGGCCGAGGCCGTTCCGCCCCCGCGTGCCGGGGACGGAGGCCGAGGCCGGCGCGCCGGCGTGCCGGGGACGGACGGCCTAGGCCTTGGCCGTCCGCGCCCGCGTGCCGGCGCGAC
This sequence comes from Trichopus zeylanicus subsp. travancoricus, assembly GCA_005019695.1. Taxonomy (NCBI): domain Eukaryota; kingdom Viridiplantae; phylum Streptophyta; class Magnoliopsida; order Dioscoreales; family Dioscoreaceae; genus Trichopus; species Trichopus zeylanicus. The sequence goes on along the minus strand of RXID01014795.1, from coordinate 175,643 downwards.
GGCCTCGGCCTCGGCCTCCGCGTGCGGGCGCGCCGGCCTCGGCCTCCGTCCCCGGCACGCGGGGGCGGAACGGCCTCGGCCGTCGCCGTCCGCGCCCGCGTTTCGGCGCGCCGGCGCCCCGGCCTCCGGCTCCGCTCCAGCCACCGGCCTCCGGCTCCGCTCCTGCCGCCGGCCGCCGCCTCCGCTCCCGCCGCCTGCCGGCCTCCCCCCGTCCCCGCCCGCGCGACGGGGTGTTATTTGCAAAAATCCGAATTTCGGGGACTTTTCTGTAAATCAGAATAATTTCAGGGGTTTATTTGCAAAAATTCTAATTTCGAGGACTTGTTTGTAAATCTGATTTCTTTCGGGGTGTTATTTGCAAAAATCCGAATTTTCGGGGACTTCTCTGTAAATCGGAATAATTTCCGGGGGTTTATTTGCAAAAATCCGAATTTTCAGGACTTTTTTGTAGATCTGATTTCTTTCGGGGTGTTATTTGTAAAAACGCAAAATCCGGGGGGTTAAATATAAAAAAGTAAGTTTTTAGGGGGTATATGTAAAATAACCGGGGGTAAAATCGGAATTTTTTGGTAAAAATTTGATTAAATAACAATCAGGGGCTGTGGGTAAATATGGGCGAATTTGAGGGGTGGGGGTAATTACGGAAATTACGGGGGGTTTACCGTAATTAAGGCTAATTACGGGGGGTCACCCGTAATTATCCCTTAAAACAAACACTTCTGAGAGCGGCAAGATCAGCATGAAACATTCAGAGAGTCACAAGGTATGAAACAAAATCTTATTTGATACGGTAGCAGAACATACAATCTTATACGAGCAAACTTCAATTCAGAAATCCAAACACTAGTTTGTATACACCACAACTGCAAACAGGAGACGCTGAAGACATGGACAAACATAGTAGAAGCTGTAATTTGTCATCCTAACGCATGACTCGGTTGCCGGAAACCCGCCCAGCCGTCACCCGGCCCCCGCGGTTTCCTATTCCGATAGCCACCTTGCTGGGATCACCGATCACAATGTTGTCATACACAAGTGTACCAGGCTGACCTCCACTCTCATTTGAGCAGTCCATAGGTTCTTGATGTGCAGGTTGCTGATTCTCATTCGGTTGCTGTGCAGGTTGCTGATTCTCATTCGGTTGCTGTGCAGGTTGCTGATTCTCATTCGGGTGCTGTGCAGGTTGCTGATTCTCGTTCGGGTGCTGTGCACGTTGCTGATTCTCATCCGGGCATTGCGTAGGTTCTTGATTCTCATCGGAGCGGTTCCTGGCTTGTGGGGATGGTGGCTTTCTCACAGGGCAGCTGTTCCACCACCTCCAAGGCGTTGGGACGAAGTTGAAGTCTCTAAAGTTGGGGCAGTATCCTTCTTCCCCTTGTCGACCTCTCCGACCTTGTGGCGGCGGCGGCGAGTAATCGGAGCGGCCATCGTCAGGCCATGCTGGCACTCTCATGTAGACTGGCATGTTGTTCAAGTAGTCATCGTTCGGGTAATACTGTCGGCACGCCTGCCGGCCAAGTTCTGACTGAACACGGACGAAGTTGTAGTCATAAGGTTGATGGCTGCAACGATGCCTCGTGCCGCCTCTTCTGCAACGATGACGGCCCAGGTCTTCTCCGCCGAACGGACGGTGCCCTGGCGGAGGGTACTCTCCGGCCACTGGTGGCGGTGGAGCAAGGCCTAAGACATGTTCGACCGTTGGCGGCGCCGGAACGGGTTGAGCTTCTTGAATCGGAAAGTCCATTCGCATTGGTGCTGGGTTCTCCGGTGGCTGATACGATTCGCTTGGCAGCTGCAAACAATGATTTGTTTTACAAGCAAGGAAAAACGACGACTGTTTGATGATTTAGAGCTATGAATATGAGAGGCTCTAGATTACCTGGTTTTCAGCGGTGGCTGCGGTTGCAAGTGGAGATGTTTCTGCAGCTGATGGCAGTGATGGTGGTGGGGGTTCTGCTGATGGCTGTACAGCTGCAGTTGCTACCGGCGGAGCCATTGGTGGGAGTGTTGGTGCCGATGGCTGTACATCCACAGCTTCCACTGGCGGTGGCATCGGCGGCAGTGGTAGTTGATCTGTGAAGGGGCAGCCGAGTACTCCACAAGGATAAGGATCGCCACAGGATTTCTGGCAAGCACCCTGGATAAATGAAGGATAGAAAGAAAAGAAGGCATCAGACACTAGAAGAAGAAAAAGAAGAAGAACAAGAAAACGATGATGATGATCTGACCATAGTCCTTCACTTGATTCCAGATGTCTCAGCTGGAGGTGGAGGGGACGGTGGATTTAGTAAAAATAATGCTCTGCTTCTGCAGGGAATTCGAGGCAAGAGAAATACTAAACAAAGACCAAAACAAAGACTTGGGAGTCGGTACGACGCAGGAAAAGCTCCATTTTCTAATTTACATTTTTTTTTTGGTATACAATATTTCTTAATCGACTTGTTGAAGTAAATTATCCAGGTTTCACACATGCGGGAGTTGTTGAGTTGCTCTAGACTCTAAGACCAGATCACAGGGCTCATCCATCCATCTCCAACAACAGTACAATTATATTTAAATGCGTTTACATTCAGATGCATACCATGCGATGACAATATGCATCAATAGACATACAAGAATAAGACCGACCGACGAAGAAAGACCCACCATGAGTTGGTCTTATTTTACTGAAATTTCTGAGTTTTCTTTTATGAGAATATCATGCTTAAGTCTTTGTTTATTGCAAGTAGCCGAAGGACTCTGCGTGTTTGCTTTCAGTTTAATGGTATGATGCAAGATTTCAGAAATTTAGGTGCTTCCAAGTTCTTTTCTCAACCTCCTCCTTCAACCCATTTCCTTTTCATTCGAACCAGCGTATAGAGTGACATATATACCTGGTTGGTTCTATTCATGTTCTTTGGTCTTTGTTTAATCAGTCAACTTGATTGTTTTTTGACTTTTATCTATAATCAATTGTTCATTATGTTTCTTCTTATCAGATTTCAATACCATTCCCATATCTCTTTAGAATAATGCACGTCTAAATGTTCTTCCTATTCAATGGATATCACTTATCCTTCAAGAGCCAGCCATTGCTTATATAACAAGCTCCATTCCATGACTCTTCCATCCAGGCAGCAAGCCAGCTCTGCTCTTGATTCCTTTCAAAGCTTCTTCCCGCTCTTCCTCTTCAATCTTCGTTGCCATGGTACATCTCTCTCTCCCTTTTTTCCTGTGTCTGCAAAGCAAGTTTGTATGATCTTCATGAACGTTGTTGTTATGGCTTGTAGGCTTCTTGTGCTGCATACTGCCGTTCATTTCGTCCTTGCGGCTGTCCGGGCTGTCCCTACACAGGACCCACCAACATCGGAGTGGACAACCGTGCCGGCCGGGATGCTAGAGTTGATGTTTCCGACAACGATATCCGGGGAGGAACTGGGAGAGTTCGGTTGGGCGTCGGCAACGACGCTGCCCGCGACAACAACGCCCGTATCTACCGAAACGACGTCATCGGTGCCAATAGCAATGTCGACATTGGAGTCGCCAACGGCGCTGGGCGTGACAACAACATGGAAGTCTTCAGAAACAGGGTAACAGGCGGCCGTACTGGCACCAATGTGCGTGTCGGGGCGGGCAATGATGCATGCCGTGACAACAGCATGCGCGTTTTCGGCAACAATGTGGAGGGTGCTGTGGACGACGTGGACATCGGCGTTGGAAACAAGGCTGGGCGGGACAACTACATGGACGTGTACAACAACGATGTGAGAGGGGGAGCCGGCGGTGTGCGCGTCGGAACAGGTAATGTAGCTGGAAGGGACAACATGAGCCGTATCTCCGGCAACAGGGTCTACCGTTGAAAGCAGTTGTTCGTTGATTGTTGCGCCTCCTACGAGCTTGCTGCTGCCTAGTATCTTCTTTCAGAATTATTGCAAGGATGTATTGTCTCTCTGTCGAGGATGAAGGCTTTGAGTGTTTGTTCCTTCCCTTTGTCCTTTACTTTTCTTCTGTGTCTGTGCTGTACTGTGCTGCTTTCCTGAGAGTTGCTTATGTTCTGCTTTTGTCCTCATTGAATAAAGTGGTCTCTCGTTAGTAATTTGATGAATCAATGTAGCAGTGTTATTCCTGTAAAGAGAGTGTCTAGTAGCAACTCAATGGAGTCATCATACTCTTCGCAATCTACATCATGGCTGATACTTCAAACCTCGAACGTCTTTTTTCACGTTTCAACTCGTCGAAATCTGGACGATCTCTTCTGAAGTTGCCTAATAGATGTATGCCTGCATATTCGCGGATTTTGCACGTTCAGATCTCCATCATTGGCCATCTACGTATCAGCATACTTGGCAATCCTCTTGGCTTATCATTTCTCCCCATGGATGGTTTGTCGTTGGTCGGATATTTAGTATTATCGGTTAATACAGATGCGCATTGGCGTCACGTATGAGCGATGTTAGCAGGGACATTCCGGACTGAGGATTGAGCAGTTGAGAGCCACTCCTAGCTGACGAGAACCTCCGCCCGAAGACCAGAGCTAACTTTGGTTTGCTTCCTCCAATTAGCAAGTCGGTTCTATGGTGAAGAAGATAGAAGAGTTTTCGCGTGTAAAATCCTTTGGAAAGCTTTCTTGAGCATCTTCGTCCTTCTTTGCTGCCGCGATGTCGGATGAGTTCTTTCTTGAACTTGTTTCACCTTTGTCTTCTTTTTTTTCTCTTTTTTCTCTAATTGTTATGACCTTAGAACAGGGCAAGGAATCTTTGAGCAAAACTATGTGAAAATTTTTACCTTGGTTTTTTCTTATAGGTCTCTTCAATTTTTTTTTTATTTGAATGCGATTACATCGCTCTTGGTTAGATTCAATCTCAAAGTTAGTAATATTCTCATGCATTTTAAAATTATGTGTTCTTTCTATAAAATATGCGGTGTCTCTAATAATGAATTAAAATTACCGTCAAAATTAATAAGAATAATGAACTAAAGTAATGAACAAAATATGTGATCTCTGATAGTGTTCTAATTTCTTTTATTAAACACGAAATATATTTGCATTAATGGTCTCTAATTCGTATTTATGCACGCTTATAAAAGAAATAAATCTTGTAAAGTTATTGCATATAAAATTACCGTCAAAATTAATAAGAACAATGAACTAAATTAATGCAAGGAAAAACGAAATGTAGAACAAAAAATTTGGAATTTTCAATTCAAATAATAGAAAATTGATGTAAATTTTTTTAAAAATTTGTGAGAGTTATTGGTGGAAATTCCGTTAAAAGTTGGGACAGATATTTGTAGTTGTTGTTAGAGCCGGACCGCATTTAACAGGGTCGCGTTGAGTAGCGCGACCCAATTGACTAGGTCCGACCCTGGCCCTGGCCCTGGCCCTAGACAAACATCACTTTTGGGCTGGGCCCACACGATCGTAGGTGCTAAAGAGCTCGCACCCTCCCCCGGCCCGCGCCTCCACCACGTGGGGCTCTGCCCCGCGTCGGCTCCGGACCCCAAAATCCGTCGCGGACGTAGAAAATATTTTTAATCGCGATAATTTTACGGAAAAGTCCAAAGTTTTTTATGAAATTCCGCATTAATTCAAAACTTGGATTAATGGCTGATGTTTTCCCAAAATTTTAAAACAAATTCTTACATATTCAACATGATAATTATATTGTAAATTTTTAATTTGGTTAGAGATTTATGGAAATTAATTGTAATTTGGCAAATCAACTCTAGATACTCACAATTTTACAAATAGGTCCAAATCTCAAAAATTCAAAATTGTTTTAAAACTCAAATAATTGCCGGAAACATGAAATTACTATGCCTTTTGCAATTAGATCCTCGGAATTCAGAAATATAAATAAATCTTTGTTTCATTTCATCCGTTTATCCACCAAACTTTGGCAAGTCATCAAGTCCATTTAGTAAGGGATTAAAACTAAAACTAAGTCTAGAAAATTACTTTTATAAATTAGTATTTTTATCAAAATATTTATAATTGGAAAAATTAATTAATTTATTATAATAATTTAATTTAATAAAATATTAATTTTTTAAATAAAAAAATTTAAAAATTTAAAAATGGTTAGTTTTAATCTTAGTCTTACTAAAGGGGGTCTACTTGACTTTGGGTCGGAACCCAAGAACATGCCACGTGCATGACGGGGTCTTCCCGCGGACCAGCTCAAACTCGTATATTCTTATTTTAGTGTGTTGGGTCATCAAATACGAAGGAAGCTTCCCAGTTGGACGTCACCTTGCTGGTTTCCTTTCTATCTGGCCTCGGTGGTTGCCGCTGTGCGGTATTAGGTTAAAATCGAATCGAATCGATCGACCCAAACTAAATAACCAATTCGGTTCGGTTTATTCGGTTCTCGATTCGGTTTTTATTTTGAAAAAAAAAAATTAAAATTTGAATCGGTTTCGATTTCTGATTTTTGAAAACCGTAAAAACTGAACCGAACCGAATTATATATATACCTATACCAGGGGTGAGCAAAAACCGGCTCATTTTAGAACTGGAATCCGATTCCGGTTCTCAATTTTCGGTTCCGGTTTGGGTAAAGAACCGGTTTTTCGGTTCCGGTTCTAAAACCGATATATCGGAGCTCCGGCGTTGCGACGACCGGTAGCGAGGGCGAGGGCGAGGGCGAGGGCGAGGGCGAGGCGGCGCAATTAGGATTAGGTTAGGGTTAGGGTTATATATATATAGAATTAGAGTAAAAATTCGGTTGTAATTCGGTTATAACCGAACCGAACCGAAATATTTCGGTTCAGTTCCGGTTCGATTTTTATACTATTTGGTTCGGTTCGATTTTGGTTTTTGAAAACTTCGGAAATTTCGGTTCGATTGGTTCGGTTTTAACCGAATGCACAGCCCTAGTTGTCAGAACCTAAGTCCTTTTTTCAACCTTTATCCTCAATTTAATATTTTTTTGGAAAAATTATTAAAATATTTTTTATTTTTTTTGAAAAATTTGATCAGCCCCTTCTTATTTTGAAAATTTTTATTGACTCCTGAAACAATTAATTCTTTGAATAAAAATACAAAATTATTATCATTCATTAATATTATAATTTATACATAGATATTTTATTATATACACAACCATTTAATCTTATACATGAGATAAATTATTCACATATCAGTTAAAGTGTTCATATATAAAATAAAATATTTGTACATACTAATAAATTACATCTCTTTTAGCCGAATTAGTTCTTTTAGGAAATATAATTTTGAATTTCAAAAAATTTTAAGAATTAATTAAAGATTTGAAATTTTAGAAAAGTTCAGGGGTTTTTTCAATAATTCTCCATTACTTTTTTCATTCCGTTTGCTTAGTCAGCAATTTTGTAGAGGGATTATTCCTACTTTGGGTCTTTGTTTAATCATTCAACTCAATTGGTCTTTTTATATTATCAGTTTTATAATCAGCTTTCGACATCATTCTCATAAGTCTATCCAATGGATTTTTTTGTACGAAATATGACTTACAGCATTATGCTGAAAATTCCCCCTTCTTCAAGAGCCAGCCATTGCCTATATAACAAGCTCCATTTCTGCGATGCTTTCCATCCAAGCAGCAGCTAGTATTCTCTACTCTTCTTTCCTTTCAAAGCTTCTTCCTTCTGCTCTCCCTCTTTTATCTTCATTAACATGGTACATGTCTCTCTCCCTTTCAAAGCAAGAATGGTTTGAATGTAACATGTTTTTGTGGATTTTGACATTGTTGTTGGCTTGTAGGCTTCGTGCGCTGCATACTGCCGTTCATTCCGCCCCTGCGGCTATCCGGGCTGTCCCTACACAGGACCCACCAATATCGGAGTGGATAACCGTGCCGGCCGGGATGCTCGAGTTGATGTTTCCGACAACGATGTCCGGGGCGGAACTGGGAGAGTTCGGTTGGGCGTAGGCAACGACGCTGCCCGCGACAACAACGCCCGTATCTACCGGAACGACGTCATCGGTGCCAATAGCAATGTCGACATTGGAGTCGCCAACACCGCTGGGCGTGACAACAACATGGAAGTCTCCAGAAACAGGGTCACCGGCGGCCGTACTGGCACAAATGTGCGTGTCGGGGCGGGCAATGATGCATGCTGTGACAACAATATACGCGTTTTCTGTAACAATGTGGAGGGTGCTGTGGACGACGTGGACATCGGCGTTGGAAACAAGGCTGGGCGGGACAACAACATGGATGTGTACAACAACGATGTGAGAGGGGGAGCCGGCGGTGTGCGCGTCGGAACAGGTAATGTGGCTGGAAGGGACAACAACAGCCGTATCTCCGGCAACAGGGTGTACCGTTAAGAGCAGTTGTTTGCCGATTGCTGCGTCTCCTTCGAGCTTGCTGCTGCCTATTAAGGATGTATTGTCTCTATCCAGTCCGTCTTCTTCCTCCCAACATCTTCTCTGCTGTTGATGATGAAGGCTTTTGAGTGTTTTCTCTTTCCCTTTTGAGTTTTCGTGTGTTTATGTTGTACTGTACTCCTTCCTGAGAGTTGCTTATGTTCTGCTTTTGTTCTCATTGAATAAAGTGATTTCCATTAGCATTTGCATGAATCAAAATATATAGCAGACTATTCATCTATCACACAGATATATAATGTTGCGGAAAATATCGATGTCCACCATAATTCACAATATAGAGGAAGAATAGAAAAGAGGAAAAGATAGCACATAAGAGATATATGTGGGAAGACGATCCAGAGAATATTGCATTGATGAGGAAGAGAAAAGAGAAGATTACAACGACGGAGACGAAACTCCAATATCACCAACTCTCACTCTCTATTTTCTATATCTTGAGACCCTTACATCAATGGTGTATTTATAGATGTGGCCTAATAATGTTTGAGTCAAAATAGAAGACTGACTCAAATAAGACTTCTACTAATTTAATACTTCTAGAAGATAAATCTAGATAAGGATTAGGTCCATTAATATAATTAAGACTATCCGGAAAATCCGGATTCGAGACACCATAAAGCCAACAATCTTCACCTTGGCTCGAATCATCTTATTCTCTGAATTTGAATCTTCAATAGATGTCTTTACCATTACCTCCTGGGATAGGATCAACGACCTTGAATATTGATCAAGTCCAAACAGAGGTTGAACTTATCAATCGGAATCACCTTCGTCAACATATCTGCAGGATTTCTTGAAGTATGAATCTTTTGTAAAGAAATCTCGCCGTCTTCAATAATATCCCGAATAAAATGAAATCGGACATCTATATGCTTTGATCTGGCATGATACATTTGGTTCTTCGCAAGGTGTATGGCGCTCTGACTGTCACAAAAAATAGGAAGAACATGTTGAGAAAAACCAATTTCACTTGCCAAACCTTTTAGCCATAGGGCTTCTTTGACAGCTTCTGTAGCTGCCATATACTCAGACTCTGTTGTAGATAATGCTACAGTTGACTGTAAGGTACACCTCCAACTAATAGGTCCTCCACAAAGAGTGAAAAGATAACCAGTGAGGGATCGGCGTCGATCAAGGTCTCCAGCATAGTCTGAATCGACATAGCCAATAATTTTGGCCTCTTACACTGTGTTCCTGTCGAAACATAAACCAATATTAAGAGTACCTTTAATATATCTTAATAGTCATTTCATGGCCTGCCAATGCTCTTTTCCTGGATTTGCCATGTAACGACTAACAACGCTGACTGCTTGTGCAATATCAGGTCTTGTGCATACCATAGCATACATTAGACTTCCAACAGCACTTGAAAATGGGATGTTCTCCATGTATGCATGCTCTTCATCTGTAGAAGGACATTGTTGAGCTGAAAGCTTGAAGTGAGATGCCAAAGGAGTACTGACGGATTTTGAATTCTGCATGTGAAAACGAGAAATAATCTTCTCGAGATATTTGCTCTGTTTAAGCCATAATTTTCATGCTTTCGATCTCGATCAATCTCCATATCGAGAATCTTCCTTACAGCACCTAAATCTTTCATCTCAAATTCCTTTTTCATTTTAAACTTTAAATCATTCAGTAGAGATATGTCTTGAGTAGCGATAAGCATATCATCAACATAAAGAAGCAATATAATAAATGAGTTATTGGCATGCATCTTAAAATAAACACAGCAATCATGTTTGCAATGGATGAAATCTTGACCCAGCATAAAACTGTCAAACCTTTTATACCATTGCCTTGGAGACTGTTTCAAACCATAAAGTGATTTGTTCAACTTGCAAACAAAATTTTCTTTGCCTTCTTGGATGAACCCTTCAGGCTGTTGCATAAAAATTTGTTCTTCTAATTCTCCATGCAGAAAGGCAGTTTTGACATCAAGCTGTTCTAACTCAAGATTATGAAAAGCAACTAAAGCAAGTAGAAAATGAATAGATGTGTGTTTAACCACAGGAGAGAAAATTTCATTAAAGTCAATACCCTCCTTTTGTGAATACCCTTTTGCAACTAAACGAGCCTTGAATTTAACACCATCTATCTCAGAGAAATCCTCTTTCTTTCGAAATACCCACTTGCAACCAATTGTTCTTTTACCTTTTGGTAATTTCATCAGATCCCAAGTATGGTTCTTTTGAAGAGAATCCATCTCTTCATTCATAGCAACTTGCCACTGAGAAGAATTCTTATCCTGCACTGCTTCTTTATAGGAGGAAGGATCACCATTGTCAGTAACTAAAGCAAAAGCTACCAAATCTTCAAAACCATACCTTTCAGGTGGCTTTATTTTTCTTTGAGATATTCGAATTGGAGTCTTTTCAGAAATTTGATTCTTAAGATTTTCTGGAGAGTTGGGCATACCCTGAATATCTTCTTCTGAAGGAACTACGTGCTCCACCTCCACTTGCATTATATCATTGGGATCTTTCTTGAGAGATTTTAGTATTCCACTTTCATCAAATACTATGTCTCTCTCAATAATTACATTTGAAATAGTAGGATCTCACAAACGATAGCCTTTGACGCCTTTGGCATAACCCAGGAAAATACACTTTTTGGAACGTGCATCTAACTTATCCTTGACAACATGCACATAAGCAGAGCAACCAAAAATCTTTAAAGAAGAATAATTTGCAGGTTGACCAGTCCATACCTCTTCAGGAGTCTTGCAATTAATGGCTGTTTGAGGAGAGCGATTCACAATGAAGCATGCTGTATTGACTGCTTCTGCCCAAAAATCTTTATCAAGATTAGCTGTACTGAGCATACTACGTGCTTTCTCCAACAAGGTTCTGTTCATCCTTTCAGCCACACCGTTTTGTTGAGGTTTTCCTGGGATGGTAAAGTGACGCTTGATGCCTTCATCTTCACAGAATTTGAGAAACTCTGTTGATTTGTACTCTCCGCCATTATCACTTCTGAGATATTTGATTTTTCTGCCAGTCCTTTTTTCAACTGAAGTTTTTCACCGTTTGAAAACAGAAAACACCTCGGCTTTGTGATGCAAAAAATAAATCCACACTTTTCTGGAAAAATCATCAATAAAACTGACAAAATAACGAGCACCAGATTTTGATGGAATAGGAGAGCACCACACATCAGAATGAATATAATCAATTAAACCTTTAGTGCAATGAATACCAGTGTTAAACTTTACCTTGGACTGTTTACCATAGAGACAATGCTCGCAGAAATCCAATTTGCATGAGTTGAGACCTTTCAGTAATTTTCTTTTGTTGAGCTCATTTAAACCTTGCTCACTCATATGACCGAGACGCATATGCCATAATTGAGTCATATCAGAAGAAGAAGAAGACTGAGAAATTGCTGCTCCACCTGCAACGGTTTTTCCTACTAACTCATATAAATTTCCATGCTTTAGGCCCTTCATTACTATCAATGAGCCTTTAGCAACCTTAAGAACTCCACCTTCAGCAGAATACTTATAACCAGCAGAATCCATAGCACCCAAAGAGATCAAATTCTTTTTCAAATCAGGAACATGTCTGACATCAGTAAGAGTTCTAATAATATTATCAAACATCTTAATTTTGATTGTTCCAATTCCAACAGTTTTGCATGGATTATTATTACCCATCAAAACTAAACCACCATCATAAGGCGTGTAGTTTTCAAACCAATCCTTATTAGGACACATGTGATAAGAACAACCAGAATCAAGAATCCAAATATCATGGTAACGATCAAAATTAGAACTAATAGAGAGAACGTTACCCAAATTATCATCAGAACTCTCTTCAACAACTGAAACTTGTTCTTTGGCTTGCTCTTTAGATTGAGATTCTCTTTCTTTCTTTACTTTGAGCTTCCAACAATCTTTAATTGCATGTCCCATCTTCTTACAATATCTGCAGTTTATTTCTTTGGATTTGGATCTAGAACGACCTGTTCTTGATCTTTCTTTGGTACGACCTCTGACAATTAATGCTTCTGAGTGTGACACATCCCCTCCAATCTTTTTCAAATATTCATTAGATAGAAGGGCAGCAGAAATATCGTCAAATTTCAAGTCCTTTCCATACATGAGAGTAGTTTTAAGATTCTCAAGAGAAGGAGGTAAGGACGATAATAAAATAATTGTCTTGTCTTCATCTTCAATTTTAACATCAATGCTTAACAATTGAGAGACAAGTTTATTGAAAGCATTAAGATGATCAACTATATTCGTACCTTCTGTCATTCGAAAATTGAAAAGCTTCTGCTTTAAATAAACTCGATTTGAGATAGATTTACTCATATACTGTTTCTCCAGCTTTTTCCATAACTCTGAAGGTGATATTTCATCAAGAAACGGATAGAGTACCTCATCGGTAAGACTGAGGATGATTGTGCTATGTGCGCTGGCCTTTTGGTTTTCCCAGACACTTTCGGTGACATCTTCAGGCTTGACGTCCTCCAATGTGTGTCTCAACCCTTGTTGAGTAAGAATTGCACGAACTCTTGCTTGCCAAATAGGAAATCCTTGCTTTCCATTGAATTTCTCTATATCGAACTTCGTAGTAGACATATTGAACCAAGCTCTGATGCCACTTGTTGCGGAAAATATCGATGTCCACCACAATTCACAATATAGAGGAAGAACATAAAAGAGGAAAAGATAGCACACAAGAGATATATGTGGGAAGACGATCCAGAGAATATTGTATTGATGAGGAAGAGAAAAGAGAAGATTACAACGACGGAGACGAAACTCCAATATCACCAACTCTCACTCTCTATTTTCTATATCTTGAGACCCTTACATCAATGGTGTATTTATAGATGTGGCCTAATAATGTTTGAGTCAAAATAGAAGACTGACTCAAATAAGACTTCTACTAATTTAAGACTTCTAGAAGATAAATCTAGATAAGGATTAGGCCCATTAATATAATTAAGACTATCCGAAAAATCCGGATTCGAGACACCATAAAGCCAACAATATAATGCTTAGTATGTCGACTTCAGTGGACCCAAAGGCTTCTCAAAAACTAACGCCATGGATATTATTGAGACGGTTCTTGTACGAAGAGTGTTAATGGCGACCCATTGGAGTAATTGGTCTCTTCGATATGCATCGTAGTAAATATTTAAAACCTTAAGCATTTTTTTGACATATTTAACTCCAATTCTCGAAGACCTCTTCTGAAATTGCCTAATCTATAGATGTATGCCTGCATTTCGGGAGCGGATTATGCATGTGCAGACCCCCAACATGGACATCTCCATATCGCCATACTTTGCTATCCTCTTGGCTCATCATACCTCCACTCGATGGTCGGTCACTGATCACAACAAGAACACTTTATCCTTTCGCTAGTATTTGATTGATTGCAACAGCAGACAAACTTCTCTTAACAGTAACAAACCAGAGATATTTGATCTTCTTTTGGCTTCCATTCGCAATAATAGCCGTTCTTGTATGATATCGCTGAACTTCACCATGCTTTTTACACTTCGGTATTGACCTTCGGCTGTTGGTCTTCACTTGTTCTATCATATATGATGCATTTCAAACAGAAAAGTCCTCCGGCAATTGTCTAGTGGGGCCAGGACCAGTAGACAAGCAGTGGGTTTGTAATTGACAGTAATTGTCTTTAATCCAATATCGACAAAGTGTTAGAGTTGAGACTGACTTAAATATGATGATTATCATAGACTAAATAACGAAGTTTTTTTTCCGGAGAACTAGAAAAAATAAAATTTTGGGGTCAGATAGGCCACGGGTCGCAGACACCCAAAAACAATATCATGCTCAGTTGAAGGCGTTACAGTATCAATACAAAAATCTGGTGGTTTTCTTTTAGCATTGGAATTCACCATTCAACACTGTTGAAGCACTAGTATCCAGCATAATTGTGATTAACATCAGATTTATTTATTTATTTATTACTCTGAACCTACTGCAATACAGAGAATATCATTAGTTTTTACATAATACTATATGACAACTCTAAACTCTTTTTTACTTTAGAGAAGAAGCATAAATTAATCCATAAATACAATAGTGAATTAATTGCTTGACGTCTAGACCCTACCAAACAAGATATTATTTACCGTCCAGTGGCTTGTCCGATCTCAGAATATTTTTTTTTTGACTCTTTAAAAAAATGACTCTTTATTTGATATACAACCGTGATAATATTTAATTTAATTTTAACTTTTACACTTTGTGAAATTGTTGTCCGGTCATATGTTTCATAGCTCACTAATCCATGGAACCTTATGGTTTCTTCTCTCAAAGACTCAATATCTGGCTAAATTAGTTTATACTATTCAAGAGATAGCATAGAGCAGTTCGGATACTATTATATGAGGTCCCATGGACCAATAAGTTATAGGGCACATGATTGAGTAGCAGAAAAAAAAAAAATAATAATTATCATAAATTTATTAATGAAACCTTTTTCAAAAAATCGCAAAAAATTTTGGAGTCAAGTAGGCTAGTAAGTCACAGGCGTTCAGAGATAATATTGTGTTGGGTCGAATTTGGGTGTCACATAAAAATATCAAAGTCGTTTTGCGTCACCATGATGTGAACTAATTCAACAATAATATTGAGTCTCAGTAGAAAGAAAATTGTGAGGCCCGATAAATTATTGAGTTGTGGGGCCGTGACTGAACAGTAGTTTTACAAAATATCAGAATTAAGACTAGACTAAATATGATAATTGTTGTATATCAATTAATGAGACTTTTTTTTTAAAAGTAAAAAAAAAAAAAACTATGAAATCAGGTGAGCTAGTAGGCCACATGATATAGATATTTAGAAATAATATCATGATGCCCCCCACCCCCAACCCTACATGATATTATTTCTCTGATAATGATGCCCCACCCCAACCCAACATGATATTATTTCTCTGATAATGGTGCCCCACCCCAACCCAGACCAACATGAATTTGCAGCTTGGTAATGAAATTTGTCAGACTTCTCTGATAATGATGCATTCAAAAAAAAAATGATATGTGATTTCAGACAGAACAAACACAAATGTTTTTCCTGTTCATTCTCTTTTCTCTAAACTTTTTATAATTATGATTTTATTATAAAAAATTAGTCAAAAAAATACTTTTAACTTTTAAAGGGTAAGAAAGACACCAAATGCTGCAACATTTGTTCTTATTCGTGACAATTAATATGTACTGTTTCCCATGTTCTGTTTTCGTTTTCCTTGAAGAGAGTGGTCTCCATTTGTTCGGTATTTCCTTGCATATGCTTGCGAAAGAAGAAGAACAAGAAGAAGCATTATTTAATGCGACAGCGTCTCTGAAATCCCCTCGATGATCTTGACTATTGGATTTGGAAGATATTTAAGCAGTAAATGTTATTTTAACACAATATTAAATGAAACATTCCAACTAATTATACTAAATTAAGTTTTGATGGGTAAGCTGTTCAATATAAGCGTCAACTCCACTGCAAGTTGCAGGCCCTCAATCCTATCATGTGATCATCTATTTTATTTTATTTTATTAATTTTTTCAAGCAATATTTATCTCATTATTTGATTATGGAGGAACCCGTCCCATGTAGTTCTCGAAAATAATAATGTAAAATAAATGATTTATTACTCACTCTGTCATGCCATTTATTTTTTCAGTCACCGCAGCTTGTTCTCAAGATTCAAAGGATTACTCTTCGTCCATAGTCCAATAAGACCCACAAATTTCAATGAAATATCGGGTGTTATATGTAAAAATATCTCCTCAATGCCATTAAAAACCTTCCAAGGCACCAGCTGCATCTCTCTCTCACTCTCTCTGCAACAACAAGGTTTCAGATTCCAGTTTTCCTTTTGTGAGCTCTTTCCATTTCCTCAGCGACGATGTTTGGCTTGGATTCTGCCATCAGCTTGTTCTTCACCCACTTCTACAATCCCCTCAAAAATCAGGTAAACTATCTCCTTCACGTTCGAAGCAATGTCGACCAGATGGAGGGGGCAGCGGAGGAGTTGAAGAATAGAAAAGAGGATGTCAAACAAATGGTTCAACTTGCAGTAGAACAACAGCAGCAGAGCGCCAAGCGTGAAGTCCAAGGATGGATGGACCAGGTGGAAGCCAAGGAAAGGGAGGTCGCAGCGGTTCTGAAAGACTACCGAGCAAGGAGCAAATGCTGCGGAGGGTACCCTGTAAACTGCTGGTCAGGCTACCGAATTGGAAGAAGAACTTTCAAGAAGCAGGAGGAACTGGTCCAGCTGAAGACCAAGGGAGCATTTCCTGATGGCGTAGGTAATGTTGAAGGGCGTACCTTACGTTTTTCAATCCCAATGAAACGAACAAGTTCGTTCCCCAAGCTATTAGTACTCTTATTTGATTTACAGGCATGAAGGCGCTCCCGAATCCCGTCATCGAACAGCCTACCACAGCCACAGTAGGCGCCGACTTGATGTTGCGGAGGATCATGAAATATATTCGTGAAGACAACATTGGCATTATCGGAGTACATGGTCTGGGTGGAGTCGGCAAGACCACTCTCTTGAGAAAGATCAACAACGAATTCCTTGGAAAAAGCCTGGTCCATGAGTTTGATTATGTTATTTGGACAGTGGTTTCTGAAGGTCGTAGCATTGATGATTTGCAAAAAAACATATTGGAAAGGTTAGGTCAGAAATACATGGAGAGCACGCAGGCTCGAGCGGCTGCCATATTCAAGTGCTTGAACAAGAAAAAGTTCTTACTGTTTCTAGATGACATATGGGACAATCTCGATTTAGAATCACTTGGAGTTCCTGTTCCCCAGAGAGGCGACAATAAAAAGCAGCAAGTAATATTTACGACACGTTTCGAGTGGATATGCGCCAAGATGGATGCCCATGAGCGGATGAAAGTAGAATGCTTGAAATGGGAGGAAGCATGGAAATTGTTTCGAGAAAAGGTTGGTGAAAAGACCATCGACGCTAGTCCAAGCATACAGAGGTTTGCAAAAAAAGTGGCTAGGAAGTGTGGTGGATTGCCTCTAGCTCTCGTCGTCATGGGAAAAGCTATGTCAACGAAAAAAACAGTAGAAGAATGGGAGAATGCACTGACAACACTCACAGAGTCACAGTCAGATACTGCAGGTATTAAAGATGAATTGTTTTCCCTTCTGAAATTGAGTTATTATAATCTCCCAAATGATCGAATTAGAGAGTGCTTCTCAACTTTTGCATTATATCCTGAAGATTATGTTATAGTCAAAAATCACCTCATAAGATATTGGATGGATTTAGGACTTTTTGATGAGTTTGATGACACAAATAAAGCATACCGTAATGGGCACAAAATCATTGGAATTCTTATTGAAGCATGTTTGCTAGAGTGTCGTAACAGCCGTGGGCAAACAAAAGTTGCAATGCATGATGTAAATCGGGAGATGGCGATATGGATCGCCAATAAATGTGGTAAAAAGAACAAATGGATTGTTCTTGCAGGAGCTAAAATGAGAGAATTACGGTATACCAATGAATGGAGAGATGCAGAGAGATTGTCTTTGATAAAGGGTTCTGTGCACAATGGTGATATTAAACCAGGCTTTTTCGAATACATGACCACCTTGCAGTACCTGGATCTATCTGGCAGTTACATCTGTAGTCTTCCTAGTGATATTGGTATGCTTGTTCAGTTGCGATATCTTAGTCTTGTGGGTACACCGATCCGTTCTCTTCCTGAGGAAATGGGTGACTTAGAAAAGCTAGAGTGGTTCGATGTATCTCACACAGATTTTCTTCGAACAATTCCACGTGGGTTGATTTCCAAGCTTCAGAGCCTACGCAGACTGAGGTTGCGGAATACTGGTTTTAAGAATTGGGAGGTGGAAGGCAGTACATGTCCTGGCGACATTGCGGGAGCTGGATTGGAAGAGTTTGAACGTTTGAAGATGTTGAAGAGCCTTTCAATCAAGGCAGCTAACTGGCGGGCATTTGAGTGGCTCGTTACGTCTCAGTTGCCAATACAACAACTCGAATTAGAATGTACAGATGGTGACTACATTGTCCGGTTGCCGTCAACCAATCCTTGGAGCACCAAGATAATGGAGGGGCTTTATGAACTAGCGCTCTCTTCTTGGGACAACGAAGAGTTTATCTTCGGGTCTTCGGATTGGTGTCTTTCTGCGCTTAATAGACTGGTGATCGCTTATGCATTTAGGACGAATAGCATTGTGTGGCGAGCTCATCCAAGTGAATGCCTTCCAAATCTACAAAAAGTATACTTTTTTGCTTGCGAAAAGCTGAAGAGCGCTTCTTGGTTGACACAACTCCCCCAACTCAGAGAATTGTCTATCGTTTGGTGTGACGAATTGGAATGCGTGGTCGAGGAAGAATCTGAGCAAGCCTTCCATGAGCTTGAGTCATTGTGTTTGCGCGACCTTCCTAAATTGATAAGCGTTTGTAGTGATGCAGTGGCCTTCCCTTCTTTGGTATCTCTTGAAATAACTGATTGTAATATTTTGAGGAGGTTTCCAGCTGGTATTCTTAGCGTTCATCGCCAAATAAAAACTGTGCTAGGGGTTCACGAAGAGCTTGAAAAGCTTCCGGAATGGAGAGAAGAAGAAGAGGGCGTCCTCTCTCACCTACTTTCTCTTCGCGAGGTATGTTTTCATCATTACTTGCTGTCACAATCAAGTCTGCCCTACCTCTTCCCTCACTTCGTCGTTATTTTGCAGGAGCGTAGCCTATCGAATCCCCCACTGTTCGAAGAGTTCTCTGACTAGATTCCTGGGATTTGAATTACTGTTGAAGGAGTTGGATACGGAGGCATTCACCAACTTGCTTCTACAGACTTATTCGAGCTTGCAGTAAGATGTAATAATTGGGCCTTCGAGTTCATCTTATTAGGTTGTTGGTTTTGTTTGTTGTATCTCCCCTCCCTGTGCGTGCCTTCGTCAGGGATATTTCTCAGCGTCGTTGACGACGGGACCATGGGAACGCTCAGCAGGCTACGGTGTTTCTGTCATTCTGTGATATGTAATCTATTTTTCATATATTAAACTGGGGGCCTTGTATTGTAACACCTGCTTTCATCTAAAATTTAATTCATATTTTTTTGTCGACTATTGTTTACTTTCTTAAATCCGGTTTGGGGCAAAAAATCCAATGTTCTCATCCCTATTACAAATTTACAACTAACAATCATGTTATAACGTCAGATGTGATAAATTAGTCTCACATCGAATATTGGATAGATAGGATCCAATATATATAGTGAAAAAATGCTCATATTCTATAAGGTTAAGCTTTTGGAATGGTTTGGTGCTCGGCCCACTATATTATTCCAGTTTGACACTCTTTCGGCTCCCCCAACAAATGGTATTAGAGCTTCAAAAGAATGAGACAAAAATCCGTTGATATGGATCACACGGTGAAACTATCACATATGAAAGGGGAGATTGTTAAATGTCAGATGTGATAAATTAGTTCCACATCAGATATTGGATAGATAGGGTCCAATATATATAGTGAAAAAAGACCTATATTCCATAAGCTTAAACTTTTGGGATGGTTTGATACTCGACCCACTATATTATTTATAATATAGGGATAATTACCTATAATCTCTGTAATTAACCTTAATTATTTATAATCCCCCATAATTTTTGGAATTATCCACACCCCTTTTCTCAAAATATTTAACTACACCCACTAATTGTTATTTAATTAACATTTTTTCAAAAAATTCTAAACCCCTAAAAACCCCTTTTCTCAGTTATTTTTACAATTAAACTCCTAAAAACTTATTTTTTATTATTTAATACCCCGAAATTTGATTTTTTGCTAATAACATCCCAAAATTATTCTGATTTACAGAAAAATCCTCGAAATTCAGATTTTTGTAAATAACATGCCGAAATTATTTCTATTTATAAAAAAATCCCCAAAATTATTGTGACGGCGGCGAGGGTGGCGGCGCGTGGGCGGCAACGCCGGAGGCCAGCGGCGGGAGTGGAGGCCGAGGCCGGCGCGCCGGCACGTCGGCACGCGGGCTCTGCTCCCGCCGCTGGCCTCCGGCGTTGCTGCCTGCACGCCGCCACCTTCGCTGCCGTCGCAATAATTTGGGAAATTTTTCTGTAAATAAGAATAATTTCGGGGTGTTATTGGCAAAAATTCAAATTTGGAAATTTTTTGTAAATCAGAATATTTTCGGGGTGTTATTTGCAAAAAATCGAATTTTGGGTTATTAAATAATAAAAAATAAGTTTTTAGGGATTTAATTGTAAAAATAATCGAGGGTAAAATCGGATTTTTTGGAAAAATTTTGATTAAATAATAATCTGGGGGGTGTAGGTAAATATTTTGAGAAAAGAGAGGGTGTGAATAATTCCGAAAATTACGGAGAATTGTAGGTAATTAAGACTAATTACAGGAGGTTATAGGTAATTATCCCTAAAATTTAGTGTAATTGAATAATAAATTTTAGTTTAAAATTTTTGATAAATAATTTTGTACAGTGAGAAATTACTTATTTTATTATTATTAACAAAAAATTACTTATCTTTTATTATAAGTTTTTAAAAAATTATTTTTGATTAAAATATTTAAAAATAATTTATTTTATTTTCATTTTATTGATTAAATTAATATTAAAATATCAAATTATTTTTTATTTAATTTTGATTTAAATAGTTATTAAAATAATATTGAAAAATTATTTTCTTATCGTAACTTTTATGAAGAACCACTCGTCATTATCAATCGCCAACGATTCTAATTGTTATTGTTCGCCTACAATTCAGGTCGTTATTGTCACTCACAAACAACTCATCTCGTCATCACCATTGGCCTACAACTGGGCTCACCATCTGTCATCTTTCGTTGCCACAAAGTTATTTGCCTTAGCAAGCAGAGTCATACAATTATGGACTCCCCTAAAGATATTACGGAGACGGGCGCACCCCTCACCAAGCAGAGTCGAACCAATCTACATGTAAATCAGTATATGGGTATGGCTGGACCCCCTACTAAGCAGAGTCATACTACGCTATACTCCCAACCGCTGATGGAGTGGTGATCCCGTCTAGTCACACAACAGATTACGTCCCCTACTACTCAGGAGACCGACTACTGTCACATCTGACAGTCTCACTAATCTCGTACCGAAGTAGGAAATCGCCGACTAGTACCAGTCAAATAGAGTCCCACTGCATACGTCCCTCAAGATACCAAAAGCTCAGCTACAATAAATATCGAGTCAAGATTAACAACCGATAGAAAGGAGTCGACTCGATCACAAATCAAACTATCCAGCTAGAAGACATCATCAAAGAAAGGATTTGAGACCACCAATAGAATTATCATGAAAAATCGAGTCAAACGACTCCTAGACCATCATAATCGGATCTCAAATGAGAAGGTTATGACTGTTTAAATGTATATATGCAATTTAGCTCCTATATCATTCCAAATTACAACTCCGTTATTAAGATAAATAATTTTCATCAATTCTACATTATAAACCTCAAAATAATCATATTATTATCAATAATCATTGATCTAACAATTTATCATCCAAGTCCTTAATAATTCTAAATTTAATCCTTACAGTATATTTTTCACAAAAGTCCCCAATACAAATTTGATTTACATATTAGTCCTTCAAGTTCTAAGTCATAACCAATCTAGTCGATTTCCAAATAAATCATAATTTGGTTCCATCTTACAAATTCATCCTCAATGAAATTTAAGTATCATAATCAAATTTCAACACAATCATCAATCAATTATCCCAAACTTAAATCAATTTATCAATCAATTTAATCAATCTTACTAAATTTCTCCAATCTAATCTGCAATCAATTTCAATTCCAATTCATAATAATCAGACTCATTTCAATGAACCAAATTATGAATTCATAACCTCATCATTAATTCGATTAACCTCAAGTCTGATTCAAACCAATTCTAAAATCAAAATCTAAACCAAAATCGATTCTGAACCAAACTTAAACCAAAACCAATTTTAAACTAAATCAAAACCAAAATCAACCTTTAACTAAACCAAGCCAAAACCAACTTTTAAATTAAACCAAAACCAAAACCAATCATCTTCTTCCCCTCTAACCCTAAACCTAAACCTACTGCCGCCGCCGCCGCCACGCCGGCACGCCGCCACGCCGCCTCGCCGCCATCTCTGCTGGGCCACGGCTACCGCCTAGCCATTGCCTTCGGCGTCGTCAGATCCACGCTTCCCCGCGCATCCGGTCGTCGTCAACCCGTGCCGTCGGGCTGAAACAGGCGCCACCGCAGCCCGAGCGGCCTGTGCAGTCGCATGCTAGCGGACCCCGGCCCGCGCAGTCGTGCACACGCCACCGGCCGCTCCCGACGTTGCACCACGCGTTGGAATTGCGCCGACGCCGGGTCTCGTGCTGCCTGCGCACGATGCTTGCTCACAGCAACACCACATGCTGCCGCATTGCACGCCGCCGCACCGCATGCGGCCGCATTGCACGCCGACGTACCACGCCGCGCACGCCGCCGTCTCCGTTGCCGGTCGCCGGAGCACAGCGAACACTGATTGGAAAGGAAGACGGGGATTTTACAAATCTAATCCTCTAATATTTTTATTCTCAAAACATGACATAGATCGATATAACACCTCAAAAATTAGACATATCTAATTTCTACTTAATTTTATTTAGATCTAATTTATTATTATTTTCCTAAATATGATAAGGGTCACTAAATTTATCGACTATTCAACATGAACTTATCTCAGAAATAGAGGTGAAGAAAGACGGATGAAAATAACTCAACCTACATCGAATAGAGGTAAAGAGAGAACGGATAAAAGTAACTTAACTTATTTCGAATAGAGGTAAAGAGAAACGGATGAAAGTAACACCACCTACCTCGAATCTCGATAACGATCGTCCCGAATCTTTTTGCTACTTCGTAAGCCTTCCTAACGATCGTTTTTTGACTTTTTTTATCTTTAAATCGGCTCTCTATCTATCAGGATTTAGTGGGTGATAACTGTTTATAAATAGAGGCGATTATTGGACCGTGAGTTGTGAGCACGAGGAATAGGCGTTACCGACTAACGGGTGGTTACACTGGCCGCCGGTGTCGCCCGCCGCATGCAGGCACCCGCCGGTTTTGCTCACTTCTCGATTGGATCTTGCAAATCCAAAGTCATGCGCTTCGCGGCGTTCGCACTGGATCGCACCTCGCAGGCCCTCCGCTGCGGCCCCTCCGTCTCCATGCTCGTCGTCCTCTTCGCTGTACTCAGCCCTTCAAGGTCTAGCTCTCAACCTTCTCCCCTGCGCGCCTACCTTCGTCGTTGGCCCTGATCTCCGTCTCTAAGCTAACAAATTGGAACAAAGATCTTGGATTTATTACTTAGAGAGTAGTCAGGTCTCTCTCTCTTTTTCCTTCTCGCTTCTCAAACCCTAGATCCACCATTTCCATTTCCTTTTTCGATTTTGGACTTCTCTAGAAGCTAGTTCTAGTAATTATGCTTTGATTTTTTGTTGGGTTTACATTTGCTTTTGATTGAAGTTTGATCTGCTGCGCAATGGGCGTCGCTCTTTTTGGTGTTTTTTTTAGTGGATCCGAGAGATTTCTATCAATTTGAAATGATTTTTTTCCGCATTTCTCTGGAATCTTGATGAGTTGTCTGCTGTTAAAGGAAAATTAACTAGTTTTCTGTGTGGGAACTTTTGTTTGATATTTGAATTGTAGAGGAGAGGAAAGCAGGAACTCATAGAAAGATGGCTTTTTATTACTCTATTATGTCCATTTGATAGCTGTGGCAGAATAGAAGCGCACGGATTAATCTGTTCTTCTGTGTTACTCTGGTTGTTGTGATCTCTGCATTTGTTTTCTAAATGGATGACTTCTTTTTACCAACCTAATGTTTTGGCCTAGATCTATTAAGTTGATAAGGACAATTGCACCTTTTTGTTCAGCTTGCTTTATGTTGTCTTTTGATGCACATCTCCAAGTTGATATTGGTTTATAAAAGAAATTATCTGTCATCGAACAAGAATGGTATAATTGGAACATGCAAAGAGTTAGTCTTTATACCCTGTATGATCTTATGATTCTTTTGGCATCTGGTTCAATTGTTTGCTTGTTCCAACCTAAAGATTTTTGGTTGTATTGATTATCTTGATAATTCTTTATATTTCTGCATGCAGTAGTGGAGGTCTTGTGGCATATGCTGATTCTAGGTCAGAGTATGCTGTTGAGTCAACTCAAGGACCTCCTAAGAAGAAAGTGGTAGTCCTCGGAACTGGTTGTGGATGGCTTCATATAATTTTCATTATTTCAATTTATCAAATAATTTTGGACTGTTCAAGATTTGACTATATGCTCTATATAGGCTAGATGCATTTTGATTTATGTTTATTTTCTTAAATTTGATAATGCTATCTCTGGACACGCTGATTTAAAAAGCTTTCTTTGTACGATTTGGATGTTTATACTGATGAATTTTTTCTGTACTGGTTTCAGGAGGTTGACAGCTTTCATGACTTGGAGCACGAACTTGCATCTTGAGGCTATAATGGTAGGTTTGTTCTTTTGTTGTATCATCTCTTTATGTCTTTATTCAATTGTAGTCTACTTTTTCAGAAAGAGATTGTCTCTATTTCTTATTAACATCTACACCAAATGGTTGCAGTTTGACACACTTGTCTTTGCATTGCCCTTGTCCGGAGGAGACGAAGCACAGTTGAAGAGGATAGCTGAGCTAGAGGTAATGGTTCTCCACATTAATTTCTTGATACTGGAAATGCTTTCATAGTGAGAGGCGGATGTTGCAACAAATTTGCTTCTGTGATGGAAGAGTGACTTCAAACTTTCTCACAAAACCCACAAGCCAATTGCTCTTATTATGTTACTTATCACTTGGTTCATTTATCACAAATGTTAATCTTACATTGATTGTTGGAGCAGGAATTATTGAGAAACGCCTGGGGTTCAAGCAAATGTGTGATGTAATAATGTCCTCCATCAAGCATCAAGTATCATAGGTGAGGAGGGTTCAACATGATATTGGCTCATGTTCTTACATTTCAACAATCAATGACAAGAAAGCGCATGATAACTTTATTTATTAAGCTGCTTTCTAAAAAATCTAGTTCGTTCAGGTTATGAGAAAAAACCCTTATTTTTGTGTATGTTATAGTTAATTTAGTTTATCGTGTGGTAATTTGTTGTTCATAAGATTTGGTTAGACTTGGCTGCTTTGTAGGGTTCTGATTTGTTCCTACACTAATCACGACCTTTTACTTGTTTCACTATTTCAGATTGTTAGCAATTGGGAAAAAAATAAGCCATGGCTCCCAAAAGAGAAAATAGATGAGGTGAGCTAGTTGATTGCTCTATATTTTGCAGCAATTTGTGCTTTTAGACCTAGTAACCAAAAGGTTTGGTAACATACTTTTTTCAGGTTCTAACTGAAGCAGATAAAGTCAAAACATGGTTGGATGAGGAGGAGGCCCTACAAAAGGGGTATGTTTCCACTTTCCACCCTTATCTTGACATGGTTTGTGCTATGATGAGCCAAAATTGTTTTTTAAGTTTTAACATATGTGGACAAATTTAAAATTTTTTTTATTTTTATTTAAATCATTGTCCATGTTTCAGTTTTTACCCAAAAAATCATGTGTAAATGTTGGTAGCTAGTGTTAATAGAATTCCAAAGCCAAAAGCCAAAATTGAGCAAAGAGAACACCAATTCATGAAACTCTACAAGTGAAGAGAAGGCTGATAAAAAGATCACTTCTGAAACAGAGCAGCCACCGGCAGACCTTGCCAATAAGTTGAATATATGTTTTGATTGTTAAACCATTCGCGGACAATTTTTACATATCTATGTAACTTTAAATTATCTATCCCATAACAACAGTTCAAACCATGGTTTTCAATTTCAGTCAAAATGTTTTGCCTTGAATTTTGGTTTCAAATTTCAAAAATATATTATTTATATTATATGTTATAATTACATTGCAAACCACTATTACTTTAGTAGTTAAGTTTTCAACCCGAATCTCAACTGACTTGGGTTCGAATTCAAGGGTTTCCAATTTTTTTCTTTTACATATTTTTACATTTTTTTACCCAAAAAAATTTTCATTTAATACTTTATTTTTTTACATATTTTTATTTTTTTGGTAAATTATTTTATTGTAGCAAAGTATTGTAGTGGCATTTTTTGAAGGAAACGTTGGGAATTTTCGGCATTTACTGTAAAAATATTGGAAAATTTTTGTTATTTTTTCCTCAAAAACATCGAAAATTATTGGTGTTTATTGTGAAAACATCGAAAATTCTTGACATTTATTGTAAAAATGCTGGGAAATTTTCGTTTTTTTCTCAAAAATGTTGAAAATTTTTTCGGCATTTGTGACAAAAACACTAATAATATTTTTTTACCAATTTTTTATAAACGTCGTAAAAAATGCCGAAAATAAGTTTTTTTAGTGTTCTAAAAATATTGAAAAATTTTTCGTTAGTTTTTTTTGACATTTCTGAAGTGCCGAAAATTTTGTTCTCAATATTTTTTATACTTTTTGGAGCGTGTTTAAAATATCAAAAATACCCACAAATATTGTAGTGAATGAAAAATTTTAAACTAAATGTAGCCAAATTGTACTAAAATATGCAACTTTGTTCATAAAACAAATAGCTAAGAAAGTCCAAAACTCATAAAAACAAAGTATCTAAAAGCATCATCCTTCAAAACTTAACAAAGCACCTCGGAAATTCAAACAATGGAGATTTCTGCACTAAATGCAGCCAATTGTATGAAAAATAAACAACTTTGTTTAAAGTCGCTTTTTCTTTAGATAAATCAGCTGAAAAAACTGAAAATCCAAGAAATTTTTTTTAAAAAATTGCTTGACTATCATCTAGCTAAAAACCAACAAAACTTCCATAAAAACTCAAAAAATCAGCTATTTTCACACTAAATGGAGCTAAATTGATACCTCAGGGAGCTCGAAGAAAGACATGGAGAAGTGGATACCAGAACTTGGACATCGATTTTAGGATTTTGCGGGGGAGGAGGAGGCTCCAGCTCCTAACCAGAGTGAGTGAGAAGTGAAAAGGCATGTGGGGGCAGTGTAGCGAGAGAAAGGCAACCCTTTTATAAGCAAGAGCTAGAGTAGAGGAAGACGAGGGCTTTTAAGGAATTGAGTAATTATCGGCGGTTATAAAATTTTGGTTTAAAAATATTTGTGATTATTAAGGAAGAAAAAGTCTAATATACTCTAATATATTTTCAAAATCTAATGAATTTGTTACAGGTAAAATTGTCAATATAAAAAAAAAGAAGAGAGGAAAAAAAAATCAAAATAATAATAAATAATTAAATAAAGTTTCAAAATACCTTTGGAGTAAATCAAAATTTAATAAAATAAAATAAATTCTTTGTCCTTAGGAAGGTTCATCGCATTTTCTCACCTTTCTTATAAAATTAGTTAAATTAAATTAAAATATATATTATACAACTGAATTTAAATTATTATTTGGTATTTTTTTCTTGAAACAAAATTTTGAACTCGAGTCTCTAATTGAAAATGAGATATTTTATCGAAAACCCAAATCCTTCAAGTTGATAAGAACCATTTAAAAAATCTGAAAGAAAATCATGTTTTTTGAGATTTTTTTACTTGATTTATAAACAGTGAAAGAGAACTAACAGTACTTTAGCATCATAATAACCAAAGCAGTAAAACTAAATACATCAAGAATATGCGGTCAGTTGGTTGACAAAAGGAAAAGGAATGGTTCAAGCTGGTCTGTGACCCGACAGTGGTTTCATCCTCCCTTGAAGCTGAGGTGAGCACACGAATATGGTAACTGCAGGAGATCCTCTTGAGTGCTCTGCAGCTGTTGAAATAGCTGATTCTTGTGGTTAGTTCGCCGAAAATAAGGAATATGTTATCAGTTTAGCCTCCAATTGTCCAAATGAAGGTGATTGATTTGCCTGACCGAGAGAAACATTTGGTATCACATGGATCATATATCTCAAGCATGTAAATATGGCATCTTAACTATAGATATTTTGCTTTGATCACTTGGAACTGCTACCTTATTATCGAGTATTCAGCGTCCTGTCGTATTTACCTGGTTTTCCATTAAATGCTTCAGCTGATGGCATTTTCACATTATGCCTTGAATGTACCATCTCATAATGCTGCTATCTTGCTCTTTCTTCTATTTTTTACATTTTGAACACATAACTGAAGCATAAGCAAGCAGATGGAATCACGGGAAAGAATACCATAGATGCAATTTATGTTTAGTACTAGCTGGTTTCCAAGAAACAATATGCATACTGCCTCCTAAATTCCTTTGCAAATGATTCCTAAGGTAATTGCCGCGGACTAGCATATGGATAGTATCCAAACCTGTTGCATCTATGTTGCAGCACCGCTTCCTATTTTATTTGCTCTAGTGTCTCTGTTGATAGTTCTAGGAAATTGGTCATCCACTGTTTGGTTATGATAGTAAGGTCTTGAATCTGTATATGCTGCTCTGAACCTGCATGGGAAAAAATATACCTGCCATGACTACTTAAGATAAATTTAATAATGCTCAAGACTTTCAACAAACTTACAGACCCAAACAGAAGCATTCTGTTCTCCCATTTTGGGTCTTCCTGTAGTTTTACCACTGAACCTGCATGAATACAAGGTGTCCAACATCAAACATCTTACGTGGTGATTTGAGCCTTAGAATGAACCTCAAAGACTAGAGCACTGTCTTACTAGAACAGCACTTGATATAACTAGCCAAATCTCCTGATCATGAACCATGTCAATTTATCCAAGTCACCGCTCCTTCAGCACCTCAACAAATGAAAATGAATGCCAATTTTCCCTTACAAACTTGGAGAATCTACAGCCATCACAAGTAATCATTACTGGAGCAGATACCATCCTTAAAATGGTGAAACCTACCGAAATCCCTGGCAATCAATTCCCTTTCAGTTACCTTGGAAGCAAACTTGGTATAAACACAGCAATAGTTGCACATCTGAAGATTCGTTGTAATCGTGATGGGGTCTGACTGTTTAACAACTCTTCTTGTCATCAGAATCCTGAAAGCATAGCCAGCCTCTCACTATGATGCTTGCTTCTGTATAGGGCACAAAATGCTTCTCTCACCTCTACATCCAAATTATCCACTCCAGCAATCAATGGCATCTCTTTCACATACCCAGCATTTCTAACTAACATCCAAGGCGTGCGATTCTTCAAAGATCAACTCCGACTCATGATGAGACTGGTCTTCTGCCATGAATCCATAAACCTTGGTCTGTATCTCAATGAAACTATGCCCAGCTTCTTTTGAAAATTTCTTCTTTCTCAATTCAACTCTCATCCTGATCACATCATCCAATCTTCCAGCTCTACAATACATGTTTGCAAGAAGAATATGCCGCTCCATGCCTTCCAGGTCAATTTCCAAGATCTTTTTCTCAACCACCTCACCAAGCTCACAATTGTCATGTACATGGCAGGCTGCTAGACAACAACCCCACACAGCTGGATCAGTCTCGATAGGCATCTCACGTATACCGGATTCTTCCTGCGTATCCCATCAAACACCCTTGCAACTCCGACCTCACCGCACCGAGCATGCATATCTATAACAGCAGTCAACCGCACCGAGCATGCACATCCTCCTGTGCCATCTGCCGCTCTGACATAATATACTCATGCACTCGACGAGCCACATCAACACCATCCAGCTGTCCACAGCACTTGGCCACTGAAACCAATGCCAAATTGCTCGCACAACCATGGCAGCCACCATCACATCAAACACCTTCAACGACTGCTCCTCAATCCCATTCATCAACAGCCCCGATATCATCACATTCCACGAGCCAACATCCCAGTTCACTAATGGAACATTTTCAAAACACCTCACCGCATCCTTGACCGCTCAAGCCTGGCAAGTGCATGCACAACGCTGTTCACCAGCCGCGGAGCCAACCCAAACCCAAGCTTGAGTCCAAGCACGTGCAGCAACCAGAGGGGAGGAATCGAGGTATCCTTGGAGGCCAACCCAAACCCAAGCTTGAGTCCAAGCACGTGCAGCGATCAAAGGGGAGGAATCGAGGTATCCTTGGAGGCGGCGAGAGCAGCGAGCGTGAGGGATGACTTGGGCAATTCGTCGAACAGGTGGAGAGCGTCACGTGGGAGGCTGGAGAGGGCATAGGTGCGGAGAAGGGAGGAAGAGGTGTGAGGGTGGAGGTGGAGGAGGAAGAGGTGGAGGAGGTGGGTATGGAGCTGGAGGGGGAGAAGGGGTTCCCGGAGGAGGTCGCCAGCGCCAAGGAGGGAGGGAAGGTTTGGTGGTTGGCGGGGATGGAGTGGGAGAGCATGGATTTGTAGAGTTGAATGACCTTTTGGGGCATTGTGGTTCGCTTCTCCGGCGATCCGAAGGTTCCACCGGAGCATGGCGTCCAAGCTCCGCCGCATTGCGGGGGTTCTTCCCCGGCATCTCCTCCGCCGCTCATCCAACACAAGGTCGACACTTGTCTCACTTTTAAATTTGGGATTTTTGCACAAAACCACCTGCGTTTGTGTTTTTTTTTTTTTCCACTGAACTTCCTATAATAAGAAAGTGCAAAAAGCCACGGCTTGCTGTTACTGAATAACACTAACAGAAAATTCCAAGAATATTCCTTTTCTGTTTCTAAGAAACGAAAGGAGGCGATCTGATGCAAATTTTATCATTCCAAATTGGTACTGTAAAAGTTTATCATATGGTAGATGGCTTTTTTGCAATAAAAGTTGTGTGCAAAAATCCCCTTCAAAATTGAGATTTTTTGCATAGGACACCCACTGGTTAGCTCTGAATCCTCGGAACATGAACCGGAACCATATTGTGCAGTCTGGAAATCAAAACTAGGATTTCTAGCCAACACATATACATGCTGTCATAGGTTTATCACTTCAAACATGTACTGCCAGAAAGTGCAAATCAAACTGAAATGAATAATTAACAGAAAATATTCATATCCCACTTATTAATACACCTGATAAATAATAATTATTCCAATAAGCATTAGGAAGCAATTCTTCAGTTTTATAGCTGCGTATGAAACAATGGAAACAGCTGGAAAGAAGAGGCGCATAAACGGTGCAAATTGCTCAGCGCCTGCCTTCCTGATGCCACAGATTCTGCAGAGAAGAGGTATCGCACACGAGAAAGCACAGAGTCATCCGTAGGGTCGTTAAGGATGGTCCTTGGATGGGATCTCAAGGATGGCTGGGACAGGCTTGTTATCGCTATCAACCAGAAACCTTATCATGTTTGCAACCTGAAAAATACCGTAAGAATAGTTGTCATCGAGAAATGGAAATGAAATTGCAACGTTTATAAAGCCATAAACCAAAGTCAGGCAATAACTCAAAAAATTCTAAATTAAGATGTGGCATATTCACTTCCTCATGTAGGACTCGTGTCATAAATCGACTAAAACTAAATTCCTATAGATAATTAGAGCAAAACTTTATAACGAGAAAATCACTTTGTGGTAGCCAAACTTGACATTATCCCTGACACTCATTTAACATAAATTAACAAAGATAACTTGATATCTACATAAAATGTCCTTGAAAACGTAAGCAGATCCCACAAGAACATGAGAAAAAAAATGTGCCAAGGGGCTTATGACAAGAATCATATATAGGTTTAGTCCAAAGGAACTCTTGTTTGCACTTAAATGAAGCTGGAAATGGCTTATTAGAGGGGTTAAGTCCATAGAGAAGTCTCTATCCGAAACCATCCATACCCCTGTTTTATTATCTTTACAGCTAAAATACCTCGTTATATCCAAGGAGTATGTACATATTATTGACAAGGAAGTACGAGTGTGCTGGGTTCACTGAAAGAGACTGTTTGTCTTAGCCCAAACCACATGAACGATGTTACTCTGTGGGTAAAGATGCTACTCGAGAAAAGAAACACTTGATCTAGATATGCACTTAATTTACAGGAGCAAAATAATAAGAAATACTTGCATATTGGCTGATCAGCACAATAGCAAATATCATTCTATGAGGTGAACTCTTTGAATGAATCCTCAATTGCTTTCACTGTTGTTTTTGACACAAATAAAATAAAATTTCCAATCAGTTGAATAAGGTACATATATACATAGACAACAATTAAGAAAGGAGGGAACTTCAACAACATGATCCTTTTTATCTCCTGCCAAAAAGCTACAGAGAATAATAAATTCAACCAGCGAATTTTTTTTAACCAGCACAATTGGTCAGAGAAAAGAGAAACTGTATGATAGAAATGGCAGCTGAGCTCCTTTTCATGAGAAGTTGTAAACCAAAACCCTATTCTAGAAGTGAATTTCCATTGAATCATAATTTCAACTCTTCCAAACAGTTTCAGGACAAATCAATTCAAACCCATCTAAAAATGTATAAGCATTTTTATCACTGAGACAATATCAGATTCAGATGAATGCAGCTAAATTCACATTCCCATTTATCAATCTGTCAACCAAGGAAAAGTTAAATCACTGTTGTCTTTCCTCAGCATTAAAGAAAGGTGTGCTGAACTTCGTATCATGTGTTGATTTGAAATTGCAGAATAAGAATCTACAAATGAATCAATACGTCATCCGTCACCACAATATTTGTTTTATAGAACTCAGGCTCTAGAGGCAAGACGTGTACATTAAGGAATGGATGAATCACAAAAATATCAAAGCCCACTATCCTAAATAAAATGAAAATAATGCCTCCTACTGAAACCCAAGCACCAAAATCTGTTATCCATTTGTCAGACTGCATCTTTTTCTAGACCAACTAATAAAATATAACATTAACAAATCAAAATAGTTACAACAATAAAAAAATAGAAAAATAGATGCTGACATGAGAATATATGAAGTACTATTTACAAGGAAATGAAATACAATTCAAGTGATACAATTGGTTCAAGACCATACTAGAGTCCACGGTGAGATAGTTTGTCTTTCTCCTCAGATCAACATTGCCAACACCAGCCAACAAAAAGCCGGTCACTGTATCCTGAAAAACACGCACACACAAAAAAAAAAAAGGTTTTCAACAACAATCAACTCCAAGCACCATGGTTATCTCATCAGCAATCATAACAAGAACTTTACAATCTTCCAACATAAATTAGAAGTTTTTGCCAAAAAAAAAAAAAAAAACGGAACAACAGCACAAAGACAATTTTTTTAAAAAATCAAGCTTTTGAAATTATAGCTTTACAAGGAAAATGGCGGACGACCTTCGTTAAAAATCAAAATTTGAGGACGATTATTACCTCGTCAGCAATCATAGCAACAAGGGCCGAATTTTTGGTCGGGATTTGCGTCCTCCCAGCCATTCAAGCTGTCCAAATTAAAAGACGACAATCTCAATTCGCAAGGGATTTCTAAAAATTCAAAATACGAGATACGAGACTGGTTTCTACATAATAGATCAATATAAAAAGTTCAAAAATTCGGACAAAAAAACTACTCCTAGAATTTTGGAGGGCAACTCGCTCTAATTTAGAAGATTTCCCGATTTTTGCAGGAATGATGAACATGACGAAGTGGGAGAAGAAGAAGACGATGATGACGAAAAAGAAGAAGAGTACCTTGTGTGGGGCGGATCTGGGCCGGTGGGGACGAATCGCGATCAAGCACGATGGAGGCCGGCGTAGATGCGAGAGAGAGAGAGAGAGACACGGGTACAAGATCAGTCGCACAAACTGCGAGTAGATTAATCGCAGGGACACTGGCTGCTCGCCACGTGGAAATCTCGCATCCGGTTCCCGCGAACCAATCTTAAATTGGTTCAACCCCAAAAGCTGCACTGTTCTTGAACTATGAAGCCAGTTGGTACACCGAGTTTGAACTGATCCAAGTCAATACAATATTTTCACAATTTTTATGATCAAACAAAGTTAACTCAAGAGTAAATTTTGATTCCAATCCGCGAGTTTTAAAACCATGATCCCGTTTTACATATTATGCGACAATCATTATTTATACTCTTTGACAATTATTTTTAAATTGGTTGCATTGGATACTAAAACATCGTTTGATTTAAAATTAAAATTACGATTAAAATTAATAAATTATTTTTATAAATTAATTTTTTTATCAAAATTAATCAAGTTCAAAAATTTATTTAATTTTTCATAATAATTTAATTTAATAATAATGTAAAATAAGTAATATTAATTTTTTTAAAAAATAATTTTTAAAAAAATCTAATCTCCAAACCAAACGGAAACTAACAGAGTTTTTATATGTATTAGATAAATTGATTTTTATAACTGAAGGACATTATTTTGCCAGATTGGATGGACAACTGGTTGAACAGTTGTTCATCGGCTGCAAAAATTCCTTTTAAGGCACTCAATCCTAGTTTAGCCCCCATTGCGAGAACAAGGGGCAAGCCTACCGGAGCTAGACTCACCTGCAATCGGAGTGCGAACCACAACTCCAAAGGAAACTTCGGGGGATCAAACTATTGACCTCGTAGGAAGACGTAAATACAACCACCAAATTAACAAGTCACGCAAACCGGAAAAACTCCTTTATGAAAAACTTGTTGAGCAGATGTAGAGTATAATACAACACAAACATTTACGAAAATGCAGTAGTAATTCCTACAAAAGAAAAACTGTCGCTGGAAAATCCCTCATCACAAGATGAGTACAGGTTAAAAATAAGGGATAATTACGGATAACTTTTCATAATTAACCTTAATTACACTTAATCCCTCATAATTTTCGTAATTATCCTCGCTCCCTCAAATTCGAAAATATTTATCTACACCCCCTAATTATTATTTAATCAAAATTTTATCAAAAAATTCCGATTTTACCCCCAGTTATTTTACACATACACCCCTAAAAACTTATTTTTTTATATTTAACCCCCCGGAATTCGAATTTTTGCAAATAACGCCCCGAAATAACTCAGATTTACAAAAAAAGTCCTCGAAATTCGAATTTTTGTAAATAAACCCCAGGAAATTATTCTGATTTACAGAAAAGTCCCCGAAATTTGAATTTTTGCAAATAACACCCCGGCGAGGGCGGGAGCGGAGGAGGAAGCCGACGACGGGAGTGGAGGCAGAGGCCGAGAGCGGAGGCGGGCGAGCGCCGGAGCGGAGGCGGAGGCCGGGCGGGCGGGAGCGGAGGCGGGCAGGAGCCGGAGTGCCGGCAAGCCGGCGGCGGAGCGAAGGCGGAGGCCGCTCTGCCCCCGCGTGCCGAGGATGGAGGCCGAGGCCGGTGCGCCCGCATGCTGAGGACAGACGGCCTTGGCCTTGGCCGTTCGCGCCCGCGTGCCGACCTCGGCCTCCGTCCCCTGCACGTGGGGGCGGAACGGCCAAGGCCAAGGCCTCCGCTCCCGCCGCCGGCGACCCGGCCTCCGCCTTCGTCCCCGGCGCGTGGGCGCTAATTTTTGCAAATAACACCCCAAAATTATTCAAATTTACAGAAAAGTCCCCGAAATTCGGAGTTTTGCAAATAACACTCTGAAATTATTCCGAATTACAAAAAAGTCCAGAATTTTCTTATAAAACCCTCTTCTTCCTGTCACTAGACAGCCTCTGACACTAGCCCCGCCCCTCCCCTTTTGCCTGTGACACTAGTCCGACGGGACAGGAAAAAGAGGGTTTTATAAGAAAATTCTAGACATTTTTGTAATTCTAAATAATTTCAGGGTGTTATTTACAAAACTCCGAATTTCAGGGACTTTGCTGTAAATTTGAATAATTTCAGGGTGTTATTTGCAAAACTTTGCGCCCGCGTGCCGGGGACGGAGGCGGAGGCCGGGGCGCCCGCGAGCCGGCGTGGAGGCCGAGGCCGTTCCGCCCCCGCGTGCCAGGGACGGAGGCCGAGGCCGGCGCGCCGGCACGCGGGCCCG
Source organism: Trichopus zeylanicus subsp. travancoricus (assembly GCA_005019695.1). Lineage (NCBI taxonomy): Eukaryota > Viridiplantae > Streptophyta > Magnoliopsida > Dioscoreales > Dioscoreaceae > Trichopus > Trichopus zeylanicus. Next base: position 139,378 of record RXID01014795.1, on the reverse strand, counting down.
AACGACCAAGGCCAAGGCCAAGGCCGTCCGTCCCCGAGATGTGGGCGCGTCGGCCTCGGCCTCCATCCTCGGCACGCAGGGGCGGAACGGCCTCGGCCTCGGCCTCCGCTCCCGTTGCCGGCCTGCCAGAGCCCCGACCTCCGCCTCCGCCTCCGCTCTCGCCGGTCTTCGCCTCCGCTCCCGCCGCCAACCTCGTCCTCCGCTCCCGCCCGCACCGAGGTGTTATTTGCAAAAATCTAAATTTCGAAGAATTTTCTGTAAATCAGAATAATTTCCGAGGGTTTATTTGCAAAAATTCGAATTTCGAAGATTTTTTTGTAAATCTAAGTTATTTCGGGGTGTTATTTGCAAAAATTCGAATTCCGGGGGGTTAAATATAAAAAATAAATTTTTAGGGGTGTATGTGTAAAATAACCGGGGGTAAAATCGGATTTTTTTGGCAAAATTTCGATTAAATAACAATCGGGGGTATGGGTAAATATTTTCGAATGTAAGGAGGATGGGGGTAATTACGAAAATTACAGGAATTAAGCTTAATTAAGACTAATTACGGGGGGTTATCCGTAATTATCCCTAAAAAGAATACAGGGAATCCAATGTTTACAAGGCAGGTTGCTCTTTGCCTAAGCCAGCATAAACTGCTTTCTAATGGATGCCATCAACAAACACCTCAGCCTCCAGGACGTCGAAGTTTGGCAAGATCTACCAACAAGATTGGAGACAAAAATTTAAAGATAAATAACAAGCTTTTGAAGAAACTCAAAATCGTTTCTAATCTAGACCACAAATTAAGAAGCATAATGCTTGAAGGATGGGCCTACCTCTGATGCATATTGCCTTGAAAAGGCCTTAACATACCCTAGGGTTGTGAGGCACCACTGCTCTTGTTCCCCAATATTGTAGGGCTTGGTTGCCTTTTCCCCATTAATTTGACTGTCCAGACAACAGAATTATAGATCGTGTTACAGAACATTAACTAACATTAGCAAATTTCATAGACTAATGTAAAACAGTTTACCTGTCAACGGCCTTGCCATTTTCTTGGTCCAACTCCATCATAGGTGGTTCCTCCGAATCCACAGCCATTGAATCTACATTACCGCCCTGTAAATTAGGCACCTTTCCATCAGCAGATACAGGAGGCAAGCGTTCCATCTTGTACAACATAATAAACAATGCCTTCATGGCATCATGAACTTGTGACAAAGTTGAACCAGATTTCCATGGATATTCGATTATTCATGTAAAACACAGTTGTCATATACAGCAGTATTATAGAGGCGACTGATGAGTAAGCATTAGAGCATTCCCAAAGCATGTCAAGTGCAACCCATCTTCAATTTGCCAGTCTTCTCTAGTTCCAATTTTCATGAAAATTGGAAGAAGCTAAACAGTATATGAACACAGAGAGAAGCACTGCATAAATAAAGGATTATAGGACAAACAAACAAGTATGGACTAATGCCCACTAATTCAAAAGCAAAATAAGGTAGACAAGAAAACCTAAGACCTAGGTAGAATTTCTTTTTGACAGATTGGGGAGCCTCATTGGGGATGGTATCCCCAACTATTACTTTTAGAATAACACTAGTGCATTTTGTTCATTTGAGAGAGATGTTGATTATGACCCTACCAACTAGAAGCTAGAAATAAAATTTTTAAACAAAACCATAGGATTATCATTTGGTAATATAAATCTTGAAGAAACGTCATAATTTCCAGTACTGAATGACAAACTCAGATATGCATCAAGAACAATTTCTCCATGAACTAGTTTCAAAAGGAAAGTAAACAGTGTAGTAATCAAGCAGGTGTAGCAAAATTTGTTAACTGGAAATGTCATTCCAACACACTAGATATATACCTTATTTTCTTCAATTGCACGGACAAGCAGAGCTTCCTTGGCTTCCAAAGTCTCCTTTATAGATATCAACTCATCACTTGCTCTCTCAGCATATCCTTTAAGACGTTTCAAACTACCCGGTTTCTCAGCCTGCACAGGTTGACCATCCACAATTTCGAGCCTTGATTCAGCGACCTGCAACTCTTCCTTTGTTTTGGTTGCAGTTCTCTCTGCTAATTGAACACCTTTCTCAAGTGATAAAATCTCTTTTCGTAAATCACATATACGGTTATAGGTCTTGTTGATTGCATTTCTTAGAATCTGTAGGAAACAAGAGCAGTTAGTGAGCAGATCTAGAAGCTTACCAACTGCTAAAATATGGAATGACCGTTTATAACACAAATGAACATCTTGTTAGCAGAAGGCACCAATCTCAGTCTTATTAAGGGAGACACGACTAGAATAAAACCAAGTCTCTCAACCATTTCAGTTCACTATACACAGTAATTAAATGGAAAGTTTAATTGTTACAAGAAATTAAGAAATCACTTAATGGAGGCCATATATCAATGATAATCTAATTTTTGGAGTAAGAAATTTTCCACCTACATTCCAAAGTCACACCCAAGGCCTGAATCTCATGCAAACCATTGAACATTACTAATTGAGCATTAGGTAAAGACCAGTCACTTAAGAAGACATTGCCTGATCATTTGCTGGTCAACTTTAGAGTTAACAACCTTATTCTCAAAATAAATAAATAAATAAAAACTTCTATCAACCTCGAGTAATGACAAAAAATGAAGCAACCAGCCTCAAGAGATGGCTTTTAGGTTTATCAACTAGGGTGCATGTGGTACGGGGTCAGAGCTAAACTGACCCCGTTCAGACCAGATTATATTTTAAATACCAAAAATTTGATCGCATTAACATTATTTTATTTATTTAAATTTTAACTAAAATACCCTCACTTAATCTGAACTGTCGGATCTCGATCCAACGACTCAGATCGGGTAACAGCCGAATACCGTCACTTGATCTGAACCGTTGGATCTCGATCCGACGGCTCAGATCGATAAACAGTAAAACCTTAAGATACAATTAGGCCCGCAGCGCCTCCTCCCCACCCCGACGGCGGCCCAACACGCATCAGAGCTCCCACCGACGCCGCCGACAACGCAGCAGTCGCCGCCCTCCTTCCCCCCCGCCGACGCATCAGACAGCGCACGATTCTTCCCCTTCCCCGCCGACGACGCAGCAGTCGGCGCACGCGTTTGCTCCTTCCCAGGAGACTCGACGCAGCTGACGCCAGACGAGTCTCCTCCTTCCTGGCCGAAGACGGAGCAGACGCCGCCCTCTTTCCTCGCCGCCGACGCAGCAGACGCCGCACGAGTATCGCCCTTCCCCACCGACGACGCAGTCGTCGGCGCACGACTCTGCTTCTTCCCCGCCGACGACGCATCCGACGCCAGACAAGTCTCCTCCTTTCTCGCCGACGCCGCACGAGTCTCCCCCTTCCCCGCCGACGACGCATCAGATGCGGCACGAGTCCCCTCCTTCCCCGCGGACGACGCAGCCGTCGGCGCACGAGTCTGCTCCTTCCCCGCCGACGACGCATCCGACGCCAGACGAGTCTCCTCCTTCCTCACGCAAGCCGCACGAGTCTCCCCCTTCCCCGCCGACGACGCATCAGCCGCCGCACGAGTCCCCCCTTCCTCGCCGACGACGCAGCAGACGGCGCACGAGTCTCCTCCTTCCCCGCCGACGACGCAGCAGACGCGGCACGAGTATCCTCCTTCCCCGCCGACGACGCAGCAGACTATTGTCCACTCTCCTCCTTCCCCGCCGACGACGCAGCAGTTGCCGCACGAGTGTCCTCCTTCCCCGCGGACGACGCAGCAGACGCTGTACCTCCTCCTTCCCCGCGAACGATGCAGTGGACGCGGCAGTGGACGCTACAGGAGTCCCCTCCTACCCGGCCGACGACATATAAATAATTAAGTGGTTTTTCTCAAACTTAATTTTTCGTATGGATCATGCTTATTTAAATTTATAGTTGCTTATTAACTTGTGATTTTCATAACAATAGCAACAAGAACAACTTGCTGATTTTCACATACTCATACTGCCGCACCAGCATCTAATGGAAATGAAAAATCAGAATAATATCTTGTTTATTATGACTATTTCTTGATTTTTTATTTTTGTCTGTTTTTTAATTAAACTAGAAGAAGAATGTAGCTTAGACCAAAATGGAACACAAGAACTGGTGGTAATGTAGATACTGTATGTGTAAAATGTTCGGATTGTTTCCTAATATTGGATAGAAGCCACTTCTGGGAACTTCTACATAGAAAATTTCATATTTATTGGCTCGAGGAACACATGTTAATTATGTCCATGGGAGCCAATGCGACATTTTTTAATTGCTAATTACAGTGTCCAATTAAAGCAATTGGGGAAAAGGCTGCAAGCAGATTGGATTGGCTTTAGCGCGACCCACAACCATTCCATTAGAGAAGTGTGGCGAGCTTCTAAACCGGCATGCAGTGCATTCAAAAGCTTAGCGGATTAGAGCTTCTTTTGATCAGGCAGCTGATTGTGATCTAGTAGGGTGTAATGATTTCATATTTCATGTTGTAATAGTTTTTGGTGATTAGCTATCAACATGACTTCCAACTTTTATTTTGTGTTGATTGCTTGAGAAAACATTTAGCACTTCTCATTATTTTAAGAGTTGCATAGATACAATTATCTTGAACATAATCTACATTTTTCTGCGACTCTTAGAATTTGGTGTTCTTTGTTTAATTTGTTCTCTTTAAATATATATGTTTTTCTCGCGTCATTTTTTTCAATTATTTTTTTTTTTCCGTTCTTTGTTATGTTTCGATTGTCTCCTAAGTTGGAACTGCAACATTTGAGTCTAACATATGTCCTTTTCGACAGAGTAAGCTTGTATCGTGTAATCTGGAGACTGTAGTGAAGTTTGTTGCTGCTTCACAGCTTCTACAGCTAACCTCTCATTTTGATGACAATGGATACAATATAATAGGGCCTTGTCATTTCTCTTTAGAATCAGCATTGTGACTTAGGTTGTCGATTTTTCTGAGTTTTGGTTGATGTAGCAAACTGTTGTGAAGGGTTTTTACGCATGCCAAGATACAATTATAAAAACTATCATTAACTTAATCTATGGATGCATACATGACTTAATGTGGAATTTGCTTATATAAAGCTTGTTTTAGGTTTTCTTGCAAATTAGTGTTAAACGTGCTTTCATGTTCTGCAGATTTATGAATTCAGGTTTTACTATAGTAATGGATGCTTGCAGTCCACCAGTTCGGCGAAGTCCTCGAACACAAGGGAAGGGAAAATCAACTCAGCAAGCTGGTCAGTCTTCTAAGAAGGCTAGACGCGCCTCAAATTGGACCACTGCTGAGGATAGTTTGCTTGTTCGGTTGCTACTGGAGGAACACATTGATGGAAGGAATAAGGGTGGTAATTTCAGAAAGCAATCTTGGAATAAAGTTGTGCAGAAATTAAATGAATCATCTGCGGTGGTACGAGATGCAGAGCAATTAAGGTACAGATGGAAGAGACTGAAAGAAAAGTATAATGAATTTCAGTTTATAAAGAACAAGAGCGGATGAACGTGGGATTATCAGATGCATAGGCCAACAGCAGGAGATCCGGGAGTAATGAGAGTTTTTTTTATGGTATGTTTCACATTTTACGTTGTAACTTTCGGAATACAAACCAAAACTTTATGTCTAACACTTTTCTTTTTTGGTAGCACAACCCACAATACGAAAATGCTTGGATTATTGGGTTTCCTCAGTTTTTTGATGTAGAACAAATGGTGAAGAGCTCAATTGAGACAGGAAGGTGGATGCTATCATCGAGAAGTGCACCTTCACAACCACCTACAACAGAAGAGGGATCGGATTCGACCGCCTCACCAGCGATGCAAATCAACACTGAGGCTAAGGACGATCCACACAGTAGTCTCGCTCGGAGGTTATTTACTGATGAGAACCCTACTTTTGTGACACGTGGGAAACGCTCTTATGAAGGATTAGATCGTAGCAGTGGAAGAAATAACAGGAGACGTAGTGGAGAGTTCATGAAAAGTACTACGAGCCATTCTTACCAAACTGCGACTCCAGAGTCTTTTGACAGGTGGATGCACATTTTGGACAAAAAGTATAGTGAAAGAATTGTTTCAAGTGAGACGTTAAAAAAATGCATGGACAAGTTGTTCAACCTGACTTTTATTAACGCTGCAGACAGGTTTAAATGTGCTGAATGTCTGAAAGAAACGCATAATCTGGAATATTTTCTGCGAGAGGAGGATTCAGTTGCGCTGAAATTATGGGCTGAGAGGCGAGTAGAAGAATATAATATAAAACGGAGTCAGACACAGTTACGTAAATCTCATCTGTCGTGTCCTCAAATCTTGAATAACTCCGAATAGGCTGTCATATGATGGGATAATGTATGAGTAGGTCCTAATTGCAATTTTCTGCAAATGGGTTTTTAATTTGAACTGCATTATCCGTTTCGGTCTTCTATAAGCTTCGTTTCTAAGTTTTAAATTGTTTATAGGTGAAGAGGAAGAAAGGAAATGCAGCAGCAAAGGCAGGCCAGGTTGGTGCTAACCAAGGGAAGGACAAGACGGAAAGGAAGGTCTCGACAGAAGCATAACCCTCCATAGGAAGTATGCATTGCTGTGGTCAATTGCAGGATCAAATTTCATGGAGTCCATGATCCAGGTCAAGGAGCTGTGTGCTTTCCGATTTTGAATATGACATTGTGTCATTTTTGATTGAGGTTGTGCTTCTGTGATTAATTGTAATAGAGGGGAATCTCTGCTTGTTTGATTTGTGACCGTGAAACATGGATTTTTGTACTATATCACATGTGATATACTACACATGGGTTTGTGTAGTATATCACATGCTGTACAATTTAATTAACATATTTTATGCTAGCTGATGCTTAGGTTGTATTAATTTGTTTTCGTACGTTTAGGGAAATGTTTTTGCCAAGGTTTACGGTTTTGGTTTTGGTTTCGGTTTCGGGACCGGCCGAAATCGATACGTTTCGGCCGTTTTGGTTTCAGTTTCGGCCATTTCGGTTTCAGCTGAAAGAATTTTTTAAATTATTAATTGGGCGTTGACCAGAGTTTGACTATATTTTGACTGTGCTTTGATTTCAAATTAAAAATACGATAAAATATTAAAAAAAATTTGAAAAAATTTAGAAAATTATGAATGAATTTATACTTAATTTTACAATAATTTAAAATATTATTTAAGCTAATTAAAATTAATTTTGATAGTTAGTCACTGATATTATCTACTTTTAATATATATTAGTGTATTAAAAAAACATATAAGAAATGATATGAATATGATTAAAATTTAAAAACATCATTTAATACATGATATAAATCCACGTTTTATAACCACATGCTGTTTCGAGGTGAATCTTGAAGAGATTGATATTCTTGATCACCATATTCATCAGTACGATGGAATTGTGATCGATAGTATTGTTTAGCATGCGGATAACAGAAAATGGTATGGTCCTGTATTGACTGATGATATCCTGGATTGTATGAAGACATCTCACTCATGATAATCGTTATAGTAGCTATAGCTCGCATTATCTGTTGGACCTTGATTAACATCTTGCCTGCCATGCGAATTATACTAATCAGCACAGTAAACCCTAAACTGAACCGAGAGCGGGGGCAAGCATCGTCGCCGGCCGACCTGCGCTCGTGGGGGGAGCTTCGCTCGGCGGCCGAGCTGCCCTCGCCGGCGAAGCTGCCGGAGATGCCGGGATGCTAAGTTCGTCGGAGATGCCGCGCGGGGATGCCGGACATGCCGGAGATGCCAGTTTTGAGCCCTGAGCTCGCCGTGGGTGCCATGGGCGAGCTACGGTCGGCCCAAGTACGCTGAGGATGCCGCCGGCGTGCTGCGCTCGCCCCGCGCGTGCTGAGCTCGCCGCCGACGCCCTGAGCTCGCCGCCGGCGCACTCAGCTCGCCCTGCGTGCGCTGTGGTCGCCCCGCACACTCCGAGCTCGCCCCGCGCGCGCTGAGCTCGCCCCACGCGCGCCGAGCTCGCCGCTGGAGCCCTGCGCTCGCCACCGACGGCCTGCGCTCCCTGCAACCGCTCCGCACTCCCTGCGGCCGGCCCGTGCGCCCTGTGCCCGCCTCCCGCGGCCTGCCGGCCGCCCGAGCAACGCCGCCCTCGCCTACAGTCGCCCGCAGTGCATGGCCCTCGCCCGCCCTCGCCGCAGCCGCCCCGAGCCCGCTGCCCTCGCCCGCAGTCGCCCGCAGCCGCCCCGAGCCGCTGCCCTCGCCCGCAGCCGCCCTTGCCCTCGCTCGCATGCGCTCGCAACTGCGCTGCAGCGCCGAAACCCTAAACCGAAACGTTTTTTAGGGTTTCGGTCGAAACCGAGAACCATGGTTTTTGCAGTTAAGCAATTTTACAAGGGGTATATTTGTTGCAAATTTTTTCTGCGAGGGACATTGATTATGAGGGACTCACATCATACATTCTTAAACAATTTTAAATTTTCAAAGCCGGAAAGGACACTTAAATTGGAGGGTGTTCCTTCTCGCTTGCAGACAGAGTGTACATTGAACTGGCACGAAGTCTGAAATGGCAGCGGAGGTAGGTATCACTCTGACGACAATAGTTCGCCTCGAAAACACCAGGAAGACCCGTCATATCAATCAGACATGACGTATCACTCTGACGTCAACAGTTCATCCCCGTAACATCAGCACGACTCGTCCTATCAATAAAACATAATTTATAACTCTGACGTCAACAGTACATTTCCGTAACATTAAGACGACATGTCCTATCAATCAGACAAGATTTATCACTCTGACGACAATAGTTCATCTCGATAACATCAGGAAGACCCGTCATATCAAACAAACATGATGTATCATTTTGACGTCAACAGTTCATCCCCGTAACATCAGCACGACTAGTCCTATCAATCAGACATGATTTATTACTCTGACGTCAACAGTTCATCTTCGTAACACCAGGACGACATGTCCTACCAATCAGACAAGATTTATCACTCTGACGACAACAGTTCATCTCGTTAACATCAGGACGACCCGTCCTATCAATCAGACATGATTTATCACTCTGACGTCAACAGTTCATCCCTGTAACATCAAGACGAATCGTCATATCAATCAGACAAACTATGTATCACTCTGTCGTCAACAGTTCATCTTTGTAACGTTAGGATGATTGATAGGACGGGTCGTCCTGACGACTTAGGTCGATCTCTATATATAGAGCGACCTTATTGTCGATACTATAACACAACTTCATTCTTCTTTGTAACACCAATATGTCTAATTACGACGACATTGTTGATGATATAGAGGAAGAAGTAGAGTTGCAATTCGAAGATGACATTTCGACTTATTTTGAAGACTTCTCAATCTCAGTTAGAAGACCACCCCGCCCACTAAATAACCGAGCTTTTACTGGGATGGAGTTTATGTACGACTTACTAGGTAACGAAACTCGTTTTTTCCGGACCTTTAGACTTGTGCCGCAAGTATTTGTACTGCTCACTAGGATACTTGTTGAGCGCGGAAGCATCATGCCTACAGCCCATGTATCAGCTGAATTACAATTAGGGATTTTTCTTTACTCCATTGCTCTTGGAGCATCTAACAAAGATTTGCAGCTGGCATTTCAACACTCTGCGGAGACTATAAGCAAGTACTTCAATAAAGTCTTGGAAAGTATTATTCTCTAAAAAATGATTATATACAATTGTCACCTCATGATGCTCCAATCCATCCGGCAATTCTTAATCGAGGAGGAGCGTATTCCTTTTTCAATGTAAGATAAGTTTATACAATCTTCTCTAATTAATGCCAACATATCACTCTAATGTATTATGTGTTTCTTTGTAGAATGCACTTGGGGCTATAGATGGCACACATATACCGGCAATTGTGAGTCGAGAAATGCAACTTCCATTTCGAGACCGACATGGGTTGCTAACGCAAAATGTTATGGCGGTTGTCTCTTTTGATATGGAATTTTTGTATATTTGTAGCGGTTGGGAGGGATCTGCGGCGGACGCACGAATCTTACGAGATTCTTTAAGCCGATGTGATTTCTTCGTCTCCGAAGGTAAAACTCATAAATTTGTATTTCTTTAAAGACTAATGATAATGTTCGTAATGATAATCATAGTTTATTTTGGGTAAATACTATTTGGTGGATGCAGGGTATACCAATACTGACAAATTTCTCGCACCGTTTCAAAATGAGTGATACCACATTGGACAGTTTGGTCAAGGTCGAGTCCGATATCGAAATCCGAAAGACAAATTTAATCACATGCACGTCAGTTTGAAAAATTGTGTGGATAGGACATTTGGCGTATTTAAGCAATGGTTTCAAATATTACGCAAAATACAACCATATCCTTATGAAACATAATGTGCTATAGTGGTGGCTTGTGCTGTGTTACATAATTTTATACGCAGGAATTATGGTGAGGACCAGCTGTTTCACGACTGCAGGGCTAACGAAAGGGTTCATGATAGCACTAGAGAATTTCCGGAAGTATACAATGAAACATCTGAACCCAACATCCGTATATTGCAACGTGAAGTGCGATATGGGGAAATACTTCGGAACGAAATAACTGCAGCTCTGTGGGAAGCGTAAGTGATAGTTTACTTTTAATTTTCTAATATCATATTAATAATTTTTCCATCTTTTATTTACTTACAGAGAATAATGTTGTATTCTTTCACCGCGAAGCAGTCGCACATGTAGCCGAAGAAGTACTCGCTGATAATTTATTTTCAACCCAGACTTTTACAAACAGTACTCGTTGTTTCCGGTGTCTTTCAAAAGTATTATATGTATCTGATGATAATGTATATTGTGTTTTTCAGACAATACTCACTGTTTCCTGTTAATTAGCGTCATTAATTATTGTTGTTGTGTTTGGAGTCTCCTTTTCTGTAATGTATAAGCTGTTGTGCTGTGAAATGCAAGAGACACTATCACTTACAAGAGGTTTTTTGCCATGAAATCTTCCAAGCAGAAGTTTAGTATACTGAATGACAAATACAAATAATGATATTTACATAAATGGTCAAATTGAAACTACAATACTTTTACTATATTTGAATATGCATTTTCCCAATTTTTTGCTGGAATTCGTACATGCTTGACACAACAAAATCCTAACTTTGGGGATATAACAAAATATGAAAATTTTCTCCTCCCCATGCAACAGACGTTGTCTCCGCCATCACTGCCCCATCCACTTCCAGCACACACACATCCTTCACTACAACAGACGTCGACGTCCTGCACTCAACCCACCACCTCCTACTCTCTATCATCCTCGCAATCACAGCCATCCTTCTCCTCTGAGATCCCCTCGAATCTCGCCAACTCTTCATCTTCTCCTTGCCATATAGCAGACACCGTTTTCACCGCCACCGACCCATCATCTTCCAGCAGACGCCATTTCCGTCGTCACTGCCCCAATCTCCGGCATCACTGCGTGCGTGAGCTTGGCCGGCGAGCTCCACGCTCGAGCTCCGCCGGCAAGCTCCGCCGGCGAGCTCTGTGCACGAACTCCGTGGCGGAGCTGCCCCCCCGAGCTCGGTCGGCGAGCTCCGCGGGCGACCTCTGGCGGCTGGCTCCGCGCGCGAGCTCGGGCGAGCTCGGGCGCCCGGGCTCCGCGGGCAAGCTCGGCTGGCGGGCTCCGCACGCGAGATCGGGCAACCGGCTCCGCCAGTGACCTCGGGCGAGCTCGGGCGCCTAGCCTCCGGGGGCGAGCTCTCGCGGCAGGCTCCGCGGGCGAGCTCGGGCGGCCGGTTCCGCGCGCGAGCTCGGACGGCGGGCTCCTCGGGCGACCTCGAGCGAGCTCGGGCGCCCAGCCTCCGGGGGCAAGCTCTCGTGGTGAGCGAGCTCGGGCGCCTGGGCTCCGTGGCCGAGCTCGGGCGGTCGGCTCCGCGCGCGAGGTCGAGCGGCCGACTTCGTGCGCGATCTCCGCCGGAGAGGAAGATGAACACTTGTTGCGGAAAATATCGATGTCCACCACAATTCACGATATAGAGGAAGAACAGAAAAGAAGAAAAGATAGCAGACAAAAGATATATGTGGCGAAGACGATCCAGAGAATATTGTATTGATAAGAAGAGAAAAAAGAAGATTACAATGATGGAGATGAAACTCCAATATCACCAACTCTCACAAAAGACTAAGTAGCCTAACCGTCACAAGACGTATTGAGAGTATTAATCTATATATATATCTCTCTCTCTCTGGAAACCCTTACATCAATAGTGTATTTATAGATGTGGCCTAATGATGTTTGAGTCAAAGTAGAAGACTGATTCAAATAAGACTTCTACTAATTTAAGACTTCTAGTAGAAGATAAATCTAGATAAGGATTAGGCCCATTAAATAATTTCCTAATATAATTAAGGCTAACCGGAAAATCCGGATTCGAGACACCATAAAGCCAACAATCTCCACCTTGGCTCGAATCATCTTATTCTCTGAATTTGAATCTTCAATAGATGTCTTTGTCATTACCTCTTGGGATAGGATCAACGACCTTGGATATTGATCAAGTCCAAACAGAGCTTGAACTTATCAATTGGAATCACCTTCGTCAACATATCTGCAGGATTTCTTGAAGTATGAATCTTTTGTAAAGAAATCTCGCCGTCTTCAATAATATCCCGAATAAAATGAAATCGGACATCTATATGCTTTGATCTGGCATGATACATTTGGTTCTTCGCAAGGTGTATGGCGCTCTGACTGTCGCAAAAAATAGGAAGAACATGTTGAGAAAAACCAATTTCACTTGCCAAACCTTTTAGCCATAGGGCTTCTTTGACTGCTTCTGTAGCTGCCATATACTCAGACTCTGTTGTAGATAATGCTACAGTTGACTGTAAGGTACATCTTCAACTAATAGGTCCTCCACAAAGAGTGAAAAGATAACCAGTGAGGGATCGGCGTCGATCAAGGTCTCCAGCATAGTCTGAATCGACATAGCCAATAATTTTGGCCTCTTGCACTGTGTTCCTGTCGAAATATAAACCAATATTAAGAGTACCTTTAATATATCTTAATAGCCATTTCACGGCCTGCCAATGCTCTTTTCCTAGATTTTCCATGTAACGACTAACAACGCTGACTGCTTGTGTAATATCAGGTCTTGTGCATACCATATCATACATTAGACTTCCAACAGCACTTGAAAATGGGATGTTCTCCATGTATGCATGCTCTTCATCTGTAGAAGGACATTGTTAAGCTGAAAGCTTGAAGTGAGATGCCAAAGGAGTACTGACGGATTTTGAATTCTGCATGTGAAAACGAGAAATAATCTTCTCGAGATATTTGCTCTGTTTAAGCCATAATTTTTCATGCTTTCGATCTCGATCAATCTTCATACCGAGAATCTTCCTTGCAGCACCTAAATCTTTCATCTTAAATTTCTTTTTCATTTTAAACTTTAAATCATTCAGTAGAGATATGTCTTGAGTAGCGATAAGCATATCATCAATATAGAGAAGCAATATAATAAATGAGTTATTGGCATGTATCTTAAAATAAACACAACAATCATGTTTGCAGTGGATGAAATCTTGACCCAGCATAAAACTGTCAAACCTTTTATACCATTGCCTTGGAGACTGTTTCAAACCATAAAGTGATTTGTTTAACTTGCAAACAAAATTTTCTTTGCCTTCTTGGATGAACCCTTCAGGCTGTTGCATAAAAATTTGTTCTTTTAATTCTCCATGCAGAAAGGCAGTTTTGACATCAAGCTGTTCTAACTCAAGATTATGAAAAGCAACTAAAGCAAGTAGAAAACGAATAGATGTGTGTTTAACCACAGGAGAGAAAATTTCATTAAAGTCAATACCCTCCTTTTGTGAATATCCTTTTGCAACTAAACGGGTCTTGAATTTAACACCATCTATCTTAGAGAAATCATCTTTCTTTCGAAATACCCACTTGCAACCAATTGCTCTTTTACCTTTTGGTAATTTCATCAGATCCCAAATATGGTTCTTTTGAAGAGAATCCATCTCTTCATTCATAGCAACTTGCCACTGAGAAGAATTCTTATCCTGCACTGCTTCTTTATAGGAAGAAGGATCACCATTGTCAGTAACTAAAGCAAAAGCTACCATATTTTCAAAATCATACCTTTCAGGTGGCTTTATTTTTCTTTGAGATCTTCGAAGTGGAGTCTTTTCAGAAACTTGATCCTTAGAATTTTTTTGAGAGTTGGGCATACCCTGAATATCTTCTTCTGAAGGAACTACGTGCTCTACCTCCACTTGCATTATATCATTGGGATCTTTCTTGAGAGATTTTAGCATACCACTTTCATCAAATACTATGTTTCTCTCAATAATTACATTTGAAATAGTAGGATCCCACAAACGATAGCCTTTGACGCCTTTGGCATAACCCAGGAAAATACACTTTTTGGAACGTGCATCTCACTTATCCTTGGACAACATGCCCATAAGCAGGGGCGGCCGGCAACAAAAATCTTTAAAGAAGAATAATTTGCAGGTTGACCAGTCCATACCTCTTTAAGAGTCTTGCAATTAATGGCTGTTTGAGGAGAGCGATTCACAATGAAGCATGCTGTATTGACTGCTTCTGCCCAAAAATCTTTATCAAGATTAGCTGTACTGAGCATACTACGTGCTTTCTCCAACAAAGTTCTGTTCATCCTTTCAACTACACCGTTTTGTTGAGATTTTCCTGGGATGGTAAAGTGGCGTTTGATGCCTTCATCTTCAAAGAATTTGAGAAACTCTGTTGATTTGTATTCTCCGCCATTATCACTTTTGAGATATTTGATTTTTCTGCCAGTCCTTTTTTCAACTGAAGTTTTCCACCATTTGAAAACAGAAAACACTTCGGCTTTGTGATGCAAAAAATAAATCCACACTTTTCTGAAAAAATCATTAATAAAACTGACAAAATAACGAGTACCAGATTTTGATGGAATAGGAGAGCACCACACATCAGAATGAATATAGTCAATTAAGCCTTTAGTGCAATGAATACCGGTGTTAAACTTTACCTTGGACTGTTTACCATAGAGACAATGCTCGCAGAAATGCAATTTGCATGAGTTGAGGCCTTTTAGTAATTTTCTTTTGTTGAGCTCATTTAAACCTTGCTCACTCATGTGACCGAGACGCATATGCCATAATTGAGTCATATCAGAAGAAGAAGCCTGAGAAATTGCTGCTCCACCTGCAACGATTTTTCCTACTAACTCATATAAATTCCCATGCTTTAGGCCCTTCATCACTATCAATGAGCCTTTAGCAACCTTAAGAACTCCACCTTCAGAAGAATACTTATAACCAGCAGAATCCAAAGCACCCAAAGAGATCAAATTCTTTTTCAAATCAGGAACATGTCTGACATCAGTAAGAGTTCTAATAATATTATCAAACATCTTAATTTTGATTGTTCCAATTCCAACAGTTTTGCATGGATTGTTATTACCCATCAAAACTAAACAACCATCATAAGACGTGTAGTTTTCAAACCAATCCTTATTAGGACACATGTGGTAAGAACAACCAGAATCAAGAATCCAAATATCATGGTAACGATCAAAATTAGAACTAATAGAGAGAACCTTACCCAAATTATCATCAGAACTCTCTTCAATAACTGACACTTGTTCTTTGGCTTGCTCTTTAGGTTGAGATTCTTTTTCTTTCTTTGCTTTGAGCTTCCAACAATCTTTAATTGCATGTCTCATCTTCTTACAATACCTGCAGTTTATTTCTTTGGATTTGGATCTAGAACGACCTGTCCTTGATCTTTCTTTGGTACGACCTCTGACAATTAATGCTTCTGAGTATGACACATCCCCTCCAATCTTTTTCAAATATTCATTAGATAGAAGGGTAGCAGAAATATCGTCAAATTTCAAATCCTTTCCATACATGAGAGTAGTTTTAAGATTCTCAAGAGAAGGAGGTAAGGACGATAATAAAATAATTGTCTTGTCTTCATCTTCAATTTTAACATCAATGCTTAACAATTGAGAGACAAGTTTATTGAAAGCATTAAGATGATCAACTATATTCGTACCTTCTGTTATTAGAAAATTGAAAAGCTTCTGCTTTAAATAAACTCGATTTGAGATAGACTTACTCATATACTGTTTCTCCAGCTTTTTCCATAACTCTGAAGGTGATGTTTCATCAAGAAACGGATAGAGTACATCATCGGTAAGACTGAGGATGATTGTGCTATGTGCGCTGGCCTTTTGGTTTTTCCAGACACTTTCGGTGACATCTTCAGGCTTGACGTCCTCCAATGTGTGTCTCAACCCTTGTTGAGTAAGAATTGCACAAACTCTTGTTTGCCAAATAGGAAATCCTTGCTTTCCATTGAATTTTTCTATATCGAACTTCGTAGTAGACATATTGAACCAAACTCTGATGCCACTTGTTGCGGAAAATATCGATGTCCACCACAATTCACGATATAGAGGAAGAACAGAAAAGAGGCAAAGATAGCAGACAAGAGATATATGTGGCGAAAACGATCCAGAGAATATTGTATTGATGAGAAGAGAAAAAAGAAGATTACAACGATGGAGACGAAACTCCAATATCACCAACTCTCACAAAAGACTAAGTAGCCTAACCGTCACAAGACGTATTGAGAGTATTAATCTATATATATATTTCTCTCCTCTCTCTGGAAACCCTTACATCAATAGTGTATTTATAAATGTGGCCTAATGATGTTTGAGTCAAAGTAGAAGACTGACTCAAATAAGACTTCTACTAATTTAAGACTTCTAGTAGAAGATAAATCTAGATAAGGATTAGACCCATTAAATAATTTTCTAATATAATTAAGACTATCCGAAAAATCCGGATTCAAGACACCATAAAGCGAACACAGTAATATGTACAGTACTCAACCGAGGGCATTTTAGTCAACAAAAAATTTTAACCATCTGTTAATCAGATCAGGGACCAAACGAGATTTACTTGACCGCATTAGCGTTTTACATTTTACCCCTTTTTTTAATTTTGACCTTGACTTTGACCCCGTACCAAACGGACCCGAAATCTACAAGAATCAACAAATCAACCTTAACAAAACTTTAAAACCAAATAAAATAGGAGAAACTTGTACCTCCCACGGACGATCTGATGTATGGAACAGCTCAATATTCAATGGAGAAAATACCCATTCTACAATAGCCACATTTGATACAAGTCGGTATCCCATCATTCGGTCAATAGCTATAGCAGTCATCTGTGTATTGTTCTTCCAGTATGAATTAACTTCATCCAGTAGCAGATGTTGATCATCCCTCTCTGACCATAACTTACCAATGACTTGGCCATACCTTTCCAAGACAGTGATTAGATGGGTGAAACTCTTGGAAAGGTATGTTTGTTCACACAAAACATGTATAATAGTACAACACAAAGCTGGCTTTATTCTATGCAGTACAGTCGCAAGAAAAATAGAACACACACATATCACAGACAGGCAAACAGAAGCAAAAAGACTCGAGCCTTGGGTCCTCGATGGCACGACATCCACCCGGAGAAGAGGAAGAAGACGGAGTCTATGAACAGGACACCTAGGGAGCTATAGGGGGGCGTTTGGGACGGGGTCAGAGTTAGAGTGACCTCGTCCTGACCAGACTATCTTCCAAACACCAAAAATGTCCTTCGTTCATTTGAACCGTCGAATCTCGATCCAATGGCTCGGATCGGCTCAGCCACGAAACCCTAAGTATATAATCTTCTCTTCCCCCTCCCCCCCAAACACGCCACCGCCATCACTGTTCACGTGAGCTCGGCCGACGACGTCGTGGGTCTCGTGAAGAAAATAAACAGTAGTATATGAACAGTACTAATCGGAGGGTATTTTTGTCCACACAAAATTTTAACCATCTATTAGTCAGATCAGTAATCAAACAAAATTTACTTGATCGCATTAGTATTTTACATTTTACTCTTTTTCTTAATTTTGACCTTGACCTTGACCCATTCCAAACGGGGTTAGGAGATCTTGAACTACTAGATTTCAACGGCGCCTTTTCAACTCTTATGGTCCTGCGCCAGAGACAATATGCAGCTTGGTTGCCTTAACCCAGGAGCAATCAAATGCCTTCCTGCGGCATTTTTATTGGATTGGATCTATTTACAATGTAACAAACCTTTTCTGGTATTTTAATAGCCTTGTTATTCTCAATAAATATACATATAATATTGCATATTATATATCAAAAAATGATTACGTGATATATCATTAAAAAACTCATTTAGTGGTTTAATATTGGAAAAAATTTTAAATTTTGATTTCAAAATAAGTTGGGATCAATTCGCTCACTTCCACCGAAATCAATTTATTTTGATTTCAATCAAAATTTTTTAAAAGTTTTTTATTAAACTTTAATTTAAATTTTAATTTTAAAAAAAATTTAAAAAAATATAAATTTTTATTCAAAAATTATTAAATAAAATTTTTTTGGTAAAAAATACTTAAAATATTAAAAAAATTAATTATATATAAAAAAATATAAATATAAATATTATATTTTGAAAATTTTCCACACTTGGTTGAGTCTGAAATTGAATATGATATAGCTTAGAGAGTTTTCCCCTAAATTACCATTCCATTGATCTCTCAATTTATTTTAGTTGATCTTGAATTATTCATTTGACGTTGTTTTCCATTTGATGTGTCCGAGTCGTTATCTTGAGTGGATATTAGCTGTAGCCATAGCTCTTGGGGTGCGTTTGGAACAGGGTCAGGGTTAAGTTGATCCTGTTCAGACCAGATTATCTTTCGAATACCAAAAATTTGACCATACTAACATTATTTTATTCATTTAAATTTTAACTAAGTTTTGACTAAAATACTCTTACTTGATCTGAACCGTCGGATCTCGATCCAACGGCTCAGATTGGGGAACAGTCAAATACTCTAACTTGATCTAAACCGTTGCATCTCGATCCAACGGCTCAGATCTAGGAACAGTAACCCCCCCACACCCCTCCCCACTTGCGATGCCGGCGAGCTCCACGAGCGAGCGCAGCCGGCCGGCTCCGTGCGCGATCTCCGCCGGCGAGGAAGATGAACAGTACACAGTACTATTCCGATGGTATTTTTGTTAAAAAAAATTTTTTAACCATCTGTTAGCCAGATCAGAAATCAAACGAGATTTACTTGATCGCATTAGCGTTTTACATTTTATCCCTTTTTTTAACCTTGACCACGTACTAAATGGGCCCTTGATGAGTTGGGAGACGCGATATGACATTTTATCAGGCTGATGTCATGCAATAAGATAGGACTCATGTTGTTTACATACATGATTGTTGGATATTATTGGTAAGATTAATTTTGAACTTTATTGGTTATTGAGGAGAGTTATATTAGATTTTCTTGCTCATTATTGTGTTTTTCGATTGCGAAAATTCTCTGAAAATTTTCTGCAGGCGTGGATCGAGTAACAAGACTTTGAGGTACCATTTAGTTCAAAATCAAAATCAAGTTCAAATTTAAAATTAAAATTAAATTGTAAAAAAATAATGGAATAATTATCTATAATCTCATATAATTAGCCTTAATTATTGATAATTTCCGTAATTTTCAGAATTATTTATATCTTTTTTCTCAAAATATTTATCTATCTTTTTTCTCAAAATATTTATCAACACTCTCCTATTGTTATTCAATCAAAATTTTTTAAAAAAATAATACCACTGAACTTTGGTCTTTTAATAACGTAAGGAGCCTTTCAGCTTTGTTGCTATTTTTTTATGGGCATTGTTGGACTTTTTTGATGGATAGTTGAGAGCAAGGTTTTAAGTTGGTAAATCATAATATATATGAAAATTAAGGATCAATGGAGCTCTTATTTTGCTTAAGGATCGATGGAGTTCTTAATGTGCTTAAGGTTTACATGAAGAAGAAGGTAAATCAGAATACATATGAAAAATGAGTTAAATGTTAATTGCAGTACAGCGTGAAGGCACAAGTTCAAACAGATGGATTTGTAGAAGGTAAAGATTATGCTTAACAATATGTATTAGAAGCCAATGAGATTCAAATGGATTAGTCTTCGCTGATATTCCAATGAGAGCCACAAATTTCAGTATGTGGGGTTTTATATGTAAAAATACCTCCTCAATGGCATATAACGACTTCCAAGGGTTACACCGGAGGAGGACCAGCTGCATCTCCCTCTCTCTCTCTCTCTCTCTCTCTCTCTCTCTCTCTCTCTCTCTCTCTCTGCAACAACAATATTTCAGTTTTCCATTTGTGAGCCCTTTCGATTTCCTCGGCGATGATGTGTGGCTTGGATTCTGGCATCAGCTTGCTCATCAACGACGTCTGGAATACCTTGAAAAAGCAGGGAAACTATCTCCTTCACCTTCGAGGGCATGTCCGCCAGATGCAGCAGGAACAGATAGCGTTGGAGAATAGAGCAAAGGATGTCAAAAAAATGGTTCCACTTCCAGGAGAACAACAGCAGGAGAGCTTAAAGCATGAAGTCCAAGGATGGCTGGACATGGTGGATGCCGAGAGAGAGGAGGCCACGAAGGTTCTGGATGACTACCAAGGAACGTGCAAATGCTGCGGCTGGTACCCCGTAAACTGCTGGTTGGGCTACCGAATTGGAAGAAGAGCTTTCAAGAACCACGAGGAACTGGTCCGGCTGAAGAACGAAGGAAAATTTCCTGATGGCGTAGTTAATGTTGAAGGGTCTATCTTACCTGCCGACAATATGAACAACGGCGAAGTTAAAGTGGAAATCTGCGTCGAAAACAAGGCCAAAGAGGACAACAACATGCGATATTCCAACATCAATGTCCCGGGTGCTGCCTCCGGAGTGAAAATCGGTGTTGGAAATACGGCGGGAAGGAACAACATAATCGGCGTCTCCGACATTACGGTCGCCCCTCCCATCCCCAGGAAGGCGACCATCTCCAGGAAGACGGTCGCCCCTTAAAATTTCTTTTTGCTCATCGTTTGATTGTTGTGCGCCTAGAGTTTGCTGCAATTGTTATGCTGTCCCTTCTTCTTCTTCGTTGAACCTATGTGATGTCAAGAACGAAGGATTCGAGTCTGTATTTTTGTTCTTCTTCCTGTGTGTTGTTTTGCTTGTGTTCTCTGTATATATTCGGCATTATCAAATAAACCTGGCTTCTAATACATATTGTTAAGCATAATCTTTACCTTCTACAAATCCATCTGTTTGAACTTGTGCCTTCACGCTGTACTGCAATTAACATTTAACTCATTTTTCATATGTATTCTGATTTACCTTCTTCTTTATGTAAACCTTAAGCACATTAAGAACTCCATCGATCCTTAAGCAAAATAAGAGCTCCATTGATCCTTAATTTTCATATATATTATGATTTACCAACTTAAAACCTTGCTCTCAACTATCCATCAAAAAAGTCCAACAATGCCCATAAAAAAATAGCAACAAAGCTGAAAGGCTCCTTACATTATTAAAAGACCAAAGTTCAGTCGTCTTGTGTTTTTTTTAAATTTTGATTGAATAACAATAGGAGAGGGTTGATAAATATTTTGAGAAAAAAGATAGATAAATATTTTGAGAAAAAAGATATAAATAATTCTGAAAATTACGAAAATTATCAATAATTAAGGCTAATTATATGAGATTATATATAATTATTCCATTATTTTTTTACAATTTAATTTTAATTTTAAATTTGAATTTGATTTTGATTTTGAACTAAATGGTATCTCAAAGTCTTGTTACTCGATCCACGCCTGCAGAAAATTTTCAGAGAATTTTCGCAATCGAAAAACACAATAACGAGCAAGAAAATCTAATATAACTCCCCTCAATAACCAATAAAGTTCAAAATTAATCTTACCAATAATATCCAACAATCATGTATGTAAACAGCATTAGTCCTATCGTATTGCATGACATCAGCCTGATAAAAAGTCATATCGCGTCTCCCAACTCATCAAGAGCTAATGACTACAGCTAATATCCACTCAAGATGACGACTCAGACACATCAAAGTGGAAAACAACGGTCAAATGAATAATTCAAGATCAACTAAAATAAATTGAGAGATCAGCTGAATGGTAATTTAGGGCTCGTTTGTTTGGATTCCGGGTTTAAAAATCGAGGAAGCGTAGGAATTGAGTGATTCCAGGAAATTGAAGGAATTGAGAGAATTAGATAATTACAGTATTTGGATGAGTATTTACTGTAGAAAATTGGGAATTGACTAATTTCTTTCCATTGTTTAGTTGACAAATGGAATTGATCAATTCCATAAGTTGTTGAATTCTTGTGTTTGGATGAGTTTTTACGGTAAGGAATTGAAAAATATATAAAAACAATTTAAAATAATAAATATTTTTAAAAAATAAAAAAACAGACTATGTAAATAACTTATTATAATTAATTACAGATTTATTTAATATAATTTTGTTATTATCTTCTAAAATAATTTTTAATAAACATATAAAATATATACTTATTTTTTTGAAAATAAGTAATATTTAAGTAATTTGAGTAATAAAATAATTTTAATTTTAAAATTATTGAAATAATTTTAAAAATTAATAAGATTTTAAAAAAAGACCCAAAACTTGAGAGCAAGTGCCAAGCCGAAACTCGCCAAAGATTGTCAGGACAAATTTCGACTTCGGCTCATGCTGAAGAAGGCCCCCAGCTTTCCGGAGTTATCTGCTTTTGTCTTCGCTATGGTCAGGTCATCCGATGCAAACACAAATCCAACAATAATCTTGTTCTCATTTGTAGAGAACTTGTCCGTGATTTTTGTAACTAAAGCACTCTTATTAATCACCGTTAATCAACAGAACACTACAGTATCGAAGCTAATAGAATCAACCAAAACTCGGGGCGTGGAGCTCTGAACTCGGCCGGCTGGACGAAATCACGAGCTCTAATGAAGATGAGCTCTCGAATCGTAGGAGGCAGGCGCTCCAGCACTCCGGCGCACTGATTCGGGGCAGCGGAGAAGACGAGCTCGGTGGAGAAGACGAGCTCGGTGTGGAGAAGACGAGCTCAGTGGAGAAGACGAGCTCGGGGGAGAAGACGAGCTCGGCGTGGAGAAGACGAGCTCAACGGAGAAGACGAGCTCGGCGTGGAGAAGACGAGCTCGGCGTGGAGAAGCCGAGCTCGGCGGAGAAGACGAGCTCGGAGGAGAAGACGAGCTCGGCGGAGAAGACGAGCTCGGCGGAGAAGATGAGCTCGGCGGAGAAGACGAGGCTGAACGATGAGGAGGAGCTGGACGGGAAGAAGGCGAACGGCCTCGGAGCTGGACGATGAGGAGGAGCTGGACGGGAAGAAGACGACGGGAATGGGGAGGAATTCGTGGGAAAAATCGGAATTGATCGGAGTGCTACAGTGGAAAACGAGGGGATTAAAACCGGAAATCGGCGGCAATTCGGAAATAGCGGATTCTCCCCTTCCAGTTCTCGAAATCGAAACAAACACCGAAATAGAGGGAATTGGGCTCTCAATTCCCTCCATTCCTCCGATTCCCATTTCTGAGAATCCAAACAAATAAGCCCTTAGGGAAAACTCTCTAAGCTATATCATATTCAATTTCAGACTCAACCAAGTGTGGAAAATTTTCAAAATATAATATTTATATTTATATATATATTTTTTTATATAATTAATTTTTTTAATATTTTAAGTATTTTTTACCAAAAAAATTTTCTTTAATAATTTTTTAATAAAAATTTATATTTTTTTAAATTTTTTTTAAAATATAAATTTAAAATTAAAGTTTAATAAAAAACTTTTAAAAAATTTTGATTGAAATCAAAATAAATTGATTTCGGTGGAAGTGAGCGAATTGATCCCAACTTATTTTGAAATCAAAATTTAAAATTTTTTCCAATATTAAACCACTAAATGAGTTTTTTAATGATATATCACGTAATCATTTTTTGATATATAATATGCAATATTATATGTATATTTATTGAGAATAACAAGGCTATTAAAATACCAGAAAAGGTTTGTTACATTGTAAATAGATCCAATCCAATAAAAATGCCGCAGGAAGGCATTTGATTGCTCCTGGGTTAAGGCAACCAAGCTGCATATTGTCTCTGGCGCAGGACCATAAGAGTTGAAAAGGCGCCGTTGAAATCTAGTAGTTCAAGATCTCCTATAGCTCCCTAGGTGTCCTGTTCATAGGCTCCGTCTTCTTCCTCTTCTCCGGGCGGATGTCAGTGCCATCGAGGACCCAAGGCTCGAGTCTTTTTGCTTCTGTTTGCCTGTCTGTGATATGTGTCTCTTGCGACTGTATTGCATAGAATAAAGCCAGCTTTGTGTTGTACTATTATACATGTTTTGTGTGAACAAACATACCTTGTGCTCCTTTAGTACCTGTTTGGAAAATCAAAATTGGAAGAACGAATCATAATGAGATTTTCAGCTTGGATATAAATAAATTTAGTGGTAGAAATCTAAGTTGCATTAACTGTGACTGTAAGCCTGTAAAATGAACAAAATATTCTGTCCATGTACATATCTTTGGCACACCAGAGTTATTTCCGACAAATCATAAGAGTTGTTAGCCCCGCAGAAGAGCACCAGAGCCCACATGTGAACATGAACCGATATCAGAACCTGTACAACAGTGAACCTGAACTAGACTCTAGAACCTAAAGCCTTGATCCAAAAGAGAACCTGAAAATGAAGAAACAACACTCCATGGTAACCCAATTTGTGGCAGCAATATGCAACCTACATTATAATACAGTACGAGTAGAATTTCACTCCACAGTAACCCAATTTGAACAGTTCACGAACAAAAATATCAAAGAAAAAGACAAGTGCGAAAATCTAATTCTGGAACATGCAGCAACAGCCTACAGTCTCTGCAACGCCATCCTCGGATCAAACTGAGAATTCTGACTAGCATAGAACGATGGATATCTTGCAGACATTTCACTCCTTGAATCCAGATGCAATCGTGAAAACTCATTCTGAAAGGAAACCTCCTCTGTTACGAAGCTCGAGGCAAGAGCTGCGAGCCTACTAGAACTAGGTAATCCCCTAACAGAAGGGGGACAAGGATCATAGTATTGCTTGCCCACCGAAACCCTTGGTCCCGCTTCAACATATGATGTGCTCGGGTATTGGTGAGGATAGGTACTGATAGCAGGCCCAACATCAGCATAAGCAGGGGATGACAGAGTTAATCCTGAACTGTAGAACCTTGGATTTAGGAAATCATCCTGAGGAAACGAGTCTGTGGGCAGCCTAAATAGCCTGGCAGAACCAACAGGAATGCTCAGACTTTCAGGCTTAGCTTCTGAACATGTTTGTGATGCTACTGCTAAAGTACCTTGGCTTCGATAAGGAGACGGCTGGAGCTGCAGACTCAGCAATGACTTTGCATGTTGAAGAGAGTTCAGCACACCACCTAAATTGTTGGATGATGTTTGCAGTGGTCGTCTTTGGATTTCTGAAGAACCACACTTGGATAACTGGCAAACAGAATTATCAAAGGAAGGATTTCGAGTAGACCGACCTCCAAGGGATAAACGGCCATGTGGCTGTAGACTTGAATTGCTATGTGAATCAGAGTCAGATTTATCATAGAAAAGTGCAGAATCCTGTTTCCTGTTGTTGCTAATGGCCAGACTTTTTTTGGCTGGGAATGCAAATTCCTGGGATCTTGCTTCAGCTTCCTCATCAGCTAACCTGTGATACTGCATACCTGGTGAGGAATGCCTATGATCAATAGTAGTACTTCTTGCTGTTAGATCAGTCAGTCCCAACCCATCCGAAATGCCCATGGCAACATTTTCTGTATTACTGTCCATCATGTCCAGGAGAATAGAACGAACTTTTTGCTTGTCAGACACAGAAACACCAGTCATCCAGGATGCTGGCCCTGTGTTGTTCAACACACGCTCACTACCAGAAGTTTCTTTGCTTGGCTCATTTGAATTTTTGTCAATATGGTCTGTGTCTTGCTTCATTGGTTTAATGCTCATTTCAACAATAGCATGCTGGTTCCTTAGCTCAGAAGCATTCTACAAGTTTAGGATTGATAAACACATAGCGTGGAGGTCAGTCAGAAATAGCGAAAGGTAATGAAAGCAGAGATCTATCAATTGCACAAAAAACAAAAGGATATAGAGAAAACTTTCTCATTATTAAGAGATATTTCAACAAAGAGATAGCAATCTGAAAATCTTGTGTGGCAGCAACCCATCACACCCTGCAATCCCCCTCCACAACCCATGCTTCCCACCCTCCCACTCCTCCCTCTAAGCTCACACAACATATTCACTAATATAGTTTGACACTCAATTTCTGATAAAAATGATGCTTCCAAGAGAAGTTTCATACCATGCCATTCTCTTTTGAGAATCATCATGGTGTACAATCAACATAACATAGACACAAACTATTCAAGTATGCATCTTCTGCATTAACATGCTACCTAATTAAAAAGAAAATTCTTCAAAACTAATGTAACAGAAATTACATGCACCATGGACCATTGATGTTCATTATCAAAACATACTTTAAAACATTTGCTGACTCATTAAATAACATTTAACATTTGCACAACTCATAGTTATTAACTCCAACTGGTATTTGTGGATGATGAATAACTAAAACATTAGATAGTTGGCACTGATCTTTACAGCAAAAACAGATAATGAACTGCAGCCAAATAGGTAGCAGTTACAAACTAGGAAAGCTTGGTCGAATTACTCATTAGAAGTTCATGTAAAAATAGCTTATAGCCTTCACAAAGAATAGTCAATAAAGGAAAAGCAATAAATAGTCACAGCCAGTTGGTAGTTGCAATTAAATTCTTAAGAAACAACAGAATTGAACAAAGCTAATGCTTGTGATTAATCATTTTGTTCAAATTACTCAAGCAAGGAGTTTCATGTAATTCCTTTATGTGAAGAAAACCAAAGCAGCCCACAAGGATTGGAATAGTTTATTGTCAACATTGGCTTAGCCAAAGCAAGAAAATAGGTTTGTTTCTTGACCAGCAAACAATACACGGGCTAAAACCTATTATCACAATCAACTCTCCTTATTCAATTCTATTTGACCTTTTCTTAAGGAATTGGTAAAAAATTCAGCATATGTTAGACAATTCAACATCAGAACCATCAACATTCCAGGCTTCAATCAAACATATAACTGAGGACAAATACTATTACAGGAAAGCAATTTACCGATGTCAATAAGAATTTGCCTACCGGGATAGAGCTCTTCTTTTCTTTGTATTTTTCTTCCCATTCTCTCTGAGCATTTTCCTCTGCTTGGTACTGATCAATAAGCTGGTCCCGCTGCTCTAACACTCTCTCCATCTCATCTCGATCACCTCCAATGCCATAAAAACCATCACTACTTTCTTTTTTTTCATCAGGTGATGCTGGAACTAGAGCACCAGTGAGCTCATTCTCAACGTCAGGGGGAACTTCAACATTATTAGATGACGTAGCTTCTCTCCTTTCATCATCCCCAGGATCGGCCTTGTCTGCCTCATCCTGTCTTGCCGATCTAGCAACATAAAAAGACTCAGCATAAGTAAGGAACTATATGTCAATGCTACTGACGCTCAAAAGATCTTAAAAATTTTCTGATAGTACCCCATTTCTATCCGCTTTATTCTTCGGCACGACTTTCCCAACCGATGCTTGGGGGAAGACTCAGTGCCAGACAACCAGCTGGACCATCTTTGTCTCTGCTTAATTTGTTTCACCAACAGCTTCTGACGAGACCTGGGGCTATCACTGCAGCGTTTCCATGACAAGCTCCGACCTTGAGATGGCGAAACCTGAACCTCTGAACCCGACATCATATCCTCCATCTCAGTTTTTTCTATTCTAGACGTCGGCGACGTATCAATATCCTCATCATGATCCGAGCTTGAATCAAATATCCCAGAGAAATCATCCACCCCCTGCGACTCAAGAATCGCAAGAATCTCAGCTGCCGCCTTCTCAACTTTCCTCCTTTGCATACTCACAATCCTAAGTTGCTCCTCCAACTCCACCACCTACAAACCCAAAAGGAAAACATCATTCCCAATCAATCAAAGAACATAAATACAAACACAAATTGCAAAATATAAGAATCAAAGACCAACCCTTTTAGCCAACTGATCAGCTCTCTGTCTGGCGGTTCTCGAAACAGATCTCTCGGAGAGCAGTCTAGCTCTCAGGAACTCGATTGTCATCTCAGTCGAGTCTCCCATGCTGCACTCGAAGCAAACACCACCCAAGAATCCTCCTTTCCAAGCCCTAACACTTCATTAATCCTAAGAATTCAGTCAGGGACACGTAAAACCCTAGTTTCTCCCGAAATCGGGAGGAAGCATAGAAAAGTTCACTACAAATTGGTATCGAGATCGAAACTTTTACCTTTATCTCATCATTTTGGGATTCAGAGACGCATTTCCAGCGAAGATTTCGGAGAAATCGAGATTTAATTTTCCCGCAAATTGGAAGATCTTTGTCACTCTCTGTCGGTGGCGTGAGCTTACGCGCCCGGATCGGCTGCTTCTCGGTCGCGGTATGCGAGAGAAAACGAAAGGAGTGGAATTTTCAAATAACTGAAGTACCCCTAACACGAGAGGGTATTTACAGGAAGTTGAAGTGGATTTTTGGATAATAAAGGGGAGAATTGAGGGTATTTTGCTGAGCGCTGACCGGAGAATTCCTCGGTCTGTCGCCGTCTTAAATGGTCATCAAAGAGTTTTGTGGCACGTGACGAGCACGTGTGAGACGGGTGGAAAGGAAGTTTGGGCAACGATGGGCTTGTTCACCGTGTGTTACTGTAGCCTGTAATTGATGCTTAGCAAGTGGGCCGGGTTGGGCTGGGACCCAGCCTATCGCCCTTGTGGAATTATTCCGGGTGTACCAAGTGCGCCATCACATTGAACTGAAATGACGCGTACATTCAATCCTACGTTGAAATTCTAAATTTGGTTTTGATTTGCGTTTAGTGAAAAAATCGTGTCTAATTGTACTAGCTTAGGATTTGTTAAATAGTTTGTCCACTAAATTTTGTAATTAGTTGGCGAAAATCTAGTTGGCATATTTTAATTGGATCGATTTGATGGACTGTAAACTGCACGGTCCACTCGATCCGACCTTGATTTAGGGTTTTGGCTTTCCATGATGATCGAGATTAAAATAAATAATGACTTTTTATCATCAATCCCGATTTAATTGGTTGACCATAAGAGAAAGCTCTACTGCGTCTCACTTCACTCCCAGCTGAAGACTCAAGTCTATGATTACATTAGGAGTTGAACAACGAATAGCAGTCATGAAAGCTGGCAGTACAACTTTATTGTCGTGTAATCTCCTCAGAAAGAGAAAAAAAGGAACTTTATTATGATGTAAACATTTTCCTTCTTTTTCTTTTCTTGCGGAAGAATGTAGCAGTCAAGGCAGAGAAATCCATGTGTTGAAGCCTTCCCTGTGAAGTTGCGAACTGGACAGGTGGAAAGTCATTGCTTAGAAGCTCGGCAACTCGACCTGCAGGTTTCCAACAACCATTGAGAATGAGATATTCCACCTAATGCTGGGAGCTCCTCTCTTTCTTCCTCACATTCATGTCATACATTTGAAGCATATTGTCCTGTAGATACCCTCTTGTCTTCCCTAAATCGCTGCTGCTGCTGTTTCAATTTCTGTGATTCTTTGTTCTTTTTTAGATCAAATACCCAAATACATTCAAGGTTGAACTGTATCATATCAGAATCCATACAAAATGTTCATGTTCTTGTCCCTTGAGATGCCAAGTGATCTGCTAGTAGCTACAGTTTCCAGTACTGAAGGCATCAGTGGCTAGTCACTGCACTTAATGAGCTTAGGATTCTAACTTCAGAAGAAAAACAAAGAAATTTACAAGTTTGAAGAAGAGATGCATTAGATTTTCACATAGATAAGAATTCCTACTTGAATCAGCATACTTCTCTCAGAAGAGTCGTAACAATCACACAGCACACACAAACAATCAATTCATACATCAATGCCAAACAGAAGTGGAGGAACTTGAAATCATCCAAAGCAGAAACCACACAGACCTAATCACTTGGTAACATCAGCGAGTTTCAGCGGAGAGAGTCTATTATCTTGCTGAGTTCTTCCAGCTTCTTCATTCTCAATCTCTCGCTCTCGCTCACAAGCTTCTCGGTCGTTAACCAGGTCAATTAAATAAGTTAGTTCATGCATCATAAGAAGAACGAGTATCTTCTTGTTGCTTTTTTTTTTCATTGAAAGAAGATTGAGAAAAAAAAGAAAAATACCTCCACCAGTTTGTTGATAAGTTGAGCTTTCTCCTTGTTCTTCTCATTGAATGCCTCAAGAGCTTCTTTATACTCTTTCTCCTTCAGAAATGGATACAAACAGTCTTACCATTGGAATTTGCAAAAAGAATAACTTATAGATCATATCTTAATCTCGGATTATAAGGAGTTCTTCACCTTTTTTAGGCAGCTCTGTCCAAGAGGCTTTAATTCACGATTTACCAAATCAATTCTCTTGCGAATAGCTGCAACTTCCTTCCTAGTTGGATCTGCCATCCCTTCCAGCTCCTTGAGATGAATGACATTTTATAAAATCAAAAACTTCTCAGGATTTTTCTTGTGAATAAAGTTTTTAAACCTTGCACGTATATCATAAATAAACAGATAATGCAAGTTCTAGAAAAAAAAATTTCGCTTCACAACTGTGAATAATTATCAACAGTAACCCAAATCTAGAAAAATGCAAGTCTTTCATGGATAAATGCTACGCATGTATCTATTTAGTAAGCATGGAAATATACAGACCTCTCGGATCTCTGTAAGGCGTTTACTTCGCTCTTCCACTCTGCCTAGCTGAGCAAAAACCTTCTCTCTGACCTCCAACTTCTTCCTCTCTATCTGCTCTTCCTTTGCCCGGAATGCAGTCAGAGACGACCTCGACATCTCCTCATCTTCCCTCTCTTCCATTGTTGGGCTCTCTCTGTAGATTTGACCCATGTTCTTAACTCTCTGAATCTGTTGTTGTTGTTGTTGCTGCTGCTGCTCCACTGGCTGGCCACCCTGCTTCAGCATCTCCACTGCCTCTCGAAGATCTTTTCTCCCACTTCAATGGAGTTCTCTCACCTTGCTTATGTAAGGGTGATCCTTCTTTTAGCTGTTATGCATGCATCTACACAAGTAAGACAGGTGCGAGAGCTTGATTTTGATAAAGCTTCTGCAATGGATGTAACACAACAAGATGAGAATTCCTATATGGTGAGGTGAGTATTTTCCAGAGTTGTTAAGTTGGTAGACACACCATTTATATTGATTTATAGACGAGTGAGGAGTGGTGGAAAGTTCCTAAGTAACAAGCATGGTGCTTAGGGTTGAAGTCATGGTGTGGAGTAGTAGGAAAGATGGCACAGAACTGGGAATGAGAACCTTAGGGGCCAAGACAAAGTGTAGAAAGATGTTATGTCAGAGCTACCTTTGATTACTAAAGCCTGGCTTTCCAATGTGTCATTGCTGTGACTCTGTCATTGCACTTCTTTCTTCCTCTTTTTTTCTGTAGAAAAACATTGAAAACCAATACATCACATTCATCAGGGAAGCAGCAATGAGTAACAGTAATGAGCATACCCTGTTTCCAGACTTTACCAGTTGTATTGGATGCAATTGCCCATTTGCTTTTACTGTCAATAATATTGGATTGAGTGTTTATGGTACACATGAAGAGAAGTTTGCGACTGAAGGAAAGTTATAATTCCATATATGTATTCTGTTTGAGTTTACACGATAACATCTTTGCTCAAAGGGTCAATCCTCGGGTACAAAAATAGCTAATCATATCAGCTCAACAGATCAGCTCAACGATATACCCTCATTCTTTCTTTCAGATGCTTATGAAAAGCAAATGCAGTCCCAACGGTAGGTGGGATACAAAGCTCGGATTATATAAAAAACATGGAGGTGACAAGACTAGTGCTGGGCTGAGATGGTATCAGTGTCCCGGATGATTGTCACAGGAGGAAGCACTATTGCAGCGATTGGAAATTGGTCTAGGCCACCACCCTCATCTATCACAAGACGAAGACCTTCAGTATGCAGCTTCCCATGGTGACCGCTTACGACAATCGTAGGCTTCTCAGTTAGTTCCTGAAATGAGAATCAGTAATATGAGAAACCCACGCGATCAACCTGTAACAGCCGGTTGTGTTCAATATTAAACCACAAGACAGAGTGAATAATATATAGAGTTAAAATTTATTATATTAATATAAATATAGTCTAAATAATATAAAGAAAAGTGATTCAACAAAAAATACTTAAGTTTCTCATAATAATCTCCCAAATAATAAAATAACTTACAAACAAAATAACTTCAAATATAAGCATACACATATACATTACTACTATTACCACCAGCATTTATTAGCTACTTTCCTATGGATGAAGACAAATAAGGAGTGAACCAAAAATGTTTAATAGAAAGTTACCATCTCCAAATGATATGAGAGGTTAATATATCGAAAGTAACAATAAATTTAACAATAATAATATCAATAATAATACAACGATAACGATTATTAGGTAAATCAGCATCCACATCAAGGAGTGAATTAACAAGAAGATGAACATTGCATCTAGACAGTTAATGGTTAGAGACAGTGACTATGGACTCCATCAATATTATGGAGATGACTATAACCTCTCACTAAGTAGAGTTGAATTAATGTACACGTAAACCAATCTATGAGTGTAGTCGGACCCCCTATCAAGTAGAGTTGTATCACGCTACACTCCCAACTGTTGATAGAGTAGTGATCTCGTCTAATCACACAACGGATCACATCTTTTGAAACTCGGGAGACCGGCCACTATCACTCTAACAGTTTTGTTAATTCCTTATCGAAGTAAGGAATCACCGATTAATACCAGCCAAATAAAGTCATATTGTGTACGCCCTCCAATATACTAAATGCTCAGTCACAATAAATATCAAATTAATTTTATTGAACAATAAAAATGAATTGACTTGATCATAAATCAAAGTAAATCAGTCGAAAAATATCATCAAAAGAAAATTTTGATACCACCAATAAAATCAGCATGAAAAATCAAGTCCAACAACTCTTGAATCATCAAAATGAGAGTTGGAATGAAAGAGTTATGATTATTTGAACACATCTATACAATTTAGTTCCTTAATTATATAATTTATTAGTTTAATCCTCTTTTACAAAAATCCGTTGGTTCTCTTCCAAATCATAATCCAGTTCTCGAGTAATGAAATTCGGACAATTTTACATTTCTATCCTCAAATTATACAAATTATCATCATCAATTATTCATTCAAAAATTCTCATATAATCTCCTAAAATTCTAACAAATTAACGTACGGTTCTCAATAAAGTGAATAATAATTAATTTATTTTTAGATTCTTCAATTGTTCAAATTATCATATTTAGCTAACAATTAAGGAATTTTCATATAAGTCCAATAAAATCTCGAAATCTCCTATTACCCTTTGGATTCAATTCCTTCTTAATCAAATCAACCTCTAGTTAAGTACAGATTAATTGACTAAGTCATCGTCCAAATTAGATTCATTCTAACCAAGTATCCAATTAATTAATTAAATCTATTCAACAATTTATCAATTCCAAATTATCATCAAATTAAAATGATCCATCAAATCATCAATTAATCTCATTTCCTAAAATTTTACTTAATCCAATTATTAATAAAAATTAGATCTTAATTAGCAAATTATTTTAACCTAAGCCAACTCAATCATTAACTCCTCTCAATAATCTCAATCTAACTAACATAAGGCTTAGGAGCCATTTGGATCAATTTTGATTTGAAATTGAGGGAATTGTCAATTCGATCAATTACGAAGAATTGAGGGAATTGGCTGAATTGATAATTTCGGTATTTGAATATGCTTTGAAATAAAGTTAAGGAATTATCAATTTCATCAATTTCGTGAAATTTGGTGTTTAGATTGAGAATAAAAATCAATCATTTTCAAATAAGTAAAATTACTCTTATTTTATTTAGTTTTTAAAATATAAATATTTTAATAAATAAATTAATAAAATATATTTTGGTGATTAAAATATATATAATATTAAAAAAATATTTATGTTAAAAAAATAATTTTTAAAATATTTATTCATCAATAAAATATATTTTAAATTAGAATTTGATAATCCATAAGTATTAATATTTAGAAAAATATGTAAAAAAATTAATGAGTAGAGAAACAAATTTGTGGTTTAAAATATAAATAATGTTAGAGTTGCATATTTATAATATTTGATAAGTTAAGAAAAATAGAATAATTTTTTAAAAAATATTCAATCAATAAAATATATTTTAAATTTAAAAAAGTTAATTTACAGGTATTAAAATTTTATAAGAATGTAAAAAAACAATGAGTAGATAAAGAAATTTTATATAATTTTAGATTAAAAAATTGGGTGAAAATTTGGGTGAGAAATTCTTAATTTTAATTGAAAATTACTATTTCCATGGGTCCCACATAATTCTAACCGAAATTGTGAATTCCATCCCATCTTATCCGGAGTTCAAATTCGGAATTGGGAACAATTCCAATAATTCCCAAGTAATGTTAGTTACCCAAACATCCGAATTGAGAAAATTGGACTTGATTCAAAATGACATAATTGGATCTGAGGGGCTGTTTGAATCAATTTCAAACAGCTCGAATTGGCTGAATTGAGGAAATTGGGCTGAATTGAGGAAATTGGGCTCAATTCCCTCAATTTAGCCAATTCGAGTTGTTTGAAATTGATCCAAACAGCCTCTTAGACCCAATTATGCCGTTTTGAACCAAGTTCAATTCATCTGTTAATTAATTTAATTATAATTAACAATGACATCCATTAAATCATAATCGAGCTCAATCAATTCAAAATGCAATTCTATTAAACTCTAAATTTCAAACCAACCTAAAACTCAAATGCAAAATCAAAATCAATCCTAAATTAAAACCTAAACTCTTCTTCTTCTTCCTCTTTAACTCAAACCATCAAACCCTAACCCTAATTCACCATCACCATCACCAGGCTGCCCCTTCCGCCAGACCACCGTTGTTGCTAGATCACTGCCGCCGGACCTGCGCCATCTCACCGAGTCACGCGCAATAATCGTCAGCCACCTGCTCTATGCAGAGGAAGGATGAAGATTTTGCAAATATAACCCTTTGATTTTTTCATTCTCAACAAGATACCTAAAATCAACATAATACTTCAGAATTATGGTATATTTAATTTTTATAAAATTTCTATTGAATTTTACTTAAATCTAGATTATTATTCTTCTCCTAAATGTCACAAGCGTCACTAAATTTATAAGATATTCGATATAAAATTATCTCAGAAATAGAGATAAGAGAAAATGAAGAGGGTGAATTTTTTTAATCTCGACACTTGATTATGATCATTTCAAAATTTCTCGTTATTCTGCAAGTTTTCACGATGATCGTGTTAATTACAGAAGAGAAGTGGAGACAACTAAATTCACTTTATTCAATACTAACGTGGCCTTTTTATAAGCAGTACAAAGCATAAATCATGGAATCTAAAAAAAAGGAGAAAATGACCATTAGAACAAGAAAATCTCAACTACTTCCTAATGACTAGGACATGATAAACCATAACAGAAATAAAATAAAAAATTTGGAAAGAATTGGTCAAACTCTAACACCCTCCCTTAAATTGATATCTGCATAATCAGTTTAGGAAATAACTTCAAAATCTTTTGAGGAACACACTCCAAGCATACTGCGAAGCTTCACAAATTCATCATATTTGAGTGGCTTAGTCATAATATCTGTAATTTGATCTTCACTTCTGCAGAAGACTAAATCAATAACACCTTCTTTGCATAAATCACGCAGAAAATGGAACTGAACATCAATATGTTTGCTTCTCCCATGTAGAATTGGATTTCTTGACAGCTTAATGGCAGAGCTATTATCCCAATAAATCACAGTTGGGCCTTGTTGTGCATTGTACAAAGCTTCAAGTGGCCTTCATAGCCAAATTGCTTGACATGTACTTGATGCTGCAGCAACAAATTTGACTTCAGTTGTTGATAATGTTACTATCTGTTGCTTTTTAGAGGACCATGTGATAGCTCCGGAATTCACCATGAACACAGACCCAAATGTACTCCTTCTATCATCAACATCATCTACATAATCACTATCTAAGAATCCATAAAACTCCAATTTCAATTCACCACCATTTTTGTAGAAAATTCCAAAATCTGCAGTTCCCTTTACATAGC
This sequence comes from Trichopus zeylanicus subsp. travancoricus, assembly GCA_005019695.1. Classification (NCBI taxonomy): domain Eukaryota; kingdom Viridiplantae; phylum Streptophyta; class Magnoliopsida; order Dioscoreales; family Dioscoreaceae; genus Trichopus; species Trichopus zeylanicus. The sequence goes on along the minus strand of RXID01014795.1, from coordinate 103,094 downwards.
GAAGAATTCTCTTTGCAACCGAAAGATGAACTTCAGTTGGATTCTCCATATATCTGCTTATCAAACTAACAGAATGCATAATATCTGGCCTTGTTGATGTTAGATACATCAAACTCCCAACAATTTGCTTGTAAAGTGTAGCATCTACTTTTCTCTCTGTCTCATACTTCAAGAGTTTCAAGCCAACTTCAACTGGAGTTGTCACTGAATTGCAATCCTTCATCTTAAACCTATCAAGAATCTCCCGGGCATATTTTTTCTGAGAAATAAATACACCAGCAGCTAACTGCACCACTTCAAGACCAAGAAAATAACGCATCATTCCCAAATATGACATATCAAATTCCTTCATCATGGATTTCTTAAATTTAGCTAACATCAGTTTATCATTATTGAAATAAATGAGATCATCAACATACAAACACACAACTAATATTTTCCGATCGTCTCCATATTGAATATATAATGTGTGTTCATAAAGACATTTCAGAAATCCAACATTGGCAAAGTAAGCATCTATACGACTGTACCAAGCTCGTGATGCTTGTTTCAGTCCGTATAGTGCTTTCTTTAACTCGTATACCTAATTTTCTTGGCCTTGCTTTATGTATCCATGTGGTTGATTAATGTACACCTCTTCCTCCAAGTCACCATGCAAAAATGCTGATTTTACGTCTACCTGATAGATAGGCCATGCATTGTGAGCAGCAATGAATATCACCAGTCGAATAGTGTCTAGCCTTGCAACAGCAACAAATACTTCGTTGTAATCAACACCTGTATTGAACATCCTGCTTCGTTTTCCACAAGAGCTTTAAAGTTTTTGAAAGCGATAAAAGCCTCAGAATTTTCTTGTAAGAAATATACCCAAGTCTTTCGACTGAAATCGTCAATAAAGGTGATGAGATAACGTTTACCTCCATTCGAAGTAGGATTAATTAGCCCACAAAGATCTGAGTACACAACTTCCAATAACTTCCTTGCTCTTTGTGTTTTTCCTTTGGGGAATGGATCTCTATGTTGTTTGCTAGTAGCGCACTCTTCACACACTTGCATAGGAGCAGAGAACAATGGCAGGCCATTCACCATCTTCTTTTGTCGGAGTGTCTTTAAGCCACCAAAATTTAAGTGATCATAGCGAAAATGCCACAACCATGCTGTATCTTTCAACTTTACTAAGAAACATGAATTAGTGGTACTATGGATATAAAGTGGAAACATTCGATTAGCTGTCATTTTAACTTGAGCAATCAAGCCCAACTTTGGATCTTGAATTCGGCATGTCCCATCTTTAATGGAGATCTCATACTCCTTCTCTTGAAGCTGACCCACACTAAGCAAGTTGGTCTTTAAATCTGGGACAAAAAGAACATTTGAAATAGTATGAACAGAGTTATTTCTTGTTTGAAGAGTGACCTTTCCTTTTCCCATAACTGATCTGGTGGTGTTGTCACCAAACTTGACAGTAGTGCGAAAGGATTCGTCTAGGTCAACAAATGCCTTCTTATCTCCACACATGTGATTGCTGCAACCAGTGTCTAAATACCACAAGTTTTGTTGAGTTTCTTCATCCACATGACATACCATCAAAAGGGACACCTCTTCTTCCTTTTCTGCAAAGTTAGATACTTCTCCATTTTGCTTATCTAAATTTGTTCGATATTCTGATTGATAGTGACCATACCTATGACAATGGTAGCACTCAACATTTGACTTGTCTGCTGACTTTGGCCTATAATCTGTTGAGTGAAAGCCTCCACGTCCTCTTCCTCTTTCATGAAATTGATTTGCTTGATGTTGATGTTATTGTTGGTTACTATGATCACTGCTTCCTCTTCCTCTACCTCGGCCTCGTCCTCTTCTGCGGCCTCTTCTTGTTGTCGAATGATTTTCTATTGAGATTTTCAGTGCTTGTTCCTCTTTTTCCTACTGGAAATTTTTTTGCTCATGAACTAGCAAAGAGCTCTGCAACTCATCAATTGTTAGTGCATCAATATCTTTGGATTCTTCAATAGAGCACACAACAAAATTAAATTTTGGTGTCATTGATCGAAGAATCTTCTCTATGATGGTGACGTCCTCCATTTTCTCTCCATGGATCCTCATTTTGTTAGCAATTGTCATCATTCTCGCAAAAAATTCTGCAACCGATTCACCTGACTTCATACGTAAAGTCTCAAATTCAGTGCGAAGTCCTTGGAGCTGCACTCGCTTTACTTTGGCATTCCCTTAGTACTTTTTCTTCATGAAATCCCAAATTTGTTTGGAGATATCTTTGCAAAGAATTGTCTCCAAATTTGCTCGATCAATTGCTTGAAAAAGATAGTTCTTGGCCTTAAGATCTTTCAACTTCAAAGCTTCAAAATCTGTCTTTTGCATTTCTGTAGCTCCTGCTACTGGTTCTGCCACTCCAGATTCAACAACATGCAAATACTCCTTGGACCTCAAGTAAGCATACTCCAATGATCATAATGACCATCAAAGCGCGGAATCGCGGGTTGTACAAAACTATTAGAAGAAGCCATTTGTCTGTTAGCTACTGCTCTCTTATGTTTCTGTCAACCAGGTTTTGATACCACTGTTAATTACAGAAGAGAAATGAAGACAACTAAATTCACTTTATTCAATACTAACGTGACCTTTTTATAGGCAGTACAAAACATAAATTATGGAATTTAAAAAACAGGAGAAAATGACCACTAGAATAAGAAAATCTCAACTACTTCCTAATGACTAGGACATGATAAACCATAACAGAAATAAAGTAAAAAATCTGGAAAAAATTGGTCAAACTCTAACAGATCGTTCTCTGGCTTTTCTCACCTCCAAATAAATTCTCGATTTGAGAAGGTTTAGCGTAGAAGAAATTTGTTATTTTTCTATCACAAAAAATGAATAATTTATTTACATATCCTAATTATCCAATAGTGAAGACGGTTATTAGGTCATGAATAATGGGTCAATGTAGTGGACAGTTACACAACCTATATAACATGAAGAAAGAAACACTATATGTAGTTAAAATCTGATCACGACTCACTACTTAATTACTAATCATCATTGCCACAATCCAAGTGAGCCCTGATACACTTAAGTTGCTAAGAAATACAAAAACCGAATTTGATCCAACTACTTTTCACCAAAAGCACATCTCACAAGGCAAATACCATGCTCTCAAAATTTAGCAACACAAACATTCTTGCCATATTGTCTGTGAAAAGAATAGCATCGTAACACCCACCCCCCCCCCCAACAACCAATCAAGGACATATTTGTAGTCTATGCTCATACAGTAGCTTACTTATGTAACTTTACAAAATAATTAAAGAGAATTTCGAGGACCTACCCAAATAATTCTGGTTCCATTGGATGCCAAATAGAAACAACAAAAAATTTAGAATGATTCATAGTTCTGTAGATAAAAGCTTAGCGGATGATAAATCAGTTTAAGAGGCAGTCCTAGTTGAACCCAGACAAGGTGGTCCAATAGCAGCACTATAACTCACTACCAGGTAGCAATGAGCGGAACAGCAACGGAACAAATAGGAAATCTGGACACATCATCCTTAAATTCTGGGAGTCCAGGGAAACACAGGAGAGGAATGTGATGGTTGGTAAAACACATTCAAGATGCAGGTAGGTGTCTAATAATCATGGTCAAACATGCTTAAGAAAACTGCTTCAGTTTGAATGTGTACTGGCGTCCACAACAGCCATGCATCTTTTTCCCATTACCCCCAAAACCATTGCATAGATGACTGAAAAAAAGAATAATCCAGCTAGCAAGTGTTTGTCTTCATATTATATGATTCATCTCAGTGATCTCATGCTGTAGTGAGTCTACTAATAAATATAATTTGCAATTGTGTATGCATCATTACAGATGCAATTCATCTACTAAATGAGCTAGGTAACCAATCCAGCCATGTCTTGTTCGTGATTAACGCTTCAGCCACTCTTTCAGAACCCATAAGTGTTAGCTCTCATTGTAAGGACCCTCATAAGACTTCATATTTGGGGGGAGAAAACCATAAAAAGGCAGTAATATCCATCTACATAAGATTATGATGCGTTAAGACTGTAGGTAAACATAGATTATAAAATTGTTAGGTTGTCTTTACACGTCACAACAGAAAGCAATCTCACTCAAATTTCATCTAGACACAAAATTAAACATCATTCCATAGTCGTTTGTGTTTGCCTAAAAGTAGTCTATCCATAAACAGAATCGAGACAGAGTAGAATGTGAATGAAGACAAGGCCCTCGTACATCCTTCACTGTTGTACAGGAAAACAAGGAACAAATTCCACTTCTCACAAATTGAGCTATAAAAGAACAGAGACCTTGAAAACAACATCTAATTTTAAAAAGAAAGACCACAACATCGCGTCACCTTTGGTATTTCCCAAACATTATGTCTCCCACTAAGAGCTTCCACTTTGGGCACACTCGTGTCTCTTGCTTTCAAAAGCTTTAGCGGCTCATTGACATCCTTTCCTTTCTCCATGCCAGCATGGACAGCTATCAGCTTGCAACACATCCTTCCATCCGAAGCATCAATCCAAACATTACCCTAAAGCAATCGACAATAACATTTATAATCACCTCTATCAAAATATACATGCGCACCAAAAACTAGTTTTTCCGACAAAAAGGTTTACCTCTTCGTTCACCCAAACCGACTTTGCAAGACATTTCTTGTGATCAGCCGGGACTGTTCTGGCCAATTCTGTAGCGGAAACCAAACAGTATGACACCAACGCTTACTACCAAGCGAAACATGTTATTTTGCAATTCAATTTAGATGTCGTCTGATTTAATAAAGTCCATAAGCCAGAAAGCCCCCGACTTTCAAGAGATTTGTTCTGTAAACAAAGTTTAGGAATAGTTTTCTTCTACCATCACAAAAAAGGAACAATCTTGGAATTTTTCTCAGTAACACCAATCCAATTCTCACCCAATTATGCGAAAAAAACAACTCAAGAAAGCAATTTGCTCACCAGCAGAGCCGTGAGGGACGCCATAGGACTCGAAGGTGGGCGCTGCATCATAAATGGAGCCCTTATACTCCGTCCCCTTCTTCGCATTCCACCTCTCCTTGATCGAACGGCCCATCTCCTCCCCTGCACATGCATTCCCTCGAAACCCTCTCCTCTGAACCACCCCTCCCTCTCCTCATTGCACTCGAACTCCCTCCACGTCACGGAGAACGGCGACCCCTCCGCCGCCGGCGGTGTGCCGGCGAAGGCGGCGAAGGCGGCGAAGGCAAAGTCGTGGTTGCCGCAAGTAAGACATGAGTCTGGCCGGATACCGGGAGGAGAGGGAGAGGAGAAATTCGATGACTTCGCAGGTCTGGGGGCCGCGGTAGCAGTAGTCGCCGAGGAAGATGACGAGGGCGGAGGCGAAGGCGGAGGGGCCGATACGGGCCTCGAAGTTGGACCAGAGGGCCTGGAGCTTGGCATAGAAGCCGTGAATGTCTCCTATCAACACCACCGCGCGACTCGCCACCGGCAATCCATCGCCGGCACCTTCCGTCTACTTCTGGTTCCGCTGTTCCTTCTGTACCTCCGCCTTTCCGGACGTCCCGAATCAGACACGACAATTAAAGTACACGTGGCCTATTTTTGTGGGGTTTGGCGCGAAGGGAGGATTGGCTCATCGACAGGTAGAACACCATCTGTCAACCAGTTCTATTCGAGGTTGAGGAAGCCAGGTGATTTTTTTACTTATTTATTTAAATTTTTTTATCAATTTTTTTTTTGACAATTAATCAGATTTTTTTTTCTCATTGTCTGTCCACCTTTTTGATTTTGAGCACAATCACTATAAAAAACAAGAAATTAGTCTTAGTGAAAAAGCAAGAAAAATAAAGAAATTACTACATCCATAAAAAAAGAAAATTTTTAGATATTTTTTATCTCAAATATGAAACCACTATCCACCTTAATGAATCAAAATGCAAGACTTACAATTCCCAACATTATCCTTATCACAAGCATTCAGCTGGATCAAAAAAAGTTCCAATGCTTCGATTTTTTTTTCTCTGAACTGCATTTTTGAGTCATTTATCTATCTATCTATCTATTCTGGTAGTTCAAGAACTTGATGCAGTATACGAAGACGAAAAAGAAAAGTAGCACGTATCCGGCATGAACTAGAGCTACGTAACCAAGAAAAGTTTGCTGGTAACCAAGAATTTCCTTCAGTAAATCTTTCAGAGGTATGCTAGACTGCCCAGGTACTTCAACCGTGTTTTCCATGTCTCCTACTTGAGCTACCAGTACTCCATAGATTGTCCAAAACACGGGACATAGCCAGTAATACCACCTCCACCATATTGGAGTAAGCTGCAGCAAAAGAGATTTGAGTATCAGTCGAGCAGAAACAAGCAGGGATAACATTTTGTTCTTTGAAACGGAGATTGGATTTACCGATCGAGGAATAATGAAGCCGGAGAACAAGTTCCAGAAGCAGAAGAAAAAGGATGAGAGAATGCTAGAAAGGGCAAGGCCTGGTGTGAGCGCAGCTAACATCATGCCAAACAATCCAAAGTATACGAAGCACATGAAGATGAAGTAGAGGAACCAGAAGAACTTGTCTATTTGCCATCCAAATCCCATCATTGAGAAGAGGAGAAGGCTGTAAAGAAGACTTTGTGCCGCAATGTATACTATCTCAATGCCCACCTGTCAAAGACAATAGAGGAACACCATCATTAAGATAGAACAAACAAGTGGACGTTTAATTTTCAGTAATATTAGAGCTTATTCTAGGTAAAAGAAACATTGGAATACAGTAATACATACTTGAGCGAATGCGTAGGACAATGACGAATACATTCCTGCTGCCCTTTCACGGTAGAAAACTGTTCTTTCCCTGACTATCAGAGGCTGGACTAAATTGGCAACAGAGGAACCAAGGAAGAAAATAGCAGCATATATGCCTCCAACTAGATCAAACAGATCTTGTTGCTTGCTTCTGCACATATAGTAGAATGCATTTCAAATTAGAAAAGGAATAACGCTGACGACAAAAAACAAGAAATGCAGCTCTTATATGGTATTTAGAGTAATTATGCTTGCATAGAACGTGCCAGAAGTTCTCTTAAGATTAAATGCCAACTAGACACCTGCAAATCTTACATTTTTTCACCCTTGTTCCAAAACATGGTGCCAAAAAGCAGACCAAAAACAAGCGTCATGAAGAATCGGGTGCAGTTATAATCAGGATCTCTCCAATAGGATTGTTGTTGTTTCCAAAAGCAAGCAATGCTCTGAATAGCAAAACTCTGGGTGTATTTTGTGGGGAAAGAAAGATCTTTGGAACCTGGTGGAGGAATGCTTAGCTCCTTTATAAGTTCCTCATTCCTCCTGAATGACACCAGCGATGAGAACAAGAAAACAGAAAATGAACTTAAATCCAGCTTGTGGATGTTACCATAGCCATAATACATCCACTTACTTGTACAGAGCGGAAGATGAATAAATTCGAGCAAAATCCAGATTCAATTGAGACTCAACTGAAGGGGAACTGACTTCAAGCACCCATGCAGCAGGGTTAGTACCTTCCCGTATTTTTGGAACTCCAGGAATTGCCTACAAGTAGTCCCTTGGTCAGCTATAAGCATTAAATCCATGTATTTTACCATGAAAAAGAAAAATAAACTCACTTCAAAATACTCTATAAGGTGTTGAGAACATTGCCCAAGGGATCCTGCATATATGAGTTGTCCTCCTCTTTTCATCAACAATAGCTGCTCAATAGATAGGAACATCAAACTATTAATAAGAAGAAAATAACTGTAAAGGAGCTAACCAGACTAAAGGTCCAAACTAAGAAAATAGAGTAACCTCATCAAAAGATTCAAATATGTCAATGCTTGGCTGATGGATTGTGCATACGACAGTCCGACCAGTATCCACTGTATTCCTTACTGTCCTCATCACTATTGCTGCGGATCTAGCATCAAGGCCAGTAGTTGGCTCATCCATGAAGATGATGGATGGATTTGAGACTAACTCAACAGCAATTGTGAGCCTTTTCCTCTGTTCAATAGACAAACCATCCAATCCTGGTGTGCCCACCAAAGCATTTCTCAACATATCAAGCTCAACCAACTCCATTACTTCCCCCACAAAGGCCTGCAATAACCACAAGAGTAGTACGGTCACTAAATTACTAATAAACAAACTGATGATAAGAAGCCGGTGCAAGATATACCTTTCTTGTATCAGGTTTGATCTCAGGAGCAAGACGAAGCCAAGCAGAGTAAAGTAGAGATTCATAGACAGTAACATGTGGTGAGTGAATGTCATTCTGTTCACAGTAGCCACTAACACGAGCAAATGATGCTTTGTTTTTAGGGTATCCAGAAATATTGATGTTTCCTTCAATGTATCCTCTGGTTTTCCTTCCTGCAAGGACGTCCATCAACGTAGTTTTTCCAGCTCCACTGATACCAACTAGTGCTGTGAGGACACCGGGTCTAAAAGCACCACTCACATCACGTAGTAATTGGAGACAAGATGCCTTGTTTCCTTGACTTTTCATTTCCTGAATGCAAGATTAAAAAGGAAATTAGCTGAAAATTTTATTTATTGTTTTATGTTCTAATCTTATAAATGCGATACAAAGTCAAATAACCAGATGCATACTAGTTTAGTCATGCATTGATTAGTAACGGGGAGTAAAGGAGCAAGGTGCACTAGAAGGGAGGAGGTTTCTAATTTTTGTGATTGTGCAGCTTGAGAAACATCGTAAGACTCTTGGATGATGATCTTCATTCTTGGAAAAACAATTTAGAAACTACTTTTTTATCGGAGAAAAATATTCTGAAACTATGAAGTAAAGATGGAGGTAGTTTGTAACTTATCTTTAACTACTGAAGGCACCTGCTACAATACTAACTCCAAACGAGAGCCAATATCATGTCAATTTTTTTACTTCTAGAATCCAGAATAACTTGTGAGTAGTTTAGTTTAGTTTTGATCCATGTGATTATGTCAAGACTGTAGATGTTGCCACAATGGCTGAAGAAACAGATCGAAACAAAAGATGGTTTAAAACTGATTAAAATTAAAAGTTTTCAGGCTAGAGAAAGAGAAGGATTTTTTTTATTTTTTATTAACTTTTGTGGAAAAAAGGAATTTATTATACTTACAGGGGGCATGTCTATATAGTAATTCACGTGGCTGAAGGTGAGAGCAAAAGGCTGGAAAGGTAAAACCATTCCTTTCCGCTGCTTATGACCTGAAACATTGTCCATGTTCCATAATGAACATATTGCAACAGTAGTAAAGGCATTGTAATTTTACTAGCTATCAAGTTAGATAGATATCTTGTGCTATCAAGTTCTGAAGCAGCATCTACAAAATTTAAGTGAGATATACAGCATCAAACCTGAAGTGGCTGCTGGAGATGCTATAGTGTCTTCTACGATTTTATGCCTCTGCTTCCCATTTGATAACGAGTTTACTATATTTTCAGTGTTTGCATCCTCATTTGCCACGACAGCCCGGAAATTGGCAAAAGCTACAATGAAGAAAAGGTATTCAGCATAACAAATTTAAACAATTCGCAATAGCAAGAGCAAGGAGAGGGTTTTGATGACGTACGATTTAAGTATCTGAGAGCAAGTACAAAACAAGCATTGAACAGAATAGAAAACCCCACAAGAGCTCCAATAGAAATCCAGTACCATTTGTTGTCCAAAAACATGCCTCTGGACTTGAGAATTGCTTTCCCTACTGTTGGTTCATTTATATTGGTATCATTGTTTGGCTGCAAACGCGCAAGTAAAACCATGCCAATTTGTATCATGACATTCCCACAGCTTGAGGAACACAAGGAGTTTGAAAATAAGTGGTCTTACGGTGCTCCATCTAGGATGAAGGAATTCATTAAGAGCTATGGCATTCTGTCCGTAAGTCATGGGAGAAATCCAACTGGCCCATCTCCACCAAGGTTTGATATCATCTGCTCGAATGAACAAACACTTAGTATACAGTTCATCAACAAGTGAAGCATTTTAAAGAACCACAAGTTATAACACACCAATCACTTGTGAAGATCATCAAAGTAAAACCTTTCCAAATCATTCATATTAGATCATATTCAGATATACAAGGAGTTGTTAGGCACAAAAATGAGCTTGTCACCTTTAGAGATGATGAAACCTCCTAGAACAAATGTAACAAGAAAGAAGAAGGTTCCATATGTGCTAGAATTGACAACTGTCCTCCCGGTAGCAGCAATAAACCGGCATAGTGCAAAACTCAAGTTATGTATCGTAAAGAATGCCAAGAATTGTTGAAAGAACCTGAAAAGATCAAAAGAAATGTCACTATATGAAGAAAGAATACCCCAAAACTTTGAAACTATCAAGATATGAAGCCAATGGTCCTTACCTACTAACAGAAGGTGCAAAACCAATAGTATAATAAGTGATCACTGTCCAAATTCCGGTTTCTAATAACGAAATCGGAAGCCTAAGGATCACATAAGGCACCCCTAAAGCCCAAGATGGGTAAAAGAGAAAATCTCGCTGTTTGTAGAACACAGGAAGCCTTTCAATAGTCATCACAATCTCTGACATCCCATTGAACATCGCATTTATCAAACCATAGAACAAGGCGTCAAAATATTTTGTTCCATCAACAATTGTCTTGTGAGGCATTTGTGTTCTGAAGAACACACTCATAGCTATAAGAGACATGATTGTAATCTGTGTGGTCTTGAATATGTAGACGAACGAGTTGCGTTTCATCAGCAACCATTCTCTGGAGAAGCATGCCTTGAACATCGCCCAACTGGACTTGCCATACTTCATTGTACATAATGCTGCATGATGGACTTCAGACCGATCATAAGGAACACTAAGGTTTTCTGAAATCTGCTGGCCTATGTGGAAGTTCTTGAAGGCATTGGCAATCTCAAAAGCCGATATATGATGGAATTCGCGGCTTTTGTCAAACCAATACTTCTCTTGGTCCTTCTTTGAAGTGACTTCTTGAAGGAAGTCTGCAATTCCTTTCCTTTCAGGACATCTGAATCCCATGAACTCAAAGAACTCAAGCACGTGTTCACGGGGACCTTGGTACGCTATGTGTCCCTCGGACAACAAGATAATGTCATCAAAGAGATCAAAAACCTCTGGTGCTGGCTGCAGAAGAGACATTAGCACTGTTCCATCCATGACATGAACCATCTCCCTGACAAATTTAACAATCTGAAAGGCGGTGGAACTATCTAGTCCAGTTGATATGTCATCCATGAACAAAGTCTTTGTAGACCCAGTTAACATCTCCCCTGCATTACAGAATTCAGCAGAAAACTGAACATGATGTACATATTTTATAACAATTGCCGCAAATAGAAAGAAATGAATTCTCAAACCAGTCGTCACACGCTTTTTCTGACCCCCAGATATTCCACGCCTCATTGCATTACCCACGATGATATCCGCGCAAACATCCAAACCCAGGACCTGTTTTTCAGAAAGTTTACAGCCTAAAATTCCACGTGAATTGCTTATAAAATCAAATGAAGGGATGAACCTTGAGAATGTAGTCTGTGACGAGGCAGGTCTTCTGTCCTTGCAAAGCATTTGCCTTCATAAAAACATCAATATCAAGGTCCGGAATCACACCGCTGTTCTTCTCTCGTCTCAGCAATTCCAGCAGCATCTCATAGCTACTTCCAACTCCCAAGCATTGTCCTGAGAAATCCAACGTCTCCCTCACCGTCATCTCACTAATATGAATGTCATGCTGACTGACATATGAGCTAGTTCTCTGAGGCACAAACTCTGACAAGTCCCGACCGCAGTAGGTGATTCTCCCCGATTTCTGATCAAACAAGGAGATCATACTCATCAACTTTCATTATCAGGTAATCTTTAGAATCCCGTATCGGTATCGAACACCCACCCGCAGGTTGCGATCGAGGACTCCGGCAAGCGACCGCAGCAAGGTTGACTTGCCTGAGCCCGGAGGGCCAAGAAGAAGAGTCATCCTTTCAGAAGAACCACGGAAATGCACATGAGGTCACAAACTTTAAATTGTTTATTAAGAAGAACATATTCTCATGTATAGGAATAAAGGAAACATACCTTGATGGGTTTATTACTCCACTCACTCCATGCAGTATCTCATGGACCTTCTTTTTGGAGGGACACACTCCAAAAGTCCCCCCGATTCCCTGCAGCTCAAGGTTGAAGATGGCACAAAAATAATTATACATAAAAAAGTAAAAAAAATAAAAAAAATAAAAAAACGTTCATTTAAAAATAGACCAATTTGCAATTAACAAGTATGCGTCGTACGTTGTCTCAATGTCTCCATTTCATAATTAGATTTAACCGACAGAAGAACAGTTACATATCAATTCCGCGTCATAAAGTTTTTGCTGACTGATATTGACAAAATAAAAAAACTTAACCTTTATCTCTGGAAAATAGAGGGAAAAATCTCTAGCGTCAAGATCAATCAATTCTTATCCAACTTTGTCACTCTGTCAAGTGGATTACATGCCAATAGTTTTGGCAATCATCTTTCCTTCGCCAAGAAACGGAAAAGCAAAAAAAAAAACAAAAAAAAAAACAAGAAGAACAATCGAGCCTACTACGTCACTATTTTTTTTTATTCATCATCAGATGATTAAAATAATTGAAACATCTGGACATCAGGGAGCGATTAGGCGGCAATCTTCGATTGTATTGCTTGAGATGGAGACACACCTCAAGGACGTTAATGGTGACATTAAGCAACGTCGGCAGAGATCTGTTTCCGACGTAGACGTCGCCCTCAACCGACAAGTTCTCGAACCGCACCTCGATCTTCGGCAGCTCGAGCCCCACCCTAACCAGACGTGATCAATCACACACCTGGCAGATACAATCACAGAAGCCACGGAAAATACCTCTGAAATCGGCCTTTGATCCACCGGAGGAACTGCTCGTTGTCTTCGTCGACCTCGCCGAGAATTCTCTCCAAAAGAACCTTCTTTTGTAGAGCTCCAAACCGGCGGACGTCGACTTCATTGGCTAAGGTGCTCCCGTCGCGGGCGACATCGATAAGGAAGCTTCTTCTTGCTCGCTCGGGAGTCGGGAGCTTCTCTAGCTCGACCCATTTGGGGTCTCGGTAACCTTCATCGTTCTCGTCGTCGGACAAGCCGAGATGAGCTGGGTTCCGGAAGCTCGCCGTCATGAGAGCTCGGCGGCTGCTGCCGGTCCGGCCAACATCGCCGGACAACGCCATCGCCGGCAAGGGAGTTGAGCTGCTCTGTGTAGTTGGTGTCGGCTTGCTGCGGCTTCTTGGTTTTATAGTGATTATTTTCTATCTCGACCCATTTAAGGCCTTTATTGCATGCTCATTTATAATGTCATCACTTTTTCTCGAGGATTTTTTTTCCAATCTTTTTCCACACGTATATTGATTATTTATTATTCAATTTTTGTAAAATTATTCTAATTTTTTTATCAATGGTATTAGCATGCCAATTTGACTTAGATTTTTTTTTTCTCAGAATCTTATTGTTAGAACTTAATTTCATTAAAAAAATTAATTAAACCATGTATGTTTTTTATTTGGATTAAAATTAAGAATCACACGATGGTTAAATTTATAATAATCATTGTATTTAATTTAATTTTAATTTTCTTATTTTATCGATATAAGATTAAAACTAAATAATTGTGTGGCCCGCGGCCTATCTGATCCCAGGATTTTGTTTTTTCCAATTTCTCAAGAAAAAAACCTCATTGTTGAGTTTACGGGTATCATCATATTTAATCCAGTCTCAATTTCAACACTTTATCGATATAAGACTAAAGATAATTATTATCAATTACAGATTCACTGCCGGTCTATTGGTCCATTGGCCCCATCAGCCTTACAATCTCCCCTCCCCCCCTCACCCACCCCCGGGGTTCATCCAACCTCACATTTTATTCTTTATTTGCTATTTTGTTCGAACAAGATCATGTGCACTGTACAAGACATTAAAAGGAATAAGTTCTGTATGCAAAAAAAAATATTTGAATGGCTTAATGTAAAGGATGGTTCATATCAAAAGAAAAGTCTCCAAATTTGCACGTTTAATGTCAAAAAAATGCCATAAAATTCCCCAAAAACAACAGCGAAAAACATCAACAGGACATCCAACAAAATTGGAACAAAACAAAAGCGAAAATTCTTTTGTTTGTGAACCATAATATTCAGATAAAAAATGGCAAAAAAAAAAATGAATGGTTGACCAGAGAGATTACGAAAGTGTTGAATGTCTCTACAAATTTTGTTTATTTTGATTCGAATTCGCGATTTAATGCTCAAATGTTGGGCCATTTCGTTGAGGATTTTTTGCGGATATATGTTTAAAAAATATTAAATTACTACATATATTTCTTTAAATTATTTTAATTGCGTTTATATCCTCTAAATAATTTTTTTACTGATATACCCCTCGAGTTAAAATAATGCTCGTTCTTGAAAAAGACAGCTCAACTATCTGAGATATATTTTAGTCATTTTTTCGTTCTGTTATTAACAAAATAATATTATTTTAATCTCTGTGGCATACGAGTAGAAGAACACTATTTAAGAGAATAGGATACAATTAGAAAGTTTATAAATATATATATACACACTAATTGAGCATTTTCAAAGATATTTCTTTCATTATTATTATATAGAATTTTTAAGTAAAGAATCACTTGTCTAATTAAAAATTTAGAAAAAATCACTTATTTTATCACTATTAGCAAAAAAATCATTAATCTTATATAATAAATTTACAAAAAATCACCTTGATTAGAATATTTTAAATTTTTTTATTTTAATTTAAGTTTATTAATTAAAATTAATATTAAAAAATCAAAATATTGTCATTTAATTTTAGTTTGAACAACTATTAAATTAATATATGATTTAACTTATCATATTCTAATTTTTATAAAAGATCAGTTGTCCAATTTTACGATTCTAAGAATTCAAAATCTAGTTTTATAAAACTAGTTGTTCAATAATTGTGAATTGATTATCCAAAATAAAACTAAAATAAGAATAATTTAATTTAATTATTTTAAAAAAATTTAATTGATTTAATTTTTTGTAAATTTATATTATAGGACAAGTGATTTTTTACTAATAGTATAACAGAGGTAATTTTTCACAAATTTATAATTGAAAAGGTCGTTGATTACTTAAAAACTCTATCATATAAACACTATATTGAGATTGTTGATTTTTATATAAACACTAATGCCCACAGTCAATTTTTTACTAATATTATTATAACATACAAATTCATTGTAATGTAGACAGTTTTTTCTTATCAAAAACTCTTCTGTGACATAAAGGAGCATCTTTCTTTTATGTCTTTTTCAGAAATATTCTTTCCCAAGTCTCTTTTAATAATTTTTTAAAAAATATTTAAGAAAAAAGTATCTATATTATTGTGAATTTATAATACATTTTTTGTATCACTATCAATAAAAATTATTTTCATTAAGTGAAAAATTATAAAAAATCACTATTGATGGAATTTTTTTTTTACTCTAAATGTTTAATTTAATACGAAAAATCATTACATTCCTAAAATTTTAGATCTAATTGTAAAACTTGTTCTCTTAATTTTTTTTCCTCTTTTTTCTCTTAAGACATGAGAATCACAAATATCTTTTTTTTATTTTATTAATTAGTGACGTAAAAGGCAATATTCAGATTGTTTAACTTGTCATGCCTAGAAGAGAGAATGACAAAATTGGGAAAAAAATAAATTTCTATTCTAAAATTTAAAAGAGCAAGAGTATAATAATTTTTGTTTTGTAAATATTGAAATAGAAGATAATTATTTGTAAATGTTAACCATAATGTACATAAATTTTTATTAATAAACCAAGAAATTTCTTGCTAAAATTTATTTAAAAAACCTAAAAGATAAAGATATTTGCATGTACACCCTTATAAAAATATATATTTTTATCGCCCGGCCTATCTGTTGGAAATGTGTTTGACTAAGTTAAGAAATAAAGAGTCTCGAAAGCAAGATTGAAATGTCACGTTTGTGCTCTACTTTCAAAAGCGGCGGGTGAGCGCGACGAGCGGGCAGTGCAATCTTCCTTTCCATTACGGGTCCAAATCCAACTGCGGACCATCTAATTGTCACTATAAATTAAACTTTTAAGTTTTTACCGAAATTTAAATGTAATAAAATAATTTTTAAAACTGTTTTAAAATTTTAATATTTTTAAAATCATAAAGTAATTAAAACGATTAAAATATATCCATTTTAATGATTATTAACAGTAATATAATAATCTCATTCACTTTTGGGCAAAACTTATTTATTATTTCATAAATCCAATAAAAAGGTGCTGAAAGTAGGCCTCTTTATTTTCCGTTTGTTTTGATGGAAAGTAATAATAAAAACAAATTTGTAGTGGATCGAGATTCTTTCTCTTTTCGGTGCTAATAAATTTGATTGTTTTTTATTTTAATTTTTTAAGAAAGTAAAATTTTTCTGTGATTTTTTTAAAATATATAGACTTTTCTGAAAAATTTTAATAAAAATGAGGGGTTTTTTGTATTTTTTTAAAAAATATTATTATTAATTATTACGGAATTTTGATATAAATAAATAAAAAAAGAATTTATGTGAAAATTAAAATTCGATCAAATTTTGTAGATTATAAAATCAGAAAAAAAAAAGATTATGGGTAGATATCGAAATCACAAAAAATTACTGGTAAATAGAATATATATATATATATATTAAGAATTGTATGTAAAATGCCATCAGCTTTTGGTAAAGGATAAATTGACAAAATTAGATAAAGGAGCGATAGTTAAATCTAAAATTAGGGTTAGTGAGGCCAATCATGATAATGCTGAACTCTTAGGGATAAAGCAGTTAACTTTCCATTTGATTAAGGTTTAGACCAAACCCTAGTTCCTTGCACCTACATCCTCTTCTAATGCTTAATCTTAGGGTTTCATCAACTGTAAACTACTTGTACATTTAAATTATGGGAGCTCAATAATTAAAGGAAATTAGTTGGAGGAAGCAAGGACCTACTCATTATTCTCCATCATCATCATTATTATTATTATTATTATTAATATGACTTATTTTGAGCGAATTGGCGCATGAGGTTGGCATCCAAGCCGTTCATAATTATAAAATTTTTTTTTTATCCGTTTAATAAAATTTTAAATTTTCCTCTGGCCTCTCAAAAAGTTTATTTAGCTAAAAATAATAAAAAATTAAGAGGCTAAGAAAAGAAAATTTCCCTAATTGTAATGGTTTGGTGAGAATAATAAGAAATTTAACTGAATACAATGATTTGTTAGATTGGAGAAAGAAAGCTTAAAACTTACGAGAGACAATCATTTTATGAAAAGATATACATCTTCGCCTCGTTTGATTTGAAATCACGATCAAAATCAGTTTATTTTAGAAAAAAAATTTATTGTAAAATTAATATTATTTATTTTATATTATTATTAAATTAAATTATTATAAAAAAAAATAGTTTTTCAAATTTTAAATTATTGAAATGTTAATTTTAATAAAAAAAATATTAATTTATAAAAATAATTTACTAATTTTAATTGATATTTTGATTCTGAATTCTAAAATAATATATCAAAAGAGAGGCGGAGTTGAGGGACATCCATCCACCTGATAAAAGGGCTCGGTTACCAAAGAAAGAACAAATCCAAGCTTGGTGCTTCCTCTGTTTCTTGTCTCGATGGGTAAAACAAAACAGAGTGGTTGTCACTCGTGTCTTCTCCTTCTTTTGCACGTGAGACGTCGACACCGAGCAAAGCTTTCCGCTCATGCGTCGTGCTAAAGGACGATAAGAAAAGAAAGAAAAAGAAAAAGACGTTGACGATGAAACTACGACTCCTCGACGAAACCAGTTCATGCTTAAATAAAATTCATGGGCGCGTGATTATAATAATAATAATAATAATAATAATAATAATAATAATAGTAATAATAATAATAATAATAATAATAATTATTATTATTATTATTATTTTAAATGTTGGATCCGAAAAAGCAGCTGCGTCAAGTGACGAGGGAAGCAAATCAAGTCACGGATTGGCTCGTGAAGCATACATGCGAGCTTGTGCTGCATCTCCTGCAGGCCCAGAAACCAGCCCAGTTCATGTTTGGTCATTTTCACATTCACCAGACAGCCCTTACCAAGTTTTAACTTTAAAAAATATCAACAAAAAGATAATATAAATAGAATTTTTTTTTTTTAAGTAACTGAGACTTACTATTAAAATTTTATTTTAAATAAAATTCGAACAATGATCTTCCGCATTGAAGAAGTTGATATAATTACCAAACTAATGCTTAAGATGCAAAATGAATGGATGTTGTTAATAATGAATACAAAACATTGAATATGACTGCTTACATTCAAATATAGTTTTTGTACGAAAATTACTAGAAAATTTTGAAAAATTTCTAAATTTCTTGGTCAGCCTTTCATATTTTCAAAAATTTTTATTAGTTTTTAAAATTTCTGAAATTCAAAATCAATCCCCTAAGAAATTACTTTTAAATAAATGCGTAAATCTATTATTATTTATAAATATTATACTTTATATATAAATACTTCACCTCATATATAAATACTTATATATAATATAAAATATTTGTAAATAATAATAAACTCATCCTTTCATCTAGAAAGGAAACTATTTTAGGAGTTGATTTTGAATTTCAAAAAATTTTTAAAGCTAATAAGGAATTTTGAAAATACAGAGAGTTGATGGCAAATTTTAAAAATTTTCGGGATTTTTTTAATAATTTTTTCTAATTTTGATCATCAATTTGATTAGAGACTATTTGAGCAAAATAGAATGGGAAGAGGAAGGAACATGGGAAATAATTTGAGAGGAAGAAGTCAAGTCATGACATAATAACAAAATTAAGATAAGTACGATAAATAAAAATTATAATGACTTACCGCGAACCATTATTTGTGGGTTGTGCGCATATTTATGTGATATTTAATTCAACATAATCTGTAATTAATATAGCATCTTTTCAAACAACTTGTTTAAGTGGCTGTGCACTTTCTCTTCTTTATATAATTTCTCTCTTTGCAAGTTGGATTAGGCCAGTGTCCTCTAAGACTACGCCACGTGTCGCATTATGGTGAGACTCGCCTTCTAATCCATTTTTTAAAGAAAATTCAATATGAGTTACATATTGAATTACATAATTTTTGCGACCAAAATTAGATTTCAATTCTTAAAAATCTTAAAGTTATAATTATACTGCTTTAGATTGAGAATTAAAATGTTAATTTCACTTCTAAATCAATTCTAAATTAATAAACTTTATATTTTACATTATAATATTTTAAAAACTCAATGTAACCGAAAATTAATATTTTTTTATAACATCTAACCATGATTATGATGGAGATTGAAGAGGAGTTCAAAAAATCATAAATATGAAAATAAACTTTTATATATATTGTATAAATTTGTAATTTAAAATTTTAATTAAATGATAATAGACAAAAAATTTCAAAAATTGTAAATAAATATTAAAATCACAAAAAAAATTTCAATGGAGTAAAATTTAAAAAATTAAACCTAAAAATTTTTGTTTTTTGAATTCTGAACTTGCATGTTGGCGGAATTTCAATCTCATAAACACACAATATCGTCCTATGTCCGAGCGCTAGTCTATAAATCGAACTACATCGAGCGCAGCAGCTATCAGTAGAGTAGCAGTTCAACTCTGTAGCCGGCGGCCGTCAGGCGATATCGCTGGACCGGCAGCAGACCCAAAGCTCTCGTGATGGCGAGCTACCGGAACCCAGCTTCTCTCGGTTTGCCTGATGGCCAGGACGACGACAGCTACAGAGACCCCAAATGGGTTGAGCATGAGAAGCTTCCGACCCCCAAGCGGGCGAGAAGAAGCTTTCTCCTCGAAGTTGTCGGCGACGGGAGCACCGTTGCTAATGAAGTCGATGTCCGCCGTCTCGGAGCTATACAAAAGAAAGTTCTTTTGGAGAGGATTCTCGGCGAGGTTGACGAAGACAACGAGCAGTTCCTTCAGCGGATCAGAAGCCGATTCCGACGGTATTGTTCGCGGCTTCAACAGTTGTGTTTATCCGGTTCCTGATTGATTCTGTTTGGTTAGGGTGGCGTTGGAGCTGTCAAATATCGACGTGCGGTTCGTGAACTTGTCTGTGGAGGGCGACGTGTACGTCGGAAGCCGGGCGCTTCCGACGCTGCTCAATGTCACCATGAACCGCCTTGAGGTGCTTCTCCGTTGCATGATAATAATTCTGAAAATAGTGAAAAAAAAAGCACAATTTTTGCTTTACGTGTACTCCACTTGATAAAGTGAAAAAGTTTGATAATAATTGTTTAGTGTCTTCCACTTGGTGTACTTTTTCTCTGTCGTTAACCACTTTCAGTCAGCAATTAATAACTTCACATCACGAAACAGCATTTAACAGCAATTAATAACCTGATACGTATGAGACAGAGAAGCTAATGTGGTATTTAACTCGTTAATTACAAAATTAATAGCATTTTTATGCATGATTTGTTTTGTTACGTGGGATTAACTTCGTGCCATCTTCAACCTTGAGCTGCAGGGAATCGGGGGGGCTTTTGGGGTGTGTCCCTCGAAAAAGAAGGTCCATGAGATACTTCATGGAGTGAGTGGAGTAATAAAGCCATCAAGGTATGTTTCCTTTATTCCTATACATGAGGATATGTTTTTCTTAATAAACAATTTAAAGCTTGTGCCCTCATGTGCATTTCCGTGATTCTTCTGAAAGGATGACTCTTCTTCTTGGCCCTCCGGGCTCAGGCAAGTCAACCTTGCTGCGCTCGCTTGCCGGAGTGCTCGATCGCAACTTGTGGGTGGGTGTTCGATACCGATACGGGATTCTAAAGATTGCTTGATAATGAAAGCTGATGAGTATGATCTCCTTGTTTGATCAGAAATCGGGGAGAATCACCTACTGCGGTCGGGACTTGTCAGAGTTTGTGCCTCAGAGAACTAGCTCATATGTCAGTCAGCATGACATTCATATTAGTGAGATGACGGTGAGGGAGACGTTGGATTTCTCAGGACAATGCTTGGGAGTTGGAAGTAGCTATGAGATGCTGCTGGAATTGCTGAGACGAGAGAAGAACAGCGGTGTGATTCCGGACCTTGACATTGATGTTTTTATGAAGGCAAATGCTTTGCAAGGACAGAAGACCTGCCTCATCACAGACTACATTCTCAAGGTTCATCCCTTCATTTGATTTTATAAGCAATTCACGTGGAATTTTAGGCTGTAAACTTTCTGAAAAACAGGTCCTGGGTTTGGATGTTTGCGCGGATATCATCGTGGGTAATGCAATGAGGCGTGGAATATCTGGGGGTCAGAAAAAGCGTGTGACGACTGGTTTGGGAATTCATTTCTTTCTATTTGCGGCAATTGTTATAAAATATGTACATCATGTTCAGTTTTCTGCTGAATTCTGTAATGCAGGGGAGATGTTAACTGGGCCTACAAAGACTTTGTTCATGGATGACATGTCAACTGGACTAGATAGTTCCACCGCCTTTCAGATTGTTAAATTTGTCAGGGAGATGGTTCATGTCATGGAGGGAACAGTGCTAATGTCTCTTCTGCAGCCAGCACCAGAGGTTTTTGATCTCTTTGATGACATTATCTTGTTGTCCGAGGGACACATAGCGTACCAAGGTCCCCGTGAACACGTGCTTGAGTTCTTCGAGTTCATGGGATTCAGATGTCCTGAAAGGAAAGGAATTGCAGACTTCCTTCAAGAAGTCACTTCAAAGAAGGACCAAGAGAAGTATTGGTTTGACAAAAGCCGCGAATTCCATCATATATCGGCTTTTGAGTTTGCCAATGCCTTCAAGAACTTCCACATAGGCCAGCAGATTTCAGAAAACCTTAGTGTTCCTTATGATCGGTCTGAAGTCCATCATGCAGCATTATGTACAATGAAGTATGGAAAGTCCAGTTGGGCGATGTTCAAGGCATGCTTCTCCAGAGAATGGTTGCTGATGAAACGCAACTCGTTCGTCTACATATTCAAGACCACACAGATTACAATCATGTCTCTTATAGCTATGAGCGTGTTCTTCAGAACACAAATGCATCACAAGACGATTGCTGATGGAACGAAATACTTGGACGCATTATTCTATGGTTTGGTGAATGCGATGTTCAACGGGCTGTCGGAGATGGTGATGACTGTTGAAAGGCTTCCTGTGTTCTATAAACAGCAAGATTTTCTATTTTACCCATCTTGGGCCTTTGGGGTGCCTTATGTGATCCTTAGGCTTCCAATCTCGCTATTAGAAACTGGAATTTGGACCGTGATCACCTATTATACTATTGGCTTTGCACCTTCTGTTAGTAGGTGATGATCTTTGCCTTCTTAACTCTATTGTTTCATTGTTATTGAAGCATGTTTTTTGCTACTCAGCTATTTTTTTTTTTTTGATTTTTCAGGTTCTTTCGACAATTCTTGGCATTCTTTATGATACATAACTTCAGTTTTTCATTATTTCGGTTTATTGCTGCCGCTGGGAGGACGATTGTTAATGCTTACACATTCGGAACGTTCTTCATTCTTGTTACATTTGTTCTAGGAGGTTACATCATCTCTAAAGGTGACTAGCTAATTTTCTCCAAACTACTCCTTGATCATTTACATTCGACTATGATCTGAAATGAATGAATGGAAACGCTTGCACTGATCCCAGCGTTTATTTTATCTTCACAAGTGTTTGGTGTATTATTACTTGTGGTTCTTTAAAATGCTTTACTTTTTTGTGAACTGTATACCAAGTGCTTGTTCTTTTTCCCCTTCGAGCAGATGACGTTAATCCTTTGTGGAGTTGGGCCAGTTGGATTTCTCCCGTCACGTATGGACAGAATGCCATATCTCTTAATGAATTCCTTCATCCTAGATGGAGCACTGTAAGAGCATAATATTGTAATAAATTCCTTTCTGCTAGATTATGTTGTTATAGTGGCAATATACTTCATCTAAGAGGAATATGAAGTTGGCATAGTTTCAATTGTGTGTCAGCACTGTAAGGACACAACATTATTTTAGTATCTATTCCTCGAGTTGTGAGTATGTTGCAATACAACTTTGCATGATTTTACCTGTGTGTTTACAGCCAAACAATGATACCAATATAAACGAACCGACAGTAGGGAAAGCAATTCTCAAGTCCAGGGGCATGTTTTTGGATAACAAATGGTACTGGATTTCTATTGGCGCTCTTGTTGGGTTCTCTATTCTGTTCAATGCTTGTTTTGTATTTGCACTCAGGTACTTCCATCGTAAGTCATCAGTATCCTCTGCTCACTCTTGATACCGCAAATTGCTTAAATTTTTTTATGTTAAATAGCTCTTCTTCATTGTAGCTTTTGCAAACTTTCGGGCTGTCATGGCAAATGAAGATGCAAACACTGAAAATACTGAGGACTCATCATCAAATGGAAAGCAGAGGAACAATATGGTAGAAGATGGTATATCATCTCCAACAGACATTGCAGGTTTAGTGTTGTACATCTCACTTTAATCTTTAGCTTGTAAAATTACGATACTCTGAACCACTGTTGCTACGTGCTCATTATGGAAACTTGGATAATATTGCAGGTCATAAGCATAAAAAAGGAATGGTTTTGCCTTTCCGGCCTCTCTTTTTGACCTTCAGCCATGTGAATTACCATATAGACATGCCTGCTGTAAGTCCAATAAATCCCTTTTTTTCTCAAAATTTTTTTTTCTAGTCTATTATGTTTCTTATAGTTTTGATGAAGTTATTCTCTCAGCCTGAAATGGTTTCATTTTAATTAATTTGAACCTATCATTTTTTATCTACTACCAAGTCTTTTTTTTTTTTTTGAAAAATTGGTATCAAGTTTATTATGATAGTAACTCTCATTTGGAGCAAGTATTACAGTGGTTATCTTGGAGTTCATCATAGTAGGTTAGACCAGCCCATTATTCACTTTGACTAATTATTCAATTTGGAAATAATCTATTATACTTGGCAACTCAACACTCATGATCTCTACTTTGCCGATGCCATTGGTTTCATTCAGTGTTCATTATTGATTTACTGCCAATTATAATCCGGTCCTCAGATTTTGTGATGAATTTATAAGTGCTATTCAGAACTCTAGCATTACTTTCATTTCAGACGAAATGCTTCTCTTAAGATTGCAACATAACAAAACAATAAAGGAATTCACTTGCTGATTTCTTTTTAAAATATGTTTCAGGAAATGAGAAGTCAAGGAAACAGGGCTACTCGTCTCCAATTACTAAGTGATGTGAGCGGTGCTTTTAGACCCGGTGTCCTCACAGCACTAGTTGGTGTCAGTGGAGCTGGAAAAACTACACTGATGGACGTTCTCGCAGGAAGAAAAACAAGAGGATACATTGAAGGAAACATCCATATCTCCGGATACCCCAAAAATCAAGCATCATTTGCTCGTGTTAGTGGCTATTGTGAACAAAATGACATCCACTCTCCACATGTTACTGTATATGAATCTCTACTTTACTCTGCTTGGCTTCGTCTTGCTCCTGAGATAAGAGATAATACAAGAAAGGCATGTATCTTGAACTGTCTTCTTACTGACAGTTGGTTTAGAAGTAGTTCTATAACTACATTACTCGGGTTTGCTGTAGGCTTTCGTGGAGGAAGTAATGGAGTTGGTTGAGCTTGATTTGCTAAGAAATGCTTTGGTGGGCACACCAGGAGTGGATGGTTTGTCTACAGAACAGAGGAAAAGGGTTACAATTGCTGTTGAGTTAGTCTCAAATCCATCCATCATCTTCATGGATGAGCCAACTACTGGCCTTGATGCTAGATCCGCAGCAATTGTCATGAGGACAGTAAGGAATACAGTGGATACGGGTCGAACTGTCGTATGCACAATCCATCAGCCTAGCATTGATATATTTGAATCTTTCGATGAGGTTAACCATTTGTCTAATTAGATTGTTTTTAGTTCTTTTCCTTCCAACGAGTAGCTTGATGTTTCTATATATTGAGCAGCTATTGTTGATGAAAAGAGGACAACTCGTGTATGCAGGACCTCTTGGGCAATGTTCTCAAAACCTCATAGAGTATTTTGAAGTGAGTTTATTTTGCTTGTATGCTTGACTTGAGGAGCCAATGAGATGCCTAAAATCCTCTGTTTCTCTCAAAAAACCGACCAATTTTTGTAGGCAATTCCTGGAGTTCCAAAAATGCGGGAGGGTACTAATCCTGCTGCATGGGTGCTTGAAGTCAGTTCCCCTTCATTTGAATCTCAGTTGAATCTGGATTTTGCTCTGATTTATTCTTCTTCTTCTCTGTATAAGTAAGTGAACATATTATAGCCGTGGTAACATCCAGGAGCTGAATTTGAGTTCATTTTTATTTTTCTAATTCTCACTGCTGCTGTCATTCAGGAGGAATGAAGAACTTATAAAGGAGATAAGCACCCCTCTGCCAGGTACCAAGGATCTTTCCTTCCCCACAAAATATGCGCAAAGCTTTTCTATTCAGACCATCGCTAGCTTTTGGAAACAACGACAATCCTATTGGAGAGATCCAGATTTGAACGGCACTCGCTTCTTCGTGGCGCTTGTTTACGGTCTGCTTTTTGGCACCATGTTTTGGAGAAAGGGCAAAAAATTGTAAGATTTGCAGTTTCTTTGTCTCTAAAGTTGGCATTTATCTTCAAAAGGACCTCTGCACATTCTATGCGAGCATAATCACTACAAATACCATGTGAGAGCTGCATTTCTTGCTTTGTCATCACTGTGATTTCTTTTCTAATTTGAAATGCATTCTGTTGTATGTGCAGAAGCAAGCAACAAGATCTGTTTAATCTAGTTGGAGGCATATATGTCGCAATTTTCTTTCTTGGTACCATTGTCACCAATCTAGTGCAGCCTCTCATAGCCAGTGAGAGAACAGTTTTCTACCGTGAAAGGGCAGCGGGAATGTATTCGTCTTTGTCCTACGCATTGGCTCAAGTAAATACAACCATCTTCTATTGTTCTTGTATCGAGAACAAGCTCTAAGCCTCTAACATTGTTGAAAACTACACATAAATTGTCTATTCCATCCTAATGATGATATTCTTCTATTGCCTTCGACAGGTAGGTATTGAGATAGTATACATTGTGGCGCAAAGTCTTCTTTACAGCCTTATCCTCTTCTCAATGATGGGATTTGAATGGCAAATAGACAAGTTCTTCTGGTTCCTGTACTTCATCTCCATGTGCTTCATATACTTGGCATTGTTTGGCATGATGATAGCAGCACTCACGCCCGGTCTTGCACTTTCTAGTGTTCTCGTATCCTTTTTCTTAGGCATCTGGAACTTGTTCTCTGGTTTCATTGTTCCTCGATCGGTAAATCTGATCACCTTTTTAAAGTACAAAGTTTTATTCCTGCTTGTTTTTGCTTGACTGATACTGAAATCGCCTTTTGCTGCAGCTAACCCCAATATGGTGGCGATGGTATTATTGGCTGTGTCCTGTGTTCTGGACAATCTATGGAGTACTGGTATCTCAAGTCGGAGACATGGAAAATCTGGTTGAAGTACCTGGACGGTCTAGCGTAGCTGTGAAGGATTTACTGAAGGAAATTCTTGGTTTCGAGCAAACTTTTCTCGGTTATGTGGCTCTAATTCATGCTGCATACGTGTTACTCTTCTTTCTCGTCTTCATGTGCTGCATCAAATTCTTGAACTACCAGAACAGATAGATGGCTCAGAAATGCAGTTCAGAAATCCTCTCTATGTAATATCAGCTATGCAAATTGTAGCAATACTAAAGAGCCAGTTTGGAATGGGTATAAAATCCAGATTGTAGGCTTGCTGCAGGGTTTACTCCTCAGATGAAGTAAAATTCATAGAGTTCAAAATAAAATTAAACTTGCTTTGTATTCTTTGAAAAAAATCCAAACAGGTCCAGAAATCCAAATCAAATTATTCTATTTTATTCACTTTACTTCTATTCACTATGTAAAAAATGAAGCAGAAGGGCGAGGTAGTGGTAGTGGATTAGTTAGTGGGCTTACATGTGGCCCAATCTACACCAGACGTTGGAAAGAACCCTCAAGGCCACGCAAGACATTGGACCAAAACTAGGCCCATAAAACAGTCCAATTTGAAAGACAATATACCAAGATTTTTAAGTTTCGGTTTCGCTTTCAGTTACGGCACTATCGATTTCAGCATCCACCGAAACCGATCCATTTCGGTTTCAATTAAATTATTTTTTAAAATTTTTGACTAAATTTTAACTTTCAATTTAAAAATATTTTAAAAAAATTAAAAATGGAATATATATATATATAAAGTATTAACTAAAATTTTTTTAAATAAAAATAATGAAAAATACGTGAAAACCCAAAAATTACAATTTCTCATATTCAAACCTGGGTCTCAATTAATCCGAATTAAAGACTTTACTGCTAAACTATAGTAATTTACGATATGATTATAATATATAAATATAAATAGTATATTTTTGAAATCCAAAAACGAAACCTATAACAAATCATTTTACCCATGACCGAAACCGAAACCCTTTGATTTCAGTTGAAATTTTAAACCATGCAATATACACAACATTAATCCTGATCAAAACCAAATGAGAGAAGAAATGGAAGTTTTGGCATAGAGCTTCAACAGTATATCCAATTCACCGACCATACATCACAAACATGCATTGCTCTTAAGGATACAGGTTCCAGTAGAAAGGGTCAGTCAAATTGAAAGGTAAGATCTCGCAGTGAAGTATAATCTAATAATACAGACAGTTACTGCAAATGGCATGTATCAGAAACAAAGGAAATCAATCTCCACTTGCGCAGCCTCTGCATCCACAGTGGACACATTCTATAACCTTTTCCTCCCTCAGATGCTTTGGAACCCTGCAAACACACGTAGTCTGGAAGTTGTGATCTCGAGGTTGCATGCACCTGAGGCAGCAAAGGCGCTCATATCCTGGCTGCAAACACCCAATAAAATCTCAATCACTGTTCGAGTGTTCAGGGCAATAATTACAGTTCAAAAGGGATAGATCTCAATCTAAGCAATGCAAAACCGAGACAAGGTAAAGAAGAGAAAATTGGAAAGAAAGAACCAATTAGAAGAACAGGATTCTGTCAAAATCAGTTCTCTTTGCCTTGATGCTTCTAAGGAAATACAAAGACAAAAGTGATGCATACATATAGGAAAGGGTACTACCTCAAGAATGAGCTAAAATATCGAGTGTTCCACATATACCGGGTAGAATGAACTCATTATGAGAGGAGAGTGGATCATTTATTTTCCAAGTAAAAAAATCAGAATACTGAAATTTAATAAAATCTACACACAAAAGCCACTGCTCAAACAAACCTGAAGGTACACAAAACTCATCAAAACAGGGCATGCTGAATAGAAATTTCTGACTAAGTTGACTAATAAAGACTAGACAGAACAACCAGAATTGTCAAAGGTTACCAGCAATCAAGTGCCAAACTCATGGTCTCCTAATTTTGTTCTCAAAATGGAATGAGAAGCATCTCAAACAGGATAGAATAATAGCAATAAAATCACTATTTTGCTATCTATGTTGGGCTAATTTCAAATTAATTTTTTTTAAACATGCTTTAAATTTTTTATAGGATATTTCTGAAAATATTTAGTAGCTTACAAGGCCTCAGAAATTCCGAATGATGGATGCCCTTTGGGAAAACCTATAATATGAAATGCTCTAATCTCAGAAGAAGAAGCCTCTGCTAAAAGATAGATGCAGAAAAAAACACAGACAACATCAGAAGACAGGTTAGAAAGACTATATTTCATACATGTCAAAACCCTAAATCAATATTTTTTTACTGGGTCTGCAGGTATCCTTCTGTTATCTGCTAAAGTTTGTTGGAGATAATCTAAGATAGCAGTCTCCTAGAAAAGTGGTTTGTAGGCTTGTAGCATTCCATGCTGTTCCCCATAGATGAAACAAGTGTCTTAATCATCTCATCATTCACTTAAATGAAGTTTCATATTTGCCGCTTCTACAGATTTTTTTTGGAAAAATCAAATCAAGAACAGTCTAGCAGGCGCAGAAGAAAATAAAAAAATAAAAAAAATACAAATTTCTGTTTCCATAGGTGATAAAAATACAAATTTCTGTCTACAAAATACTCGGATTACATTGAATCTTGAATTTTATTCTAGTTTCTAGATATTCATACAAACATTGCTATTGCGGCGAAAAAAACATTCGAATCAGATCAGAAAATACAAACACATAGCATCAAAAACAAACAGAAAACAAGGAATTCAAGAGCAAAGAAAAAGATGGAATACCTTCTTCCACTTGGCGATCAAATTGCTGTCCGCGTAACCCTGCTCCAGGCAGAACTCGTACAGCTCCTTCGATATCTCCTTCCTCCGGTGATAAAGATCGAAAATGTACCGGCTTTTCTGATGCGCGATCTTGAAAATCGGCCACAGCGCCTCGCACTTCCTCTTCCCGTCGTGCGGATCGTTCTCGGCTGCAAATCGCCACAATATCCATCAAAAACCCGCAACTTTATGCAATTGAACGCCAAAAATAACCGATAAGAATCACAAAAAAACAAGAAAAAAAAAAAAGAGCACATACCTTCCCTCATCTTGGCCTCGAGCTCGCGGAGCGTCGGCTCAATGAGCTCCCATCCTTCCGGATACGTAACACGGCTGGTCTTCACCTTCGGCATCGATCGACAGGCAAAAACCGAAAAGCCGAATTGAAATTTGGTAATCAAACACTCGAAATCTCAGAAAAATCGAAGCTAGGGTTCTTGGGAGGTCTCCATTCGGGAAACTTATGTTTACATAGAGACATGAACTGCTAGAATCCGAGTTGGACAAGGACAGCAGATCCCAAAACAGTACGGATCAGGCCAGACCGGTCCGACTAGCGCAAACCAGGCCTGGAAGGAACAAGATGGCCCAGGCCAGCAAGTCCAGAACAAGTCAGTGAAAAGGAGCCCATGGAGTCCGTGATAAGAAGATCCAAAATACAAAAAGTGAATTTGGATCAGTAATATTTTTCTCATCAAATCTTCAAAATACTTATAAAATCCAATTCAAATTTAATCATTCGAACCATTTAAACATGAAACGCTTATTAGATATTTAAGATAATTAATGTACATAATGCACTATTTAATTATGGAAGATAGCTTGGATGGATGACTTGCGATTGGTGTTCTTGGTCGCCTCTTCTCTAATAAAATAAAATGGATTTTAATAATATCTCTCTGTACATAATGGTGAGTCTGTACAACACAAGTTTCTCTGTCCATCGTCCAAGCTTCGAGGGAGGTTTGCGCCGCAGGGATGAAGATCAAAGCAGCAGCACCAAAGTGAGCACGTCATTCCTACCAATTACAATTCAATAGCAAGATAAGATTTTTTGTGTTTGGATGAGATCACAATTTGTGGGAGCTTAGAATAAAAGGAAGAGGAAGAGCTCACAATCAAAAGGCTAAAGAATTGTGATGCTAAATAACTGAACTCGAATCTTCTACTGGATACCGTTAGGTTCAAAATTGAAGTGACGAATTAGATCAAGATTAATAAACTATTTTTATAAATTAATATATTTTTTTATTCAATTTAATTTTATACTAATTTACAGTTTTAAAAAGTCTTTAATTTTTTTATAATAATTTAGTTTAATAATAATGTAAAATAAATAATATTAATTTTTTTAAAAAAGTTTGAAAATTTTTTTATTTTAATTGTAATTTTGAACCAAACAATATTATAGAATTTTTGTGTTTGACCAAAATGAAAATTTACGAGAAAAAGGAAAAGGGAAATGGAGAGGAAGAGGGAGGGAATAGGAGAGAGAGAGCTTACCGGTAAAGAGCGGAGGAACCGTGAGCTAAGCCCATTTAAAATTTTTTTACCGAGATCCATGACCGGATTAGGGAAAGGAAAGAGTTCGGATTTTTAAATTTTAATCTGTATTTTATATATGATTATATATAATGTTTAATCAATATAGTTTTGATTCACCTCTTTTTTTTTAAAACATAGAACCAGAATTAAAAACAAATTTTTGGTTATGCAAAAATGAAAAATTTTGACTGTACCATTTTATTTTAAAAATTAATTTCTAATATAATTTTAAATTTGTATTATATGGTATATCGATTTTGCGAATTTTTTTAACACCTCCTTAGCTAGAGTGATTCCTAATATTTGCATTGTGCAATGTTATATTATAGGGTTCCGTTTGGTTAAAATCAGTATCACCCTGTTCCTAATCGGCCTAACATTTAAACACCAAAAAAAATCCAAACTAACTTTATTTATTTTAAAAAATTAAATTACTATATTACTCTTATTTTTATTCATTTAAATCTCAATAAATAATATACATAAGAACATAATGGTTCGAAAATTTTTACACAATTTTTTAACCAAACTAATATTTAAATATCAAAATTGTAATCAAACTATTTTTTTATATTTTAGTCTTAATCTTGAATTTGATTTTGATTTTGATCTAGAATCAAACAAAGAGTAGAGTGTTGTGACTAATTGAAACTTATAAATAGGGAGGAGACATCGGAATTTTGAAAATTTTGAGGGACCCTGAGCAAATTTTCCTAAAAACAATATACTTTTCTTTTACTCCCTAATACTAGACCATTAGATGCACCAAAATAAAAAATAAATTCATTATCTTTGCATTTTTAAAGAAATGGAAGGAAATGGAGCCATTTTTTTTTCCAATTTTTTTTTTTTTTTTACTTTACTATAATTAAATATTTTTAACAATAACACCCCTAAAATATAGATTGGAATTAGAAGGGGATTTCTTGGTAAAAACAAAATAGCAGAAGATTGGGGTTGATTTAGCAAAAGTCCAATGCCCCGAAAGGGAGAAGAAATTGGAGGGTCTGAAGATAATTATGGCATAAGTCATGGGTTTGAATGGAAGGTTCTGTCCACCTCCACGCCTCTCGCGCTTGGTGTCAAAAGCCCTCGAGCTCTATTCATTTCCTAGATTTTTTTGGGGCCCTTGTCCCGCCATTGATCTCGTATTTGATCACCCAAAGGCGTCATCATGGTACCAATCAAGGTACCAAATTCTTCGACAGTACAATAAATATGTTAACTGGGTAGCATTAGCCTCTGTATTCTCAAGGTATCTGTTTCATTTGTATCTGAATGTCCATTTGCTTTGTCTGATGCTTGCTTGATCCAAAGCTAATGTTTGTGTTTGTTTGGTGGCGAAAAAGCTTGAAAATTCAAGAAACAGCTAGTTATTCTATATCATTGGCTGGATAAAGGTGGCGATGCGAGACCGTGGGCTATAAGATTAAGGTCCCATATGAATATGGAGATTGATGTTTAATCCTATATCGATAAAGTGCAAAAATTAAGATTAAATTAAGTTTTTCTTCGGAGAACCGTAGAAAAAAAAAAATCTTGAACTCCGGTACACTGCAGACATCCAAAGACAATATCTTCCTTAGTCGGGGACGTTATAATTGGATTGACTGAGGAATCTCCACACTGAGAATGGATATTTACTATGTCGAATACTTGTATCAAATGGTTGAAATGAAAATGCTATTTAGTCATCAAATTGGGTATATAGAGTTTCAGGAAAAGCGAGTCATTTAAACAGAAAAGTGACTTTGATTTTGGGTGTCCTTGGCTTCCATTTGGCCCAACTATACTGATATCATCATTTTGCTTGTTCACCTTACCTAGCTGCAGGTATTTCATATGAAAAGAGTTCCTAATTCGTCTATGAATATATGCAGTTAGCAGTTGCCTGCATAAAGATGAACAGGCCAGGACTGCCGCAAACGCACTCGAAGTTGCAGAGAAGCGAATAGCAGCAGACAAGTGGCCCGAGTATTACGATACTAAGCAGGCACGGTTCATTGCGAAACAGGCTCTCGTCTGTACCATACCTGGTCCATTGCAGGTTTTCTTGTAGGCTGTAGCAAAACTGCTGCTTGCCAAGCCAGAAGCTGCTGAGATGCTCTGGAACGAGGAGGATGTGGAGATTGTGAATGCTTTTGAGCCTCATGGTTGACTCTAGCCCCCGGAGGAAGAAGGTTTCGAAGAATACCTACATAGTTTGAGGAAATAGCAATTGTTCTTCGAAAATGTTTTCCAATACAACGTTGAATAGCAACACTAGTTTAATAAGGTATATCAGATGCTATTGTACTCGATAGTTATTCTAAGATTTTTTTTCCCCAGATTATACACAACTAAAAAATGAATTCCAGATATTTCTGAGCAGTATATTTCAGGGAAAATTTTTTTTATATGGGCCTGACTGAGTTTGCCTGCTTAACGGTGAGTTTGTAATATAAACATCAGACAAGGTGGAAGCTTATTTGCCATTGAGATCTATAGCACTATTAACAACTATAACTTACAAGTTACAACAAAGGAGAGAAGACATGATACAAGAAGCTACCCAAGAAAAACCCACAGAAGGCCATTCTAGAAAAGATCAAACTCTACATCCCCTCCACTGGTCCCAAAATCAAGACACTTGCCTTCCTTCTTCTTCCGAGGTCTTGCCGGATCGCCAGGTCACCACATCGTGGTGTTTCTGGTGGCACAGTACAACGGATCAGAGCCCAATTGAGACCCTCAAAGAACAGGTGCTGCTTGATCTCAGCTGCTCCTCTGACTGATCCCAGCCTCTTCTCTGGCTCCTTTGTAAGTAAACCTGCAATCAAATCCTTGGCACTGGAGCTTACAGCTGGGCTCTCTGGAAACGCCAAGCTCTCTGTCACAACATTGGTCAAGGTTTCTTCATTTACAGATCCCTTGAAAGGTGTCCTACCAAATAGCATTTCATAGAGAAATATACCAAAGGTCCACCAATCCACAGAACTACCATGTCCATCTCCTCTGATGATTTCAGGGGCAAGGTATTCATGTGTCCCAACAAAAGAGTTGGAGCGGGCATCGGTTGGTTCCACCACAAGCTGTGGCAACAGGTTCACCTGAACAGGCTGGTCAGTATTTTGTTTTTGTGTCTTGGACTTGATCTTGTTTGAAGGAACTGGATTGGCTGTGAAACATGAAACTTGAACCCAAGAAGGCTCAAGGCAGAGGGGGCTGACGCATCTGGATTCAGCACAAGGTCCCAATGATTTCTTTGGGGGTTCTTTTGCCTCAAATGAGGACCCAAGAAGGGTGGGATTTACTGTGCACCGAAGAGACAGGTCAAAGTCTGAAAGCATAATGTGACCATCTTCTCGGACCAGAATGTTCTCTGGTTTAAGATCACGATAAATAACCCCTAGCATGTGCAGGTACTCCAATGCAAGTAGGACTTCTGCAACATAAAACCTGCATAAATGGTTTCACACAATCAGTTTGAGTTAGTAAGAAGATGCATCTAACAAAAAGTTGCACCAATGGCTTGTTTAAAGATAAGAAACAAGGTTTGAACGTGAATATTTAAAACAAATGGAAGACACTATATTGACCATGAAAACATGTGATTCTTCCAACCATATGAATAATATCCTCATTTTTATCTAGAATTAGTTGCAAGTAAACAAAGCTATATCTGTGCTTTAATAGCATGAATTTACCTAGCTGCTGCCTCAGAAAAACTCCTGCCAGGTTGTTTCTGGCGAAGGACATGCAAATCACCACCTGGACAGTACTCCATAACTAAACATGAGAGGCTATCGGAAGTGAAATGGGCATACATTGTTGGGAGAAAAGGATGATCCAACATTTGCAGGATCTCCCGTTCAGTTTGTGCTCTCAGTATCTTCTTTCTGCTCATTAAGAATTCATTATCCATAACTTTCAAGGCAAACAAGCATTCTGAACCAATAAGCTCAGCAAGATAAACAGTTCCAATATCCCCACAGCCAAGTCTTTTGTGAAGCTTAAAGTTCTTCAGACCCAAGCTTCCATATTGTTTGATGACATAGTGGATAGCTAGCCATCTCCCATCCTTCGACATGTGAGGCCTACTGATGTGGCCGCTAGATCCACTTTGATTACTCTCATCACTGATGCTAAAACTGCTGCTATAATCTCCCATGCTACTCTTTGAACTATGGGAACATTCTCCCTTTTCTCTTGATCTCGAGCTTCCACTCATTTTCATATTGATAGTCCTAGTACCATTAGAATCATGTGGACTAAAATCACATTTGTTTGCCTCCATGTCCTTGCTTTTCGTACCAGCAGCGCAAATAGGTTTCACAATGCCTGAAGATGCCAAACTGCACTGATTCTGGCAACTCAAATCAGATTTACCAGAAACTATACCAACATTTCTGGGTTCAATAGATCTGCTGGAAAACCCAGATGTTGAAGAAGGTTCACGCTTTTTAACACCAATTTTCTTCCTAAATGCTGGCTTCAGTTGTGGATTTACACTTGGCTTACCAGATTCTGCACGAGTATGAGAGCTGGGTCGGGAAGCTTGGTTATGTGCCTTCCTTTTAATTTCTACCTTTGCTGCACCATAGCAATTGTTTGCAGTTTTCTTTGAAGCAGAAATGATTGTTTCTTGGACGCTGGTCTTCTTTCCAGTTGATGTGTTCACAGCTGTACTATGGGAAGTGAGCTCTTTTTTATCTGATGTTTCAACATCATTCGCCTCAGAGATTTCAGCTGCTTTTCCAGTTGAATTTATGACAATTTTGTCGGGAAACAGTGACACTTCCACTGCCGTTCCTTTCTCGTTGTTTAGCACAAGACCAGATTCAGAAGCCTGAACCACCACAGATGCATAAAGCCTCTTAATCGTACCAGCTTCAGATACACCAGACAAGCCAATAGGTTTCGTCCACCTCTTTGTGGCAGCCATTTCTGATGCTTGAGAAATACATAATCTCCTTAGAGACTGCTTCAATGTGACAGATTCAGAGGTTCCTATTCCAGATGCTTGAGGACTACCTACTTTTGCTGGCTTCTTCATCTTACTCTCCCGCAGTAAGTCTGCACCAACCTGACAAGAAGGTGCCAATATCCTTTTCGTGGTCTTGAGATCAATTGCATTGATAAGCCGGCCGAGGTCATCTTCTACAGGATAAACATGAGACTTTCCCTCTTTTTGAGTGGCTTTCTGCTTAAAACCAAATGATATGGATTGATTACGGCCGCGAACCAAGTCCAGGTCTTCCGTCACCTCAACAATCTCTGAAATACCAGCAGACGAACTCATCTAATCAGGAGTGTTGACAACCTTCTTCACAAAGCTAATACAACTGCAAGATGAGATATAAGACGTCTAGCCCATCTCCGAAGCCACCATCCTCTGATAGTAACAAACACATTCACTTCCCATACTCAAGCTATTTTGAGCATGATACTTCATCAGAACCAATCCTGCAAAGCTAACAAATCAGCACTCAAAGGACAAACAACCTTCAATGGTGAGATCAGCAATGCTTCACTCGGACTCAACAAGATATTGAATTTGATTTTCTTTTGGAGAAGAAGAGCACAAAAGTTGCTTCAATTTTCTCGCAAACACCCTAACGTTCAAAGAAATAAAAAGTAAGCATATGCAGACACAGGCAACTGCGAATTTTTCAGCGATGGTCCCCAGAACTAGAGCATATCACCATCAAAGAACAAGTCTTTGAGCATTAAATTTCAAAAAATATATAAATTTCAGGTCTTCAACGAAAAAAGTTCCAATATTTTCCCTCCCCCACCCCCAGCGATCAAACTTCAACATCGGATCAAACGCTACAGTGCCAATTATTTTACTCCAAAAAAGTACAGAAACCCCCAAATTCGAAGAAAGCAAATCAAAATATCCCAAAACTCAAAAAACAAGAATCAAAGATCTTAATACCTCAAATTATATCAGAAGAGAAGCAGGACTTCACAGCTGAGGCAGCCTACGACTCTCAGCACCAAATCAAACCGGAGAAAAAGCTCTGGAACCGAAGATGACACAGTTAGGACTTCGATAGAACCGAGACTGGGGATTATTAGGGCTTCTTGGCAGAAGAAGGAAGAGAAGAAATGGGAAAAAGCGGAGGAGCGCAACGCTTATCACGAGAACGAGCAGCTCTACCTCTGGGGCTCTTCTTCGAAAAAAAAAAAAACAAAAAGACGGAAAAAAGAGGGAGAGATTTTTTTTTTTCTCTTGTATTTATTTATTTTGTTTAAGCCAAAAAAGAGAAAGAATGTATGAGATGGATCACAGCCGTCCAAAGCATGGAGTTTGTCAGCATGTTCGGGCCCAAGCGTGGAGACCCGGCCGGGGCTCACTATGCAATAGGGCTTGGTTTTGGGCGGAATTGCGTGACGCCATTATTAAAGTCAGGCTCATGCCAGGTGAGTCGGGCCTTGTGAGTTAGAACTCGACCATCATCAATGTGGCGACGCTCGGATCTTGTGATGTGGTCCAGCACAACGAGCTTGCCTTTCGGTCCGCGAATTCAATCGCCAACGACAGCAACAAATATTAACTCGATAATTAAATTTATTTATCATTAAAAAATAACTCAACTGTTACAATGACAGCGGAGTACCTGAGTAGTCTAGCGATTGAATCTGACCGTACTAAATGAGACAGTCGATCTACAAATACTTTAAAAAAAAAAAAAAAAAAAAAAAGCGAAAACATTTAAAAAGGCGCGGAGAAAATACGCTACTTTTGTCGGTGACAGAAGAAACATGCAAAAGCTTTTACGTTTCCCTCGTAGAGTGTCTTGAATTTTGATTTTGAGTTCTATTAGAATTTGGAAGATTGAGTAAAAATAAAATATTTTACCGAAGAAAAAAAAAATTGATAAATTAAATTATGTAAATATGGATGAAAATAAAAAATATATTTGCCACCAACTTTGAAAAGGATGGACGGGCCTTGTCTTACGACGCAAGGTCTCTGAACCAAATACTGTATAATTAATTCATAATTGGATGGCTGGCAATCGAAGTCAACCTGAGCATCATGCCTTTCAGTTTCGCCGCAATAGCGAGCATGCTTCGGTGTAGGTGAGTCGAGAACCAGTTCGACCTGTGCGCCGTTGTTTGACGTCGAGGTTGGAAAAAAAAAAAAAATTATGCACTGCATTCGTAAAATATATGCTTGCTTTAAAAGAAAATCTCTAGTAGAAATCAATTCAATTTAGTACATAACTAGCAAATAAAAACAGAAGCTGAGGAAGTACCGTGAATTTCATCCATGACTGTCATGATCATCCATCCTTTTCTACAGCCTCTGAACTTGAAGCTTTGAACTTCCAATACAAATCAACATTTGGATATAGAATAACTGCTCAATCAGTAAATTGTGGATGAAAATGCGAAGTTTTTGTTTTATTGGTTAGTTATAATCTAGGATTTTGAAAATAACCGGCGCTAAGGGGGGACATGTTGGACCCAGTACAGTTGGATCCAGGCCAGCAGCCAAGTTTCCAGGCAAGGCAAGAAAAACTCAAGGAAAATGACATCTATGATCCATTGATTGGACATCCTTTTTGGCCAAATTCAACTTTCATATCCCAGTCGTTTTCTAGTGAAGTCAAGGAGAAAATCTAATAAATAGAAGACAAAATATGTTCTTGCTTTCCTTTACCAACTTCGTCATGCTTCAAAACAAGATGCCTGCAACACGGATTCTTCCTTTCTCTGTGTTCTGCTTCAACAATCTATTCTATGTGATTATTGTGCTAATGATGGAATAATCTAAAGATGTCTTCAGTAATGGATTACCAAGACAATCTATTAGATCCAAATCAACTGATGTATTTTCACCTAGCGATGCTAATTGAGTAAAATGTACTTGTCAGCCAAGTTCTAAACTTTCACAGACATGCCAAGAAAGGAATAAATCACAATGATTGGGCATGCTAATTTCTATTAAAGGAGTTGTACCGGGTGCTTGTAGCAGTAATCAACAGCTAGCATGTATTGTCAAAATCATTGGACCATATGGTAAAAAAAAAAGCACTGTAAACAGATCACACTCTGCAAACTTGGTCAAGAATCTTTTGAAAGATGATGAATAGAAGATGGAAAAGTTTTGAGGATAGAAGCATCCCTCTCGTGGCAGGCAAAATCTCAAATTGCAGAGCACACTGCTTCGGCAGAAAATTTTCAGCAACTTTGTTTTGAAGTTGTTTCTTGATTCTTTCATCCTTGTAAGGTGATCTGCAAAAGGAACTACCACGACCGAATCAGAAATTAACAATGCAATTATGACAAAAATATTTCTGTTACTTGTGTACATTGAAGTAAAACTATTCACAAACTCAATTTTCCACAATAACTGCACCTACGAGGAATCTACCTTCGTCAAGACAGAGAAATAGCAAAAAAACAAAAGAACAAATTGAGTTAATTAATTAATTTGTCTGTTGGTTAAAAATTGAGTTTATGCTGCCAACATGATCTTAAGATCTCAGAAAACATCAGAAAGATCCTTTCTCAAGTTGAAATAATAGCTGGCAAAATCTGTCAAATGCAGAAACACCCTTGAATCCTTGATCATATAGTAGTGCGAGAATAGGCATTAAGTTACAAAAGACAGGAAAATAGGAATCCTAAATCAAAGTTCTGTTCTTATAATCTCTTTCATGGACATTTCCATTCAATGTAGCAAATCCATAACCATATCAAGCTTCTTCATTCTCACTTATATTAGCCACATTGTAGTCCTAGATTCATTTCTCCTATATCACGAAACTTTGCCCCAAAAATTGCAACGGTAAAAAATCAAGTAAATCTCACATACAGCATGAACTGAACTCCGTAAATACCATAATGTCATTTCTGGCTCAACTAGAGACTAGCTGCTGAAAACATCATTTCTCAATTGCATGACCCTGCCACTCCCTCTTGTTTCAAGAACATTCAGGCCACCACTACTCGTTGCATATGCGTTATGTTGGTCTTGTGGCCTTATAAACTGTTTATCGATTTATTTTTGAGATAAATTTGTTTGTGCAATTCGAGTTAAATAATTTAGAAATGTAGTGAGTGACTCAAATCTGATTGTCTGATTACTATTTATATGACAATAGATGATAATATAGACGAAGCCAAATATTATATGTGTGTATTCATTTAGGCGTTTCGTGATGGGTCGGAACGTTTTACAATATACCTGGTATATGGTCTCATTTTGGGATTGTCTCGTTGAAGAAAGATAAATTATTTTATTTAAATTATTTTATTTAAACTTTTTTATAAATATTTGACCTTAGTTATAATTACAAAACTTTAATTTGTAATTATAATAAACTTCATAGGCCTATTTATAAAAAGATAAATATAAGTCTGTTACATTCACGATTTGTGATTTGTGAATAGAGAATCGAATTATGAGATTTGAGAGCAGAGAACGTAGGATTTCTCTATTTGTGATCATTCTCAAACCCATGAGAAATTTTTCCTCCTCTTCGACTCTGTCCCATCCAAAAAGTAGGAAGGATTAAGGTGGATCTGCTAGAGTTTACAAATTAAAATTTTGAAATTTTATTTCAGACTCTAAGCTATGTAAATTAATTTTACTTTATTTTAAACTCCATTTTCTCACTGATGTTGCATTAAAAAGTAAAATTGAAGCCGGCACGTTACGGCGTTTCTGTAATAAATTCAGAAAATTTTAAGATCGCACAGATCTTTTTACTATTGGCCATTGCAATAACACGAATAACTTCACGTCACACCTCTTGTTAATATGATTTCATTGCTCAATGCGCATCTCCTACTAAGTGAGCATACTCCAAATACCAATCAAAATACCAACGATCAAGTTTCTCGAATGATCAAACAATTAACAGATGTCTACAACCACCAGCCAAGCATCGATGCGATCAAGCAAACATGACAATTCCTCACCAGAAAACAACAAGCAACGGAACCAATCCAAGATTGCTGATCGGAGACGAGATCAAAATCACCATTGATAACGAGATTATGAGCACCATACCTGGAGAGCTTGGATCTCGAATCCACCAGATCCACTCGATCTCGGGATCCGAAAGCAATCATCTTGCAGTCCGTCGATCTCAGAAAATAGCGATCCCAAATGGGACAATAGCAGGGATTGGGCGGGGATCCGGTGACGAGGAGGACTCGAGGCTTGCCAGCAGCGATCCGGGGAGTCTGGGGATCCGGCGAGGTCGCCGACCGCTATGGTGCAGACGAGGAGGAGGACGGCGTCGCAGCGTGCCCGAAGCTTGGACAGCAGCAGTTTTATTTGGGATTCGCGCCCATATGATGGAATGTCGGGGCTCCGAATTTGGAATCAATTGGAGTAGGACACGTGGAGCGTCGAGAGAGTAGGACGAAGTCCTGGCCATTGATTCTGCATTGAGATCTGTTGGAAGCACGGTATGATATCTGCCTGTGTCCCTTACGGTAGGCCCGTTAGCAATTGGGCCTCTGGCCTTCGGCTCCGCAAGATACTAGACATATTTTTTAGGCGAAAAGCCTATGTTTTCATAATTTATGGAAAACTCCCATACTTAAGTTTTGACAATATCCATAATAATCATAATAATTAATATTAATTCTAAAAAAGTAATCATAATAATCATAATCATAATAATCATATTAATTCTAAAAAAGTAAAATATAATTAATTTAGGATAACTTATATTTCGTTGCATATTTCATATAAAGCTTTCAACTCAACTCAACGATTTTATTTTGAAAGTTAATATTAGTACTTAATTGGTCAAATTAATCTAAGAAAAATTTAAATTTTGAGTTGTGAACCAAGATTTTAAATATTAAATTCAGATAGATTTTGATCGTTTTGATTTGTTTTAGTCATTATA
This sequence comes from Trichopus zeylanicus subsp. travancoricus, assembly GCA_005019695.1. Lineage (NCBI taxonomy): Eukaryota > Viridiplantae > Streptophyta > Magnoliopsida > Dioscoreales > Dioscoreaceae > Trichopus > Trichopus zeylanicus. The sequence continues at coordinate 61,249 of RXID01014795.1, read as the reverse complement.
ATCTGTTTCAGTCTTGATCAAATATTTTTTTATTTAGTTCGACTAAAATTTAATTTTAAATTTAAAAATAAAAAAAAAAGAAAAAATTTTAATATACATATATTTTTTAAAATTATTAAATAATTTTTCGATAAAAAATAGCTTTAAAAATAACAAAACACAATAACTCAAATGATCACTTTTGTAATATAATTATAATATATAAATATAAATAATATATTTTTTAAAATTGAAAGTGCAAGTACAAAATGAAGCCTAAGGGGTCGTTTATTTCCAGATCAAGGTTAGGATCATCCAGGACTGATCAATCTATCATCTAAATATCAAAAATTTAACTAGACTAATATTATATAATTTAATTAAATATTAAATGAGAAATGACTAAAATGCTCTCGGACGTCAGGGCCGGTGTGAGCTCCCCCGCCAGCTCCTCGCGAGAGTAGCCCAACCGAGCTCGCCTGGCGTGCCGTACCTCATCAGAGATAACGGAGTCGACGGCGAAGACAAAAACATATTTAAAGCAAAAGCTAAGTGTAAAATGATATAGAAAAAATTTAAACTATTCACTAGTCAAATCAGTAATCTATTTTTTTTATCGTAATATCTTTTTATATTTTAATTTTTTTTACCTTGAGCTCGATTTTAATACGAAATCAAACGGCTCCCAAATATTTTGGCGAGATTTCAAACCATGTTGAGATTCTTGTGAACGCTCTTTGCTTTTAAGTACGATAACATCTCCCTGAAATATGAAACGCGAACAAATATGTCATATCGAATAAATAATTAAAATTGCAAACAAAATTTTAATTTAAAATTTATGCAAGTACAAAAATTCAAGGTTGAGATGAAAGGAAGGAGGATGAGGGATGAACATCCAAATGGAACCGGCCGTCAGGAAAGGGGCTGGCATCATCAAAGCTAATAATACAGAAGAGATGCGACAATTAGCATTACATGATACCTTTTCATAGCTTTAAACGTCCTAATTAGTGGATTTGAAAGCATCTTTCTTTCAATTTTCTGTGATAATTAAGTCCCAAACACCTAAAGCCTCTCCACATGGAAGCCCAGGATTCTGGCTTTCAAGTTAAAGAAATGACAATTAACAACAATAATCAATCATAGGTATCACCAACTAACAATCGAGTTAAGTGGCATGTTATAGTCAATAAACACTTCGAACGGAGGTTTTGGGTTGGGTTTGCGATTTGTATGATTCTTGTTGAGATGCTATAATTCTTCGATTTTTCGATAATTTCTCACCGAAAAAGGCTAGAACCGATGGTCAAATCAAGTCAACACACACTAATGGCGAATTATGACTTTAAACTTCTTATGATAACGCATAAGACATAGATAATTTGAGAATATAGTATTTTTGGCGTTCTTAATCATTGTCTTAAACCACAGAATCTAAGTTTTACTTGGAGCTCTCCCCTGTCTCGCCTCCGCCTCACCACACAAACACAACAACAACCTGTGGGCTGGCGCGAATCCCGCGAATCCCGCGAATCCCCGTCGCCCGCCGGCCCCACCGGTCTCATCTCCGGCTCCGGCCGTCTTCTTCTCTTATCTAGCACCAAATTCCGTGCAACGCGTGCCTATAAACGGGCCCAAACCCAACCTTCCAGCCGAAACCGATCAACCGGACCCGTGGGACAGCTAACCTGCCCCTCGGAGTATCATACCACCATAGAGCCGAATTCCCGGGCTAAACGGGTCCCGCTTCCCTCTTCCCCGGCGCGCCACGTGGCCCAATTTCGAGATGCCGGCCCAAACCCGCTTCAATACACCCCCGCTCCTCGCCCTCGCCCTCGCCCACCAGGTCCCTAATTCCACCAAATCCTCCTCGTCCATGGGCGACGGCGAGGTGGTCTCCGTCGACGAAGACTCGCCGGAGCGGATCGGGTCTGGATCATCTTCGGAGGCGTCGTGGATCCAGCGGATCGGGTCGGGGATCGCCTTCGACGATCTGCGGTTCGTGAAGAGATTGGGGAGCGGGGACATAGGAAGCGTGTACCTGGCGGAGCTGCGGGGCGGGTTGGTGGCGGCGAAGGTGATGGACAAGAAGGAGCTGCAGGGGCGGAGCAAGGAGGGGAGGGCTAGGACGGAGAGGGAGATCTTGGAGATTCTCGATCATCCGTTTCTCCCCAGGCTCTGCGGCTCCGCCGAGAACGAGAGGTGGGCGTGCCTGATCACCGAGTTCTGCCCCGGCGGCGACCTCCACGTCCTCCGCCAACGCCAGCCCGCAAGGCGCTTCGACGAGCCCGCCGTCAGGTGCGCGTGCCTCCCTGAGTTTGTTGCTTCGCTGCACCTTTTCTACTTTTTATCATTTTCTCGATTTTTTAATGATTTTTTGATTTTTTCGAGAAAAATTATAAATTTCTAATAAAATATTAATGGGGCCAGAATCAGGTGGATGGCGCTGTCCATGGTCCGTCGAATCGGTCCAATTAGAGCCCGCAAATTAGCAGTTAAGTCACTAAATTTTAAATAAACATTATTAGACATGATTTCTTCTTAAACTCGTATTAAAATGTAATTTAGAGCTTCAAACTTTTCGAATATTTTTTAAAAAATCAAAGAAATTCATATAATTTTTCTAGACCCAATCCAACCGAAAATTGCTGCGTCATGTCGAATTTTCTGAGCACTGCGATATCCTTTTTTTTTCTGTTTTAAATGGTTAGCACATTCGACTGCAGGTTCTACTCGGCGGAGGTGGTGGCGGCTCTTGAGTACATCCACATGCTAGGGATCATCTACCGTGACCTGAAGCCGGAGAACATACTGGTGAGGTTCGACGGGCATATCATGCTCACCGACTTCGACCTCTCCCTCAAATGCTCAGACACCGCCTCCACCCCTGCGCAGCTCATCACTCACCGGAACCCCCTCGCCCTAGCCTACCGACACTCGGAGGCTACTGATGCCTTCCCCTTTGCAGGCGCCGTGGCCTCTTGCGTTTTGCCGCCTTGCATGATCCCCAAGTGCCGCCCGAAGCGCCTGCTGAAACGACGGTCGAAGAACATCGAGTTCGTGGCCGAGCCCGTGGACCTCCGCTCCATGTCATTCGTCGGAACGCACGAGTACCTCGCCCCGGAGATCGTCTCCGGCGAGGGCCACGGCGCGTCCGTCGACTGGTGGACACTCGGCGTCCTCATCTACGAGCTCCTCTACGGCTTCACGCCCTTCAAGGGAGCCGACAACGAGCAGACCCTGGCCAACATCGTCGCCCGCGCGCTTGAGTTCCCCAAGGAGCCGTGCGTCTCATCTTCCGCGAAAGACCTCGTCGCCGGGCTTCTTGCGAAAGACCCGGCGAAAAGGATGGGGTGCACGACGGGCGCCGCCGCCGTCAAAAGGCACCCCTTTTTCGGTGGCGTCAACTGGGCACTACTCAGGTGTGCGGCGCCGCCGTACGTGCCGCTGGCGTTCAGCAGCAGTAGCAATAGCAACGACGTCCCCGACGAGAGCGGGAACGATGATGACGCCATCGACTATTATTAGATTTTTTAAAAAAATTGTTTGAAGCGGAATTGGACCCACCGGGCTGAGTGTCACGGTGTCATCATTTGATTGATCGCTTGTGGTGATATATGTTTGGGTTTTTCACCCTTAACTAGATTCTAGATCCTTAAATAACAAATGTATAAATACATAAATAAGATTTTTTTTATATATATATAATCTTTTTAGGGTAAATATGATGGATTTTGAGAAAGTAAAATAAAACAAAATTTTAAGTCGTTTTTATTTTGTTTATTTTATTTTGGATGCAGATCTGCTATTGAGAATTCATCCCACCATCTGGAGCCAGTTCATTCGCATACCTAGTAGGGCTAGAGAGGTATGGAACCTGTTCTCCGTTTTGGACGCCTCCATGGCATTGTTTGTAATTTCGATAAAAATATTTGGTTTTATTGGACAATCGCATTTCCCAGATTCTGGAACGCCTACTAGAAAATAGAAAATAAATTATGAAAATCCAATTACAGCGCAATATTTTTTTTCCAAATGAAAACAATCTAGCCCAAGCTAGTTTTAGATTTCGGTTTCGAGGTATCCCAAACCAGTTTATTTCGGTTGTTTCAATCAGTTTTAATTTCGATCCAATTATTTTTTAATTTTTAATTAAATTTTAATTTTAAATTTTAAAAATTTTAAAAATTTTAAAAATTTTAAAAATGAGAAAAAAATTATATATATATTAAACAAAGTTTTTTTTATTATTAAACTAATAATATTTTATAATAAAAATATAAAATATAAATAAAAATAATATATTTTAAAAAATTAAAACTTAAAATATCATCGAAACATTTCGGCTCAAGCTCGAACCATGAGCCCAACAAAGCCCATCACTACTGTCTAATCGGTCTGAATCCACCAATCCGTGGACACAGAGATCTGAACTGTTGGCGGTGGATGATCAAGATCTACAGGGCAGGTCCATCCATCGAACAAAACGACATCGTCGGAGACGAACGCCCCAGCATCATACCCGTACAGACTTCAAAACCCGGCTCAAAATCAGATCCAACCAAGCCTAGCCAGGCCGATTTTTAACAGACCGTTTGATTGGGGTAAAACTGAAGGTTAAGTAAACTATTTTTATAAATTAATATTTTTTTATTAAAATTAACGTTTTGATAATTTAAATCTCAAAAAATTATTTAATTTTTTTATAATAATTTAATTTAATAATAATATAAAATAATAAATATTAATTATATATATATAAAATAATTTTGAAATTAGGTGATCCTGATCTGATATTAAAATAAACGGGTCCTAAGTTGTTGCGAACCTCGGAACATTCTGGAAAAACCTAGTCACGGCTCGGGTTCGTTTCCTCTAAGGCTCTAGGGAAGCAAGCCGGATGCGACTCCAATAAATACCGGCCTGCCAACCATTTGTCATCTCCCTCCTCCTCCACCGTCCTCATCCGAAAGCTCGCTTTTTCTCCGATCGATCCAAATCCATGGCGGAGAAGCACTTCAAGTACGTCATCCTCGGGGGCGGTGTCGCAGCGGTGAGTCTCCAATGCCAATTCTTCTTCCTCGCCCTCTCTGCGCCGTCCATTTTTATCCGATTGTTTTATTGTCTTGTGCGGATGATCGGATCGGCGCTGCTCCTCGATTTCAAATTTTTTGGGACGAATTTGGTGGTTCTGTGTAAAAATTGCTGATTTCAAGGGTTTATGGTGGGTTTTGTGCAGGGATACGCGGCTCGGGAGTTTGCGAAACTTGGTGTCAATCCTGGGGAGCTCGCCATCATTTCCAAAGAGGCGGTATGGGTTTTTTTTATAGGGTTTTCTCCTTATGATTTGGTTTATGTTGCAGTTGTGTGTGTTGAGGATGTTGGTCTGGAGTAATTCCTTGTTTTCGTGGTAATTAACAGTGCATTAGGCTACTACACGATTTAGATTGCTAATTTGGAACAAAATTTGGGTACTCCATTGCATCCTTATCAAGAGTGACTGAGGTCCAATAAATTTACAAACTTGAACTGATTGGTGGATAAGTATTGGATTGCTAATCTTCAAGCATTGGATGGTTGGTTTATGTTCTAGTGGCAGCTTCTTCTCGTTGTCCTTCTGTCTTGTTAATCATTTGTCATTTTTTTATTGTCCAAATTTTTGTTCTTATGCTGTGTCCATTGTGTGCTAATAATGCATGTGTGTTCTCAGGTTGCTCCTTATGAACGTCCAGCACTTAGCAAGGCTTACCTTTTTCCACAGGGTGGGTTAGCCCTTTCTTATCCATTCTCTTTAAATTTTTGCAGCTGTATTAAGAGAAGAAATTCTGTGTTTGAACCCATGACAGTTGACAGAAGATATCTGTCCACAACCAGACTCATAATATCTTAAGAAAAAAGATTCCCTAAAAGTTGGAAAAACAACTGTATTTTGAAAATTGCTTCTTTGAGATTTATGATAAAATATACTATCAACTATTATAATTTTAAATTAAATTTGGGTAATGTGAATTTTCGAACTTTTATTCCTGTCTCTTTATTAGATTATTGCCAGCGTTTGGCCTTGAGAAATCCCTTCTGAAACTCCATTTGCTCCTTTTCATTTTTTCAAAGCTATATACTTATAGCTTGCATTAACTCTCACTGAAACATTTCAAACAATGTCTACGTTTTTGGTGTCACTTGACTGAAACACATTTCCTTGTGGATTGAATTATTAATTCTTTTGGTTGATGAATTCCATTTCCTTCCTTTGGTCTAACCATGAATACTGTCTGATTTACAGGGACTGCAAGACTCCCAGGGTTCCATGTTTGTGTTGGTAGCGGGGGTGAGAGACTGCTTCCTGACTGGTATTCTGAGAAAGGTGAACTGTTTTTTCCTGTCTGAAATAAAGTGCATTAGCTTTTTCACACTTTGTTATCTCATTATGTTACATTCTCTTTATTATGTGGTAGCCACTGAATAGAAAATTGTCAATATTTCACCTACACTGCTTTCTGGCAGGCATAGAGCTGATACTGAGCACAGAAATTGTTAAAGCAGATCTTTCTTCAAGAACTCTTACTAGTGCTGCTGGTGCCACCTTCACCTATGACATTTTGATCATTGCTACTGGTTCCACGGTATGTTTACATAAACTCATATACAGATAGAGTAGTTTTACATGTGCTGACCAATGGCCCCAAACCAGAGGCATGTCTGATCATATTGAGTTTGATTTATCTGCTAAACTTTGGAGTTACATCATGCTGAGATTAAATGATCTGCCATGTTTGAACTCAGACTGACATATACCAATTCCAGCCAAGCATGTGTACTGTAAATGACAAATCATGGTCGATAAATAATTTTGATTCAGCTTTATAATACAGAACATTTGCTGTCTTTTATGGTCCATATATGCTATTAGCTTGATGATGTGGACCATGTCATGTTTATTCAAGCATTGCCTGATTCTATTGGTAATTTAAATATGGGAGACAAGCATAATTTCTTTCTACACTTTGAATCTTTTAGCCAGAATAACAAGACAAAACACAATAGGTTACAGGCTTACTAGCTCCATATGATACTTGTTTTGTGTTTATTGTTCATTGTTGTCATTTATGTTGCATAAACAGTATTCATCTTTCAATAGTCCACCTGCTATGTGGTTCTGGTTTACTGTATAAATACTCTGATGTTTAAAACCATGTCTATGTTACATGGTTATTCAGTCTGTTTTCTTGTTGTCATTTTGCCAATCTAACAAAGTATTTACACGATAAAATGCAGGTTCTTAGGCTTTCTGACTTTGGCATTCCAGGAGCTAATGCCCATTATGTATTATATTTGAGAGAGATTGATGATGCTGATAAGCTTGTAGGAGCAATACAGGCAAAGAAGGATGGGAAGGCAGTGATTGTTGGAGGAGGATACATTGGTCTTGAACTCAGTGCAGCAATGAAAATCAATAACTTTGATGTCACCATGGTCTATCCTGAACCTTGGTGCAGTGAGTTGCATTTCTGCTTAACCATTCAATCTTCAACTATTAATTGATTATCAGTTCAATTTAACCCACCATTCTTTATGTTCTAACCCAAGGTGCTTCCCTTCTGCAGTGCCAAGGCTTTTCACTCCAGAGATTGCTGCCTTCTATGAAGGTTATTATGCAAATAAAGGAATCAAAATAATCAAGGGAACTGTAGCTGTCGGGTTTGATTCTGATACAAATGGAGATGTAAGTTCTTGATTCTAAGTAAAACATCAGAGTTGATGTCAGGTAGAAACCTTCTTTTTCACCGTCATGTTGCCTTGGTTAACTTGATTAGGTGACAGCAGTAAAATTGAAGGATGGGAGAGTGTTAGATGCAGATATTGTTGTAGTTGGTGTTGGTGGAAAACCTCTTATAACCCTATTTAAAGGCCAGCTTGAGGAGGATAAGGGTGGAATTAAGGTCAGTTCAATTTCTGCACCATGCTTTGTGTCATAATAATTGCCATCTTTTCAGTTCTCCTGCTTGGCAATTGGAACCCGTGACTGATCTGTTTAGAGACAGATGACACAAGTTAATATAATTTTGAACTGAGTTTTGGTGGTTTGTATTGCACATGCTTTTTTCTTTTTGGGTTCACTACTTAGATTCCACAACATTATCTTGCAAGCACATAAAAAAGGCTAATTTTGTAGATAATATGTTGCATTTATTGGAAAGCCATTGTATCTTTTATCTATGTTACCACAACATTTCTCTGCGGTGCAGACTGATGGTTTCTTCGAAACAAGTATTCCTGGAGTCTATGCTGTGGGAGATGTGGCCACCTTCCCCCTAAAGCTTTACGATGAAATACGGAGAGTGGAACATGTTGATCATGCCAGGAAATCTGCTGAGCAAGCTGTCAAGGTACACAAATAACAAACTATATTTTTCTGCATTTTTTCACACCTATAATAACGCATTAGCTGAGTTCCTCCTGTGAATCTCTTAACAATTTTTTTCTCATGATCCAGGCAATCAAGTCAAAGGAGGAAGGCAAACCAATTGATGCATATGACTATCTCCCCTACTTTTATTCCCGTGCCTTTGATCTCTCATGGCAGTTCTATGGAGACAATGTTGGGGAAACAGTTATGTTTGGTGACAGTGATCCTGCATCTCCCAAGCCGAAGTTCGGCTCTTACTGGATCAACAAAGGAAAGGTGGTTGGGGCATTCCTTGAAGCCGGAACCCCTGAAGAGAACAAGGCCATTGCCAAGGTGGCTAGGGTCCAACCTGCAGTGTCAGACCTTGGACAGCTGAAGAATGAAGGGCTTGTCTTTGCATTAAAGATCTAAAATTGCTGCTCAAAATTGAATGTGTTGCTGTGGGTTTTCAGCCCACAGACATCGTAGATCTCTTATTTGAGGACTTTCATTTATTATTATTATGTGATTTTGCAGCAGATACTACTAGTAGGACTTTTATAGGGGTCTTTTGTATGGTGATGGTGATCATATGGTAAACCTCATAGAATCTGAAATAAAAGTTGATAAATAAAGGGATGTTTGATTTGAGATGATAATAGTCCGCTTAGGAGATTGTGAAATAATTTTATAATTTAATATTTTTTATATCAAAATTAATTTTATAATAATTTAATATTAATAAAATTAAATAATTTTTATAATAATTTAATTTAGTAAGAAATTAAATAATTAATTTTAATACCTCTGTAAAATTTGCAAATGCTCTTATACCTTCAATTTTACAGAGGTATGCATGCATTTTTACAGAGTTATAGAGATATTTGAAATACAAGCAAACATCCCATTCTTTCATTATGTAAAATTATTTTTAATATATGTGCAAAACCATTTGGATTTTAATCAATTTGCTAAAAATTCCATGAACCAGGTCTGGCATTACCAAAAAATTATGTCTTTTTCTAGGTCTTGGTAAAAAAAGGGCTAATTATCTACACCAAATGAGATTTCACTTAATTACCAAAACCTCCCAAAATTTTCATAATTACTTACACCCCCCTCCTTTTCAAATTAATTTACCTACAACTCCCTGATTGTTATTTAATCAAATTTTTTTCTCACAAATTTCACTTTCATAATTTCGTAATTTTATAATCAAACCCCTAAAAAATTTATTTTCTCATCCTCCATGTTTTCTCCCAAATATTTACAGATAAACTCTTTAAAGAATTTTATTTATAAAAAAAATCCAAATGTTATTATTTTTCAAATAAAGAATTATAAAAAGGAGCTAAAATATTTTAAATATTTTACAAATAAATCCTAATAATTATATATTTACAAAGTGACTTGAATATTTTTATTTATAAAAAGGTCCAAATGGTAATATTTTTCAAATAAAAATTTATAAAAAGGACCTTAAATATTTGGGATATTTTATAAATAAATCCTATATAAGAAATTAAATTATAAATTTAATATTTGTGCACTGATAAATAAGTCCCTTGAATATTTTTATTTCTAAATAAGTCCAAAATTTATAAGTTTTAAAATAAAATTTTACAAAAAAAGTTGACGGTATAAAAACTTAAAATTTTAGAATACAAGTTCAATATTTTGTATATTTACAAATAGACCCCTCAAATATTTTTATTTATAAATAAGCCCAAATTTTATCAGTTTTTTAATAAAATTTCACAATATTGAAGTTTTAAAAATTTAAATTTTGAATTATAAATTTAATATTTGTACATTTACAAATAGACCACTTGAATATTTTTATTTATAAGTAAATCCAAAATTTTATCATCTTTAAAATAAAATTTTACAAAATAGATATTTAAAGTTTGAAAACTTAAAATTTCAAATTACAAGATTAATCTTTGTATATTTATAAATAGACCCCTTGAATATTTTTATTTATAAAAAGTCCAAATTTTATTATTTTTTAAATAAAATTTTACAAAAAAGATATTGAAGGTTACAAAACTCAAAATTTCAAATTACAAATTTAATATTTATACATTTATAATAGACCCCTTCAATATTTTTATTTATAAATAATTTCAAATTTATTATTGGTTAAAATAAAATTTTTTACAAAGAAGACATTGAAAGGTTGAAAATTAAAATAAAATTATAGTTTTATATTGTACATTTACAAATAGAGACCTTTGAATTTTTTATTTATCTCTTGCATATTTTATAATATAACTTGTAAGTCCACAGATCTCTTGAATATTTTATATAAATAAGTCCAAATTATTTTTTAATAACTTAATTTTACAAGAAAAAATATTAAAGATTTTTATTTTAAATAGGAGGCCCCTTGAAATTTTTTATTGATAAATAAATCCAAATTTTATCATCTTCAAATAAAATTTTACAAAAAATATTGAATGTTTCAAAACTTAAAATTTCAAATTACAAGTTCAATATTTGTACATTTATAAGTAGACCCCTTGAATATTTTTACTTAAAATATGTCCAAATTTTATTTTTTTTAAATAATTTTACAAAAAAGCCATTGGAAAGTTTATAACTTAAAATAATAAAATTTATAAATTTTAAATAGACGCATTGAAATATTTTATTTATAAATAAGTTTAAATTTTATTATTTTAATTTTTGGGACCTTTAATGTCTTTTTGTAAAATTTTATTTTAAAATAAATAAAATTTGCACTATTTATAAATAAAAATATTCAAGGAGTCTCTTTATAAATGTATAAATAGTAAACTTGTAGTTTAAAATTTACGTTTTGAAACCTTCAATGTCTTTTTTATAAAATTTTATTTTGAAGATAATAAAATTTGGACTTATTGATAAATAAAAATATGTAAGAGATCTATTTATAAATGTACAAATATAAAACTTGTAATTTGAAATTTTAAGTTTTAAAACTTTCAATGTCTTTTTTGTAAAATTTTATTTAAAAAATAATAAAATTTGGACTTATTTATAAATAAAAATATTCAAAGGGTCTATTTGTAAATGTGCAAATATAAAACTTATACTTTTAAATTTTAAATTTTAAAAATTCAATATTGTGAAATTTTATTAAAAAATTAATAAAGTTTGGGCTTATTGATAAATAAAAATATTTGAGGGATCTATTTATAAATATACAAAATATTGAACTTGTATTTTTAAATTTTAAGTTTAATACCTTCAATTTTTTTTGTAAAATTTTATTTTAAATTTTATAAATTTTAGAATTATTTATAAATAAAAATATTTAATTGGCTTATTTGTAAATGCATAAATATGAAATTTATAATTTAATTTCTTAGATATGGTTTATTTGTAAAATATCCCAAATATTTAAGGTGATTTTTATAAATTTTTATTTGAAAAATATTAACATTTGGATTTTTTTATAAATAAAAATATTCAAAGAGCTTATTTGTAAATATACAAATATTGGGATTTATTTATAAAATATTTAAAATATTTCGGCTCCTTTTTATAACTCAAAAATATTAACATTTGAATTTTTTTATAAATGAAAATATTCAAAGAATATATCTGTTAATATTTGAAAAAAATAGTGGAGAATGAAAAAATAAATTTTTTAGGAATTTAATTGTAAAATTACAGAAGCTAAAAGTGGAATTTTTGGAAAAAAAATTTCATTAAATAACATTCAGGATTGTTAGTAAATAATTAAAAAAGCAGGGAGTGTAGATAATTATAAAAATTTTGAAAGATTTTTAATAATTAGTCTCTAAAAAAATTGCAAATTGTCATCTTTAACAAAGAAAATTGGAAAAAAAAAAAAGTTTACTTGCTCTCAAATACAGGAAAATCAGCTTAACTCACAATGTTTAAGAAAAACTAACAATCAAAAACACTAATCCAGAAAAGGCAAACAAAACCGAAATAAACACTCAAATGACTCCTCATTGCTACATCAACTAGCAATCCAGATCAGCATCAGCCATCAGAGCAGCTTCTGTATGAATCCACGACAGGAAGGAACAATTTAATCGAACAAACTGAAGCCCATGTCCTGCAACAAATTGAATAAAAAGAAAACCAATTAAGCATCCAAATAATAATAGCATATACTCCAAAACAACCAATAATTGATCATAAAGAGATCTTACCTCATCTGACTCTTCCTTCTCTTCCGCCTTCTCTTCTTTCTTCGGCTCGGCCGCTGCGGTGGCAGCACCACCAGCACCAGCCCCTCCGGCAGGTGTCGTCACCGTAATGGCACCGCCGCCGCCGCCGCATGGCACGGATCCGAACTTCTCCCTTCCCAGAGCAATCAGTTCAGTGATGTCTTTACCCTTCACTTCACATAGCAAGAACTCAATTCTCTCATCATCAGCTTCAGCCCCAACTACACAAAAGCATACAAAAATCAATCCAAAAAATTCAAGTCAGCAATGGCGTTGATTGGATATCAAACATGATCATAGAAAAACATAATTAACGATTTTTTTTGCATCCATTATACGAGTATTAAGCTGATTAAGAATTTCATGAAATCAAAACCTGATCCAAGAATATCCTTCAAATCATCAGCAGATGGGCTCAGGTTTCCACCAAGCAAAGCAAGCAAATATGCAGCGATTACCTTCATTTCTGGGCAACACAGAAACCAAATGATTAACTCAAATAGATCAACATCTCCTAATGCTATAAAATACATCAAAACCATTGAAAAAAAGGTGACAATGAAGCAAAAAAGAGACAGACAAGATGCATACTAGTTAGGGTTTTGGTGGCGCCGAAATGTCAAGTGCGAACGAAGCAGACGAGTATTTGTTGTTTTATTTATATAATGTGGGTTTTGTAGGGAGCGATAGTTGCATCCTGCCCGTTCGTCATTGATCGAGTGGTCGATGATCCTAATCATTTTTTTGGTTATTTAAAGCGTTGATTAATGTGTCAACATGTTTTCTGATGCCCTTCATTATCTTGACAATCGAGATGTATAAAATGTCAAAACATTAAAAGGCGTCTTAATATGAATTTAATAAGAAAAAAATGATCAATAAATGCAATCTATAATTCAAAAAATTTTATCCATTTCTGGCATTATTTTAGTGCAATAATTCAAAATCACTAGCAACAAATATCCAGATTTTTGATAGGGTGTGTTTGGATAAGTGTTGACCTTCGAAAGTGATAAAATTAATAAAATCGATGCAAATGAAAAGTGATAAAAATAACAGAGGTGCGACTTCGGTTGTTTGGATAATTTTTAATATACAAGTGGAAAAAATGAGAATTTCATGAGTTCCGTGACTTTGATTATTTGGATCGTCAGGTCTGAAGTGGGAAGTATATTTTTAATTTTTTAGATAAAGTGATATGTAAAAATAGAGAAGTGATTTGATAGTTTTGTTAATTAAAAATATAATATGTATTAATTAATAAAATTTACTCAATTATAATTTTAAAAATTAATTATAATTATGGTAATACTCAATTTAATACTTAAAATAATTAGGATAATACAAAATATTAACATAATTAGGATAATAAAAGTAATTAATAATTAACTAACTATAATTACTATAATTCGGATAATTAGGGTAATAAAAAGTAATAAATTGATAATATTAAGTAAATATAATATGTGGCAAATAAATTTTAAATTTTTTATATTAATACTATATTATTATTATTATTATTATTATTATTATTATGTTATTTAACTAAAATAATTTGAGTTTTTTACAAATATACCCTATTGGAGAGTGCAACGGTTATTTTTAAAATCTCTAATGATTATTTTTTAAAAAACTTCAAACAGCTATTTTTAGGGTCTCTAACAGCAAAAACCCATTGCATATGTTTTTGAAGAGCTCAACTGTTTTTTTTCAATACTATAAAAAGATGTATGTGAAAGAGAAAAATCAAATAATAATAAATCATGGTGTAAATTCAAGTTTTGAAAGTTATGTTCCGATGGAAATCAATCCACTAAGATACAAACACAACCAACCTTACAAAATTTGGACTTCGGATAGGCCCAGTAACAAGAGGGAGGAATTTTATCAATGTCCTTTATATGAAATATAATTCATTTATGAATTAAATTATGTTTTATACAAAAGTCACTCATTTATGCTCAATACTTCATGAATTTTTCAGTCTAATAGTCAACGTCATTGCGATTATTTCTAATAAATGGGTAACTATCATCGCTCAACCATTGATCTAAAATACCAAATAAAATCCTTCAAAGGTAAAATAGAAAATATATTATAAGACAAAGTAGAATGTTATTTTAGATAATACTGATACTTTTGACACGTCTAGTACTTAAAATGATTAATTTATTTGTATAACATGTTATTATTTTTAAGTAAATAATAAAGTTATTTAATTTTATTACAAATATCTTGTAAAATTTTGACATAAATTTGTATAAAAATTAACATGAAAAATTAAGTATTTCTTGAAATAACATCACAAGTAACATACGTAACTTAAAAGGACATACATTCGATCATGTAAATACAACATATTTTTATAATAGACATTAATTAGAAGACACACATTTGACCATCAAAAAAATAAAAGTTCAATGTTCTGCTATTACATATTTATAATATAAAAGTTACAGTGCTTTCATCTAAAGTAGTAGTCATAAATATATTGTACACTTACAAGTAAGTATGGAAGTAAATATAAAAGTTCACAAATTCACAAATGCCCACACATCAGTACTGAAATAAAAGCCCATAAACAACTAATAATGAGAATAACTACAAAAAAAATATCAGAAAGCCAAGAAAATATAGTATAAGGATAGTAGAGTAAGCTAGTCTAAGAAGCCAATGAAAATTTAATGAATTATGTAATCTAAGCCCCTGATTCATCCCCTTTATGAATACCCTGCCCTTAGGTTTACGCTCATACAAGCACTTGTAAGCTCCATCAAGTAGCAAAATGGGAAACTTTTCTCTACTGTAGTGTACAACTCATCTTTCCAATTAACAGAGACTTGCTTTCCTTTAATGCATTAGCTAAATTGTTCATAGCTACAATCAAAATTTTCTAAAAATCATTTTGAATTTCAATCACACGTTTTGGAGCCCTTTTGTCATGGACAAATAGATTAGACATGGGTTTGTCATGGGACCATTGAAATGGAGGAACTTTACAGACTTCTGCATCTTTTATATCATCAATCTAAAACTCCGACCAAGACATGCTTGAATTCTCACTGTCTAGTATGCCCCAACATATACTTTTGGCATTAAATCTTTCTGAAAGGGTACGTGCTGAGGATCCAGTAGTCTAATCAGCATGGCAAATGATCACAAACTATTCATAATTACGAATTAGTATGTTGATAACAGAGGTGGAGTCCTATGAGATAATATGACATATTAAAAAAAAATTAGAGCCCATTAAACAATATAAAATTAAAGATTGCAATGGCAAATATCTTATCAATACATAATTAGCAAGTATCTCATCTAACATGAGAATCATCTTCCTCTCATCGTTCCAACCAGCCCCGCTGGTTTCCTTCGTCGTCTTTATCGTAGTATATTTCGTCTAACATAAGAACCATTTTCCTCTCATCGTTCCAACTAATCTCACTAGTTTTCTTCGCCGTCTTTATTTTAGCATATTTCTCTTTCGATATACGATAATAGTTCTCCACATATTACACAATAATTTTCTCATTGAAAGCCTCATTAACTACTTGAGCACACACGACAAAATACACTTTTCTTGAATGATTTGTCTGTCTATATACTATTATTTGTTTGCTCCACCCAAAAAATTAATTAAGGAATCAAAGACTTATTAGGAGCAATGGTAATTAGGAGTATCTTTCTTACCTTTATCCTTTCACTAACCCTCTGATATAGGCTCCGGTATAAATTCTAGTGGGGAATTATCCACATTAGAGAAAAATGCACCCTCTTTCATTTGGCCATGTAGGTGAACTGCCTTCAACTAATAAATACAACATGCTTCGTCAGGATAAGTTAGAAAAAAAGATGATAATAGTGGATACTAAAATTCAAGAATACAAAAATAATAAAGTCATCCATTAAATGTAAAAGTGACAGTAACAAGTCATTCATAATACATAATATAGGAAGTTTATATTCAATCCAATGATTGTATTTAGCCTACATTGTCTTTGCAATTGAGTCCCTTAATTGGCTCTATTGTTGTTGTACTTATATGTTGTCTCTGTTGAGTTATTGACAATGACAGAAGCTCATATTCATCAAATTTTTCTTCTTCTCCATTTTTTGCTTCCTCCTTTTGTAATAATTTATTGATCAGATAATCAAAAGGATACACAGTCATAACATAGTTATGTAATACATAACAAGTTAAAATGATATCTATCTATGTTTTCCATAAAAAGTTAAAGTTTTTTTAAGGATCTTGAAGTGAAGTTTTAACAATTTAAATGCCCACTTGACTTTACTTTTTAATGAAGAATATCATAAATTAAAGAGTTCTTTAGCATTTTAATGAGTCTAGCTTGTATGTTTCTTCGAGTAATATCAAATACCTCTATATGGGAAAATAAATCCCGATATTGGTGTATACCCCATATCGACCAAATAATATTTATCTAAATTTATAAATGAATGCCAATAATCAATCATAACTATATATGTTTGTACATACCCAAACTTGATGAAAAATTAAAAAAATTAACAAACCAAACCTCCAATCAAATGAAGACCATCACGTGGTGGTCAAGAAATAACATCTTTTAAGACTTTGAAATCATTTACAGGTCCTTCCCAATCAACGAGGATGTATTGAAACTTTAAACCTGCACCGACGACGTATAAAACATTATGTGTAATATTCTTTCTTCCCTGAAATCAAGATTAGTCCTTAATAAGCACAACTTTATCGATTTGTGTTCCATCAAGGAGACCGTTATAATTCTAAGGGAAAATACAAACAATTACAATAAATCAAACCAAGTATAACAAATGAAAGACATTAATATTTTTCTTTAAACCACAGTAGCAGCTCGCCAAACCATTGATAATAGGATGTGTGGTGCTGGTTGCTTGATAAATATACTCATTCTTGATCGTACTAATAACCTGGAGCATTTTATAAAAATAATGGCTTACCATCTTATCATACCTATATATGTAGAGTATTATAGTTCTATTGTTAATATTGTATCCAACAATATGTAGGAAAATGACTAACTACTCCTCCACCATTACATATCAAATATCATGGAGTAAAAGTCCCTCTTGTATAATAGTTGCGAGCTATAAAAATGCAAAGGAATTCATATATGTGTATGATCGATAATTCTTCTTACCCTATATATTATATAATGAAAGAAAGTATTTCGTATATATTCCTGCTTATGCCTAAGTGCCCTACCCACCTTAGATTTTTAATTCGACAAATACCATAGTAATGTCCCAAATACAACCAAAATCAATATTCCAACAATCTAAACTTTTTGCATATGAATATATTGCTTTTTATCCATCTAATTTCACCCATAGTTGACTGAAGAGCAAAAAAAGAATAACAAATTATTGAAAGAAACAACAAATTATATAAAATATCACCAATTAAAACAACACAAGATGCTCATCAAACTAATACTACCAATATATAGTAAAAGTATATTTGATTTCATCAAATTAAATCCTACACAATAATCCAACAAAAAATAATCTGCTTATCAACAAATGATAGAAATAGTAGAAATGATGAGGGAACAAACCAGATCACATCTATTTGCTTTTCAAAGCTTTCTGCACTATGTTGATATTTTTGTTGTAAAAGCTTTTCACTTTCCTCTCGTGCCTTCTCCTCTGCCAATTCGTATCATGAGAAGTTTAATCAAAAAAATATAAATGAGAGACTGAAAAAGTTCGTTCTAAAGCAAATGCATAAATGTCATGAGAGTAACATTCTCATAGTTAAATGCAAGGATGAATGCCCTTTATATGAGAGAATCAGAGAAGCACATGATAAATCACAATAAAAGACTGGCACATAATCCAATCCCACATAAATACTTCAACTGGTGGAGCTTTTTAGGATAATTTAAAGTTAAATGACATGAATTGGAAAGACCCGGAGTTGCTGCGCCAGAGCGAGAGTAAGAGCAAGAAAGGCCAGAGCCTTTACGTGAAAGCGAGATCAGAAAAGGCCGAAGACGTTACACAGGGAGCGGGATCGAGAAAGACTGGAGCTGCTGCTTTGCAACAAGATCAAGAAAGTTGCTAAGGAGGAGCAAGATCGAGAAAGACAGAGCTGCTCAAAATCGCAGAAGCATCGCTTCAACCCTAATGAAGTGAGTGGAGGGAAGGGGGAGGAGTGGGACCCACCCATTTCTCACTTCCGACGCTTTCAAAACTCAGTGGCAATCCAAACACTACTTTGATCCGGTGATTTTTTTGGACTTCTAAACATTCAAACGAATAACATCCATTACTTTAAAACCAAAAAAACCATAAAAAAAAATACCCCAAAATCAATGGGTTTTGAACTATTTTCAGAATATTTTTTCCTTCAATATCTATTTTTCTCCAACTCATGGTTCTCCCATAATGCTTGGGAAAATGAGTACATACAGAGGAACATAAAAGGAGACCCTGAGTAGAGAATCTAGAGATACAAGAGCATCAGCACAACTGCAGGAACTGCAAGTGCATACAACTTTATTGTTCAGTTTTTTTTTTTTCTTTCAAAAAGTTTGTTAATTATGTACCATGTTACTAGACATCAAAACGGGGAATGGCAGAAATTTCTGCTCTTCCTTACTCTTTCTTGTTTTCCGCAGCTTGGATTCTCTCCTCCAGCTGCACCAAACAGGTATTGACAATTCAACAACGTCAAAGAGTATTACAAGTAGGCAATTGTTATGATTAAAAAAATCACAATTTTAAGGAGTCCAGTGAGACCATTAAAATCATTATCACTAATTTTGATATTGCCAAAATGATTGTAAATTACCTGTATCATAGCCTGGAACTTGTTTCTCAAAAAGAGATATTCATGCTTGACTGCGTTCAGAGCTCTCAGGCACCTGTCAGCAAAGTAATAAAAAAAATTTGGTATCTAAGAGGAGCAAAACTAGGTTTAATCATCAAGAGAATAATTTACTAAATTGATGGCTTCATAAAGAAATGGGACCATGAAAAACATTATTAAGTGGGACTATAATAGGACAGACCACATAAACAGAACTAGCTTAGGTTGGTCAATAAAAGCTAGTATCATATTCAATTGACCCTCATATTCCAATAACCTTCCACAAGGTCCATCAGGTTTGTTTTGCCTTGCACATACCACAGTCTATGGCGGGAACTAAATTTTAAAACAGTTCTCCTCATAAGGCCAAAATGCACATGTTCCCAAATAAGCAATGTGGGACAAGCTTCATAGTTGGGATTCATATAAACATGTCCTTCGAAATTGTTGACCTAAGAATTATATCATAATAACTGCATTTATGCTAGTTGACTTTATAAAATCCATGATTTCCATCTTCAAATCCTTTGGAATCCTGATCGAGTCATTTAATATTTTCCAGAGCATAATAGGAATTTAGTCACTTCCAAGGGTATTGTTTTAAGATTTTGAGAATTTGAAAGTAAATACTAATTAAGGTAATGCTCACTCTTCTCTGTCATCGCGTTCCAAGCACTGGCGGAATTCAATGCAGGCCATTTTAAGTTTGCAGGCACCCACACTACAACATGGGACAGCAGAACAACAGATAAGAACAAATGTTCATACAAAAATTGGAATACATGAAATTTCAGCCTGGATAAAACAAAAATGAGCAAAACAGAGTATTCATAAATCTCTAATATTTATCAGTTTCTATTTGATCATTGTGTAGATACTCGTTGCCCACCAACAGTGGATATAAAAGGATATAAAATTGCATTACACAGATAAGACAACTCAAAAACCTCAACTGTTAAGAGGTTTGGGTGATTGTCATTAAAGCTAGAGAAATCATTTGTGTCAGAGTAATATGTGAATTTTGAAAATCCATGTCCAAAATGAAGAAGGAGAGCACACCTATAAATTAGAGATCTCATTTCCTATGAGAAAATATGCAAGTAGTTATGCGCACTCAACTAACGGTTTTCATAGGTTTAGCATCCAAGTCTTATTTGTCTTGCAGGGGTTTGAGTAAATGGTAAAGGATAACCAGCCTGAAGTTTCCAAAGGACTAGTTCGTTTTTTTCGCTCCAAATTTTATTGTATAAGTCAGAACTTGTCAGCTATTTAAAACCCTTCGATACAAAGATTCTCTCAATCTAAAATATGCAAAGGTTCTTTGTCCTACTCCTAACAACATTATTTGTGCCAACCACAAAGAGTCAAATCATTCCTTCAATATTCATACAAACAAGTCATCATACAGTTGAAGGCAATTTCCACTAGCATTCACAGAAACTAATTCGTATCTCCAACCAGATACAATATGTCTTTCGTATTGGCTACAATTACTACTGAAAGGAACAAAGAGAAGGGAACAGATCAAACACCTTGCGCTGCTTCCTTTCAGCCGGTGCACATAGTTACCTATCTCGTGGAAATCAATCACAGGTTTAGTACTACTGCACACAAGCGAAACCACATCAAATTTCAAGAGCATCATCAATCAAATCCCCACCCAAACACCAGTTCAAGCACATACACTATCTTCTCCGGCACACAAGCAAAAACATTTCAAATTTCACCAGCACCATCCACCAAATCCCCATCCAAACACCAGTTCAAGCACATACACTGTCTTCTCCAGCTCGGTGAAGGTCCTATTGGATTGGTTGACATATAAGGACAGCACCTCCATCACGAACGTCGGATTGCTCTCGTCCTGCAGCATCTGCAGCTGCTCGAACTGACCGTCCAGCAGGTTCTGCATCGACAATGCCCTAGGTTAACGAGAACTCCCCCAAAATCAAGAAAAACCCTAGAAAAATTGCGAGTACCTCTTGGTACATGGAGTTGATTATCATGGCGAGTTGCTCCTTCAGCTCGGCCGCCATGGAGGGGAGTGAGAAAGAAGGGATCGCCGGCGAGTCTGTGGGAGTGACAGGTGGGGTGGAGATGTGGAGAAGATGCAGGCATTTATACGGTGAATAAAACGGAAGAGCTCTTCGATTCCCGGCTAACGTCGAGATCTTCTTTTTTTTTTTTTTCAAATTTTTTTTTTTTTTTAAAACTTATTTTATTTTCCGGGGGGTGACGGGAGACCCAAAGGGCTTCGTATTTTCCCCGTGTCATTGATCGTGTGCAATATTTTTTTTTATTTTAATCGTGTGATTTGTGAACCTTGATCTGATCATAATTATAGTAATTTCTGTCAAATAAAATTACTTATATTTAAATTTCATCCTAAGAATATGATAATTCAACAGTCAAATTATCATGATCGCTATTATTATAATTAAATTCAAATTCGTTATATCTCGCTCGTTAGATTTAAGATTAATTTATTATATATATGATATTAGCAGTTGAGAATAAAAATATACAAATTTTTTAATAAAATAAAAGAAAAATGTAGATCATAAATGATTTATTTAAACTTAAATGTTTACATGTGATGATAATAGTGATGATAGACAAGGTTGTAATCGAATCAATGATCTATTAGACTCACAAACCGAACTTGTTAAAAGTTTATTTAAAATTTATCTATAATACTTAATAAATTTTAATGGATAATGCGTTGAATTTTTAATTTATTTTAAAAATTTTTTAGAGAATCGTTAGGACCCATTTAGATATTACTTAATTTTAGTATGTCATTAAAAAAAATAAATATAAATATTTGTAGGTCTTAATAAACTTAGTGAGCTTAATGAATCTAATATATATTTAATGAGCTGAATTCTAAACGAATTTAATACAGAAATTAGTGATTTTTAACCGATTTCAATCCACTATAAACCCGTACAGTCCGATTTTAGGCTTGCGTAAGCATGCGTGCAGTGGACCGTTGCCGAACCAAATGGCAAGGGCGAACATAGCACCTCTCGTGTAGGCTATAAATTGTTCAAAACTTTTGCATAAAACTCAAAAAAAAAAATACAAAAATAAATTACTTTTTATACCTACAAAAAATACTTGACTTTTTTAAAATAAAAATTTAAGGGTTTTTTACATACAATCCCAAAATTTACTCTATTTATGAAAAATCCTCTGCGATTTCAATATTTACCTACAATACCCTACTTTTAAAATTTATTAGTTATAACTCCTAATTGTCATTTAATTAAAAAATTAGTAAAAAATTTCTCTTTTACCTTTTGTAAATTCTCATTTAAATCTTCAAAATATTTAACTTTTTACTCTTCACTCTTTCTCCCAAATATTTAAAAATAACTCAATAAAATTTAAAATTATAATTTTCATATTTCTACATTTACAAATAGACCCCTCTAATATTTTTATTTATAAATAAGTTCAAATTTTATTATTTTTTAGATAAAACTTTGCAAAAAGGGCTTTAAAGGCATACTTTTTTACAATAAATCCTTTATAAAATTTTAAATCACAAGTTTAATATTTATATATTTACAAATAAACGTCTTAAATATTTTTAAACATAAATAAGTCTAAACTTTATTATTTTAAATAAAATTTTTTTAAAAAGAAACTTGAATATTTTAAAACTTAATAATTTAAATTTAAATTTTAATATTCATGCATTTATAAATAGACCCCTCGAATATTTTTATTTACAAATAGGTCTAAAGTTTACCATTTTTTAAATAAAATTTTATAAAAAAGACATCGAAAGTTTTAAAACTTAAATTTTTATATTACAAGTTTAATATTTATATATTTACAAATAGACCCCTCAATTATTTTTTAAAAACATTTAAATTTTATCAATTTTTAAATAAAATTTTACAAAAAGGACCTTGAAAGTATTTTTTACAAATAAATCCTATATAAAATTTAAAATTATAAGTTTAATATTTGTACATTTACAAATAGACCTCTCAAATATTTTTATTTATAAATAGCCCAAACTTTATTATTTTTTTAAATAAATTTTTACAAACAAGATCTTCAAGATTTTAAAACTTAAAAATTTAAATTATATGTTTAATATTCATACATTTATAAATACCTCGAATATTTTTTTATAAATAAGTCTAAATATTATCATTTTTAAAATAAAATTTTACAAAAAAGACATTGAAGATTTAAAACTTAAAATTTTATATTATAAGTTTAATATTTATATATTTATAAATAGACTCTTCTAATATTTTTATCTATAAATTAATCCAAAATTTATCATTTTTTAAATTAAAACTGGATCACATCTACTCACATAAATATTCAAATTTTAATTTGGATATAAATGAAATATGCTAGATAAAATTGTACATATTTTAAAATTATGGCACTTCACAGAACCATAAAATATAGGGGGTGACTTGTAAAATTTTCATTTCTAGAGCTAATTTGTAATTTTGAGAAAATTAGGGAGTTTTTGTAAAATTTGCTATAAGGATTTATTTAAAAAGTTTTAAAACCTTCAAGATCCATTTTGTAAAATTTAATTTAAAAAATAATAAAGTTTGGACTTATAAATAAAAAAATTTTGAGTGTTCTATTTGTAAATATACAAATGTTAACCTTGTAATTTAAATTATTAAGTTTTAAAATCTTCAAGATTCTTTTATAAAATTTTATTTAAAAATAATAAAGTTTAGACTTATTTATAAAAAAAAAAAAATCAAGGGGGCTATCTATAAATATATAAATTTAAAATTTTATAAAGTTTTAAAACTTTCAAGGTCTTTTCTATAAAATTTTATTTTAAAATGATAAAAATTGGACTTATTTATAAATAAAAATATTCAAGTTGTTAATGTATAAATATTAAACTTGTAATTTAAAAAATTAAATTTTAAAACCTTCAATATCTTTTTTATAAAGTTTTATTTTAAAAATGATAACATTTGTACTTATTTATAAATAAAAAATATTCAAGAATTTTATTTGTAAATATATAAATATTAAACTTGTAATTTAAATTTTTAAGTTTTAAAAACCTTGGAGATCTTTTCTGGAAAATTTTAGTTAAAAAATGATAAAGTTTGAACTACTTATAAATAAAAATATTTGAATGATCTATTTGTAAATGTACAAATATTAAACATATAATTTAAAATTTTATGGAGGTTTTATTTGTAAAAAAGTTAAAATCTTCAAGTTTATTTTTTTTAATTTTTATCTAGAAAATGATAAAATTTGGACTTATTTATAAATAAAAAAATTTGAGGGATCTATTTGTAAATATACAAATATTTAAATTATAATGTCAAATTTTATGGGGAGCTTATTTGTAAATATTTGGGAGAAAAAGTGGAGAGTGGGAAGTTAAAAATTTTGAGCATTTAAATAAAAATTTGCAATGAGTAAAAGAAGAATTTTTTTTCAAAAATTTAATTAAATGATAATTTGCGGTTGTAGATAATAAATTTTTTTAAAAAAAATTATAAGTAAATATTAAAATGACAATAAATTTTTTATAAATAAAATAAAATTTGAGGAATCGTAAACAAAAATTTCAAAATTTAATAGTGGTGGGCTCAATTGGCCTGAGCGGACCCAAAATCTTGCGCTATATACTTGCGGTATTCAGGCACTCGAGTTCATAATTTGTTTATGATGAGAAACTAGTGCAACTAGACCGATAAATGATCACTTAATATCTAATAAGTATCATTAACCAAACTAATTAATTCTGATTATTTATTTCATCAGATCCAAGAAGAACAAAGGAGAACTAACAGAGCACATAATCCTCAAACTGAAATCAATCATCAAGCAGAGAATTAAACCTACAAAATCATGTGCTGAACACCAATTAAAATCCCAAGCCGGTGATTATACAATCCCCAACTTGCTCACGCGAACGAAGAATCTCACTCGTCCATCGAGAAATCAACGATAAACATTTGTTCTCACGAACCAAAGCCAAAGAAGCACTCAAAGGCCGAAGACAATATTCACGCCGTACGCTATGGATCCATCACATGAGCTCACCTTCTTCTTCGCCCAACGTTGTCTATATAACTGGCTCAACCACTGCTCTGCCCAAACCATCTCAATTGCATTGCAGAGTTGCAGTCGTGGCAGTAGCTGCAATGGCGAGATCGACGTTCTTGGTGCTACTAGCCATGGCGGTCGTCCTTGTCGGCACTGTCGTGGCCGACGACAAGCCCCCAAAGAAAAAGGCCGTATGGTGCAAGGACAAGAAGGGCCTCCCGTTGTGCGGCGGCCAGTATTGGAACTGTCCGGACGACTGCCCCCGTAACTGCAAGGCTGATTGCGACCTCTGCCGTCCAGTCTGTCGTGAGTTGGACACGAGATTTTTCTGATTTTCGAGATTAGTGTCTTTTATACTGTATTAATAAAATTTTGATTTGGTGTAGATTGTGACAAGGGCGGAGCCGTCTGTCAGGACCCGCGCTTCATCGGGGGAGACGGCATCACCTTCTACTTCCACGGCCGCAAGAACCGGGACTTCTGCCTGTTCTCCGACTCCGACCTGCACATCAACGCCCACTTCATTGGCCGCCGGAACCCGGAGATGAAGCGCGACTTCACCTGGGTCCAGGCCATCGCCGTGCTCTTCGGGGCGCATAAGCTCTACATTGGCGCTCAGAAGACAGCTTCCTGGGACGATGATGTCGACCGCCTCGCCATCTCCTTCGACGGCGAGCCCATTTTTCTCCCGTTGGAAGATGGAGCTAAGTGGTCTATCTTAACAGCACCTGCTGTCTCGGTTGTCCGTTCCTCCGCCGCAAATGCAGTGACAGTTGAGGTCGAGGGCAAGTTCAGGCTCACCGCCAACGTGGTTCCTGTGACCGACGAGGAGTCCAGGGTGCACAGCTACGGCATCACCTCCGACGATTGCTTCGCCCACCTTGAGCTAGGATTCAAGTTCTACTCTTTGAGCAAGGACGTGCATGGAGTTCTCGGACAGACATACAGAGAGGGATATGTGAGTAGGGTGAAGATGTCGGCGAAGAATCCGATCATGAGCGGGGAGAAAGAGTTCGCCGTGTCAGGCCTTTACACGGCCGATTGCGCCGTTTCGCGGTTCGGGCACGGCGACGCCGGGATCGCTCTGGCGACGGAGAAGGCCGACGAGGTCACCTGCAGCAGCGGAATGCGCGGACGCGGCATTGTCTGCAAGAAGTAGACGCGCCTAGAACTGCACCAGTTCTATAACATCCAATAAGTCAATTTCAATTTCGTGTTCGTATTTGTATTCGTATTAAGATGCTGCATGCATGGGTCCATCGGTGGATGTATGGCATGCAATGCTGGCAGTACGTGAAGGAATAGAATAAGTATGAGCACAGGCGTTACCATGGTTGTTATATGCGGATGGCTTTCATGTTGTATAACAAGCAATTTAATTAAATGTTCTTAACTCCTAAATACAGCTCTTGTTAACGTGCTAATTGCGAGCTAACACGTCAGATACACGTCGAATGACCAAATCGAGCAGAAGATGACTCGACAAATTTGGAGAAAATCAAAATCGATTAGCGAAATAAACTCGAATATCCTGCAATTAAGTGCGGCCGCAGTTTCTCACTCAAAACCTATAACATGTATACGCAGAGGTTGACTCATTCAAGTTTTATAGTATTTTTGATTTTTAAATTTTTAAAATTAAAAATTTCGGTTCGATTTATACAATTCGGTTAGATCCGATTTTGAGCCGAATGTACAGTTTTATCTTATATGCACCATATTCTTCGGATCTTGATGAAATGAACCGGATCCAGATATTCAAATGCTTACTACACATGCATTAACACCCTTGGACCAGTGGACCTCAACCCTTTTTTGCCATTGCCAAAATTGGATTCTATATATTTATTCCAATTGACGTGTTTGTTTCCTTCATTTTTGTACCATCACCATTGCTCATGCATGCCATCAAAGTTTGCTTCCTTCAGACTCTTGACAGCTTTGAAATGCAAAGGGACATGAACAGTCGACATCTGTATTTGTCATTACGCGTCCAACTACGAATGAAATTTTTGTCACACGATCTCAATTTGATCTCAAGTTTTAATTTCTGCACAATTTGGACATGTTAGATCTTGTCTTGAGTTTTATTTTTATCCAGTTTGATTTCTGTGTGAAATATTGCATCTTAATTTGCAGCAAGAAGGATGATCAGAAAAACAAACAGAGAGCAATGTACCTGTATTCCGATTAAAAGTGTTAAACAAATCAGGTTTTAAGCAAGGTTCTAATTATGGATTTCAAGATCGTTTCGATCCGTTTCACTAAAATCAATTCGTTTGATTTCGATTAAATTATTTTTTTATTTTTTTTACTAAAATTAAAATTAAAATTTAAAAATATTTTTTAATTTTTTTTAAAAATTATATATTTTTTTATAATTATTAAATAACTTTTTTTAGTAAAAAATTCCTTAAAATATGAAAGGACAAAAAAAATGTAGCGGTAGAATTCAATATCAAATTTGTTCCATTAAAATAAATATATTTTGAGATAAAAATATAATATATAAATATAAATATTTTTTTTAAAAAAATCCAAATAAAAAAGTATTAACGGAAACGTGTCGGATACCGAACGCGTTTGGGTCTGCCGATTTTTAAAACCTTAACAAAATTCATGAATCAGTGGTTAATCACAGCTAACACAAGCTCTCCGGCGCCCGTCGCGGCCGAACCCGAGCTGCAAGTCCACCGCGGAAAGTTGCGGTAAGCCCAGAGACGAACTTCGGCGGCCAGCCTGTCTCCAGAACATCGACATCGAATCCACGGAGAATGGCCACGATCACCGTCTTCATCTCCATGATGGCTATCTCCTTCCCGAGGCACGTCCGGAGCCCGGCGTTGAACACGGGGTACTTCCACGGGCTTACAGGCGTGAAAACTCCGTTGTTGAGCCACCGCTCCGGCCGAAATTCCTGGCAATCGCTGCCCCATACCTCCTCCATCCGCCCCATCGCGAACTGGTGGTACGTCACTCTCGTACCCTTCGTCACAAACGTGCCGTCCGGAAGCACGTCGTTGTCCATGCAGTATTTGGAGTCAAACTGTACTGGCGGGTAAAGCCTCATGCTCTCGTACAGCGCCGCGTGCACGTAGTGCATCCCTCTCAGCTGGTCGTAGCTGGGGACTGGGTCATCGAAGCCACACGTTACTTGGGTAATTTCGTGGACCACCTTGGTCCCTGCCCGCGGGTTCCTGGAAAGCAGCAGGAAGAAGCCGGCCAAAGCCGACGCCACCGTGTCGCGGCCAGCGAGGAGGAAGCACACGACGATGTCGCGGAGGTACTTGTCGTCGTTCACGGAGCCCATGAATCTCGAGAGGAGGTCGTGGCTGTCGGTGTAGCCGAGCTTCCGCCGCTGCCGTATGACCTCGTCGGCGAGCGTGTTGACTTTGCAAATGGAGTCGCGGAGCTCTTTCTCCGAGCCCCAGTTGAGATGCCGCTGCAGTTTCCATGCCCACCACCTGGTCGTTGTCGCCCTCTTTGCCGACAGGTTCGAGGCTACATCGAAAGCCGCGGCGAACTCCGACATTGGCCGTGAGAGCTCGAAGGTCCCCGGGTCGAGCCCGAAGGAAATCTTACATATGGTTTCGAAGGCGAACCGCCGGAACACTTCTTGAAGATTAAGGACTTCATCAGCGCCATCGGCTGATTCAAGAAGCGGGAGCAACCTGTCCCTTACCTCGCTGGCGACTATGCCAGCTGCAAAGGATCGCACCGAGTTGCTGCCGAGCTCAAGGCACGCCATCTTGCGCTGGAAGCGCCACGACTCGCCATCGACATTAAAAATGCCACCGCCCAGGAGATCACCGAGAACAGTCGAAAAAAGCTTTCCCTTCACAAAGTTGTCAAACCGCGTCTTGAGCATGTACTCCACGTTTTCAGGATTAGCAGTGACTACGTTGCCGAGCACATGAACATAAATAGTTCTCGTCGGAGACTGCCGGAGAAGGTAGGTGTACCAATCGCAGAGGTTGTCGAACTCCGTCCTCCACGATGACGAAACGTAAGCCCGGCAAATATGGCAGCTGCACCACGAGCTCGACGTCAATAGCTTCAGAAGAAAAGCCGAGGCGACGAAGAAGAAGCTGAAGGAGAAGACGGCCATTGACAAGTAGCTCCGAAGAAGAAGGGCGTCTTCCTTGTGCTCCATGCTTATCTCTTCGCTCTCTTGGCTTGTAGTTTTGTATTAAAATATATATAAAGAAATTTTAGGGTTAGAGTTTTTGTGGGGCAGAATTATCCAGTTGCGTCTGGTTTGTGCCACATGACGAAGACTTTTGAAGAAAAAATATTAAAGAAAAAAGAAAAAGATTACAGAGCACATTTTGCACGTGAGCGAAAAGACTTGGCGAGGGAAGACCGGAGAGTTTCCAATTGGACTTGTAGCTGAGGGTCCCCTGATCTTTGGGCACATGGCGCGGGCATTTGTTTATTTCTAGAAAAAAATATATAGTTTGGCAGGGTTTTCTTGGAATAATTAAGCTTGAGTTGTAACACAAATGAGATTGTTGTGGGTATTAATGATGTGGAGGCTTAATTAAAAAGGTGGTGGTGGAGACAAGAAGTGGGCGCGATTTTGGTTGTATTATGTCAATCGTTTCCGTATCATCGTTTGATTATGTTTTTGCTTTGGATGTTCTTATTGTACATAAAATTGTACTTTTTTTTGTCACATATAAATCATAAAATTACTGAAATTTAACGTAAAAGTCAAGACTTTAAATCTAAATTTTGAGTTCGGTTTGGAACACTATATTTCAATTAAAATTAGTTCTTTTTTTATTTCGATCAAACTTTTTTTTATTTTTTACTATATTTTGACCTTAAATTTAAAATATTTTAAAATATAAAAAATACGAAAATAATTTACATATATATATATATATTTAAAATTAATCAAATAATAAATATTTTGATTAAAAATTTATGTTAAATATGGAAAAACAAAATCCTTCGGCTATCTAGGTTCAAACCCCAAGCCTCCTGAGAAGAGGATTAATAACTTAATTAATTGAACAAAATACAAATTTTTTAAAAAAATATAAAAAAAATAAATATTATATTTTAAAATATTGAAATCGAAATTTACACCGAAATGTTTCGAGTTAATTTAAAATCGAAATTTTTTAACCGAATTAAAAACCTTGATAAAAACAGTAAATTTTTACTGAATTTGGATATTCTTTCTCGGAAAAAGAAAAACGAAAAAACGAAAAAAGTGCGGCTGCTGAGATGACAAGACATGAGTTGCACTCGATTTGAAGGATCGAAGCTTGGAATTTTGGGATTTGGATGAAGCCCAGCTCGCTTTCCGGCTCCGCTTTTTGTCGGGGAAATTTGCGCACCTGGGATTTCTTTGATTTTTTTTTTTTTGTCCGAGAAAATCATTACATTCAACTCTAATGAACGCTCAAGTATATTTTTTATTAGTATTATGATATTAAATTTAATTGATTAATTCTACCTAGAATAATTAAATAAATAAAATTTTATACATGTAATAAAAAATTTTATATTCTAATAATAATTAAATTGGATTGAGAAAATCGAAATTAACTAGTTGCACGCGATCGATCTGCCGGAATCTAAATAAAACCCTAATTTGTTGGATTTTGTTTGGCATTGACCAAAACAGAAGAGTCCAGAGATACAGCGTGCTAGCACGGCATCCAGCCGCAATCTTTTTGTTAATCGGCACGTGATTGTAGTGCTAATTTGGCCTACTCGTTATCAGAGCGACTAGTGCCGCTCGACACAATCTTTTGGTCAATCGACACGTGGTTAAATATTAAATTCTTAAAAATTAATTTTAATTTTGAACTCGGCTGACTGAACTTGGTTCGAATTAAAAATAATATAAACTTAAAGTTGAGCCTATTTATTTTTATAAATTTTAAATTCAAGCTCAATCAAAAACTCGAAAATCCAAGGTCCGAATCTGACAAAATTAGGCCAGACGGGGTTGAGCATTCGAACCGCTCGAATCCATTAAACCAACCGACCGACCGATCTTGGACTGCTCAAACTCGCACCGAACTGAAGCCGATAATTTTATAATCGAGTCGAATTGAGCTCAATCAAGCTCGTCTCGCGTATGCCTCTGGTCGTGGCGGCACTACAAACATGGTCCAACCTGCAGCCTGCGGTCAATTTGATGTCTGCCGCAAGTTATTTCATGTTTGCTTAGATTCCGAATTCTGTCGCAGAAGTCGCAATCACACATTATTTTAATAATTTATAATCTGATTACGGTGTTGGACATGACGATTGAATGGTCGGACTGAATGCAGCCGGATTCGTTCGATCGATAGCTCATCGTTGAGAATAATTATTAATATTGAGATTATGGTCTTCAAAGGGATTAGATTAGCAAAGCCTCTTTATAATTCTCAACTAAAATTATTTTTGCTTTATGTCTTTATCAGCCATGAGTCGACAGAACACAGGTGTACGCGCCTGAATGCAGCGGCACTGAGTGTACCTGCCACTTCAGTGATGATATCAAAACACTCCTTCCAAGTAGGGCTATCGACGGGCTCCACTGACCTGAAAGCCCGATCTGAAATTTTTACAATTTTCAGTTTTATTGATTAATTAGTAGTTATTACTTATTAGTAGTTCTTCTGCTGAAATAATTAACGTTTAATGCATAAACTTATCTTGTTTAATTATTAAACAATACATGATTATACTTTAAATAAGACAGTGTACTTCCCGTACCATACGCAAAATATGTAGGTAAGCCCATATTTCGGCCCCACAGTGTAATACATCATGTTTCGTGATCTGCCTCGAGATCCTATCTCGTTTCTATATCGCCGCCAATCCAGGGCTTTTTTAAGTTTCGAACTCCGGCGATGGCGGCGATGCCGCCGTCGAAGAAGAAGAAGAAGAACCACTCGCCGGAGGCCCAGTTCCGGCGATCCCTGGACACATGCTCCGGGTCCGGCGACCTATCCGGTGCCCTCGACCTCTACCAAGGTGCCATCGCCAGCGGCACCACCTCCCTGCCTGCCATTTCAACGCTCTCCTCCACCTCTGCTCTGCATCCTTGGAAAAAATGCCCTCCTCTGACAAGCCCTCCACCATCGATTCCGGCTTCGAGATCTTCCACCGCATGGTTGCCGCCGGCACCGTTCCTACCGAGGCCACCATCACCGCTATATCGCCGCTCACCGATCTGAAGGAGGCGGAGATCTCGCCTTCGATCTTGTGAAATCGATGAAGGAGAGGCGGGGCGCGTCGCCCAAGCTGAGGACCTGTGGCCCCGCGTTGCTCTCGTTCTGCAAGGGGATGGATCCGGAGAGGGCTTACGAGGTGGAGAAGCACATGGTTTCGAGCGGGACTACACCGGAGGAGCCGGAGCTGGCTGCGTTAATGGAGGTGAGCGCGGGGTCCGGGAGGGAGGAGAAGGTTTACGAGTACTTGCTGAAGCTGAGGACCTCCATTGGGTGAGTTTCCCGGTCGACGGCGGAGGTATTGGAGAATTGGAGGGTTTCCCGAGCCGCCGTAAAATCTGAGGCGAAGTGTTCTTCTTGCTCGGATAGGTTGGCTTCTGTGGATATTGATTGCACAGAGACAGAGATTTTTGCAGAATCTCTTGCCTCTTTGGCATTGGAAAGGGAGTCCATTTCGAACTTTAGAAACTTCCAGATAATGGCGCATTGGGAAGATGCGTTTTTTCTGCATTGGGAAAGTTGTGTTTTTTGTGCAGAAATAACTCTACAGTGTTAACTTCTTTAATTAGGAGTGGCTGACGAAGAATGCTGATTATGAAACTATAGTTGATGGAGCAAATATAGGGTTTTATCAGCAGAATTTTGCTGATGGTGGATTCAATAAGTCTCAGGTATTGGCTGTGTGTTATCCTTGAAGTTGATAGGTTTTATGTTCTGGTTTGCTTTGATTTGTTGTATGTAATTATCATGTGCAGATTTTGATGATTTTTTGAATGCTATATTACTAAATGGATCAGCTTGATGCCGTGGTGAAAGAACTTTTTACACGCCAGGGCAAATGACCGCTTGTTGTATTTGCATAACAAGCGTGTGCGTCCACTGATGGAGAATCTATCTGACAAGGAGTTGCTTCATGACTAGAAAGCCAATGGGGCACTGTATACAACACCAGGTGGATCAAATGATGATTGGTAGGGATCTCTGTGTAAGCATCTGTGGTATCTCTAGATTCATTATCTGATAATTAGTTCGATTTTTCGATATTTTGTGCATATGATTTTTCTAAATCTGTGCCACCTGAACAGGATTATCCTTTGTTAGCAAACATATGATTCTGAACTTGTGTGAACTGGGTACCATCCTGATACTAAGTAAACTTAGTCTTGGATTTGGGTCTCATCTGAATACTAAAGTAGACTTTAGTCCAGGATTTGGGCCTCATGAGCTAGTTATCACTTCAATCGGCAAAAAAAACTCCACTCTAAACTCAATGCTTCTTCATGCAAAATTTATGATCACAAGTAAAATGTGATTGAATTTTGAAATTTTCATCGGTCAAAATGCTACACGTATTCATTATAAAGTGTTCCAGCACTGTCCTTGTTGTCAACCCTGTATGGTGTTTGCAGTAGCAAATAATGGTTACTTGTTATTTGTTTTCCGATTGGGTTGTCAATGCTATTGTCACATTTGCCAGTTCTTTCACTTCATCCTTGTCTTAATATTTGTTTTCTGAACTCTTTTAGCCACTTAATTTGTAGCTTCAATTTTGATATGGTTGTGATGTGTCTTTTAGATATTGGCTCTATGCAGCAGTTCGACTCAAGTGCTTGCTTGTGACAAACGATGAAATGAGAGATCACATATTTGAGCTTCTAGGCAGGTGCTTCTTCCCCAAGTGGAAAGAACGGCATCACGTAAGTCCTGCTAATCGTGTTTTTACAGTTTCCTGTTTACCCTGCAACTTTGTTGTAACAAATGGCTCCCCTTATTTAGTTCCAAATTGCTGGACATTGCTCTTGCTTTTACCTCTGCTTGTATAATTGTTTCTTTGTCTGGTATCTTGCTAGTCCTACTGTAAAATGACACATTGGTTAACTTCTCTTCTCTTGAACATTTCAGGTTCATTACACCTTTTTTAAAGATAATCTGGAGCTCCATATGCCACCACCATATTCTCTTGTTATTCAGGTATATTTGTTCGCTTTCAACTTGCACATTTCAATAGCTGTTCTGGTCATTTGCTCTACTATTTCTCCTGTCAACTTCTATAGCCCTATAATCCATCTCCAAAAACCTAATTGCATCATCTCCATGTTCCAGGGATCAGAGTCAGGATCATGGCACGTGCCTGTTGACGGCGATAGCAACAGCCCTGAGGGACAAAAACTCTGGCTTTGTATAACTAGACAAAAACCAACTGATAACTCTGGTCAGATATCAGCCAACTTGGATCAAATGCAGAATGGTGATCATGACCTTAAACCTTGTTCTGAGCAATCAGCTGCTAAAGCTGCTTCAATTACCGGCAAATGGAAGGAAAGATCTGACTAGCTATGTTCCACACATATTTAGTTGGGGGAGTTGAAAGAGTATCAAATTGGATCAATATAGTGGGTGGGACACCAAATCATCCCAAAAGTTTAAACTCATGAGATATGAGTTTTTTTCACTATATATATTAGACTTTATTTATTCAATATTCGATGTTGGACTAATTTATCACACTTGACATTATAACAATCTCTCCCTTCAAGTGTGATTTGACCATATCAATTTTAATATTTTTAATCAAAAACTTTTTTACTCGATCAGTTCCACTGTATGATCCATACTAATAGATTTTTGTCTTATTTTTTTGATTTTTTTAAAAGAGACTAACATACGACTCAATTCAGTCACATAATTACAGTAATTTCAGTCTTCAGAATTTGCACAGATTTGAATATGAAACTCTAATATCACTTACTGGGAGAGTCAAAAGAATGTCAAATTGGATCAATATAGCGGTCCGGACATCAAACCATCTCAAAAGTTTAAACTCATGGGAAATGAACATTTTTCACTATATATATTAGACTCTATCTATCCAATATCCGATGTGAGATTAATTTATCACACATGATATTATAACAATCTCCTCCTTCAGGTGTGATTTAATCACATCAATTTTAGCACTTTTAATCAAAAACTCTTTTACTCAACTAGTTTTACCGTGTGATCCATACTAATGAATTTTTGTCTCATTTTTTTGATTTTTTTTAAAGAGATTAATATGCGACTTAATTCAGTCGCATCATCACGGTAATTTCGGTCTCGAGAGTTTGCACAATTTCAAATGAAGCTTTGATACCACTTATTGGAGGAGTCGAAAAAATATCGAATCGGATAATTATAATGGGCCGAACACCAAACCATCACAAAAACTTAAATTTATGATATATGAGTTTTTTCTCACTATATATATTAGACGCTATCTATCCAATATGCGATATAAAATTAATTTGTCACACCTGACATTATAATAATACTTTGCTATATTTAACAATCAAAGCATATTAAGCTTTGTTCTTTGATGTGAAGGTTCACTCAAGGAGTGTCATTTCCCTAAACAGTCTTGTTTCAATAACTCTTCTGTTATTAATTTGCTGAGCTTCATAATATATTTGCTTGCCATTTTAAGCTCTTATTCTTATGCATTATCTCTTGTTTGAAATTGGCGCAATGTTGACAGCAATTGGGCTCCTAACTCTATGAATGCCATCGCTCTAGGTAATGTACCCGAAGTTATAACTTCCATTAGTACTGACTTTCTCAGGTATCAAATCTAGCCTGGAAGCCTTCTTCTCGCCCACTTTTTCACTATATATACTAGATGCTATCTATCCAATATTGAATGTGGGACTAATTGATCACACTTGACATTATAACAATCTCCCATTTTATGTATGATTTGACTACATAAATTTTAACATTTTTAATCAAGAACTCTTTTATTTAACCAGTTCCACCATATGATTCATGCTAACGGATTTTTGTCTTTTTTTCAAATTTTTTTAAGAAAGACTAACATGCGATTTAATTTAGTTACATCATCACGATAATTTTGGTTTTAAGAGTTTGCACAGCTTCGAAACTGAAACTGTAATACCACTTGTTGGGGGAATCAAAAGAATGTCGAATCAGATCAATATAGTAGGTCGGACACCAAACCATCACAAAAGTTTAAGTTCAGGGGATATGAGTCTTTTTCACTATATATATTAAACTCTATCTATCCAATATCAAATGTGAGACTAGTTCATCACACCTGACATTATAATAAAATATCCGATGTTAGACTAATTCATCACACCTAACATTATAACAATTTTTCTCTTTATGTGTGATTTAATCATATCAATTTTAACACTTTTAATCAAGAACTTTTTTACTCGACTAGTTTCATCGTGTAACCCATACTAACGGATTTTTATCTCATTCTTTTGATTTTTTTTAAGAGAGACTAACATGTGACTCAATTCAGTTGCATCATCACGGTAATTTCGGTCTCAAGAATTTGCACAATTTCGAACCTAAAGCTCTGATACCACTTATTAGGGGAGTCGAAAAAATATCGAATCGGATTAATATAATGGGCCGGACACCAAACCATCCCAAAAACTTAAACTCATGATATATGAGTTTTTTTCACTATATATATTGAACGCTATCTATCCAACATCCGATATAAAATTAATTCGTCACACTTGACATTATAATAATATTTTATTATATTTAACAATCAAAGCATATTAAGCTTTGTTCTTTGATGTGAAGGTTCACTCAGGAAGTGCCATTTTCCTAAACAGCCTTGTTTCAATAACTCTTCTGTTATTAATTTGCTGAGCTTCGTAATATACTTGCTTGCCATTTTAAGCTCTTGTTCTTATGCATTATCTCTTGTTTGAAACTGACACAATGTTGACTGCAATTGGGCTCCTAACTCTATGAGTGCCATCGCTCCAGGTAATGTACCCGAAGTTATAACTTCCACCAGTACTGACTTTCTCAGGTATCAAATCCAGCCTGAAAGCCTTCTTCTCGCCCACTTTCGAGAAGATCAGCATCTCCGGAACAACCCGAACAATGACTCCTGGAGGGCTCTCGATGTACGCGCTGTAAACCCAACAGCCCTGCTGCACATTGGTGACCGTCCGACGCACTGACATTGGGCCAGACAGATTGGCTACCCCAATAGATGGATAATTGAGATTGTAAGAAGGAACGAACTGGCTACAAGACATGGCCTCTCCAGTCACGTTCCTGATGTTGCCGGAGGTTGCATTGCCGCTGCAGAGGAAGTTGATGATGTCTTTCGTGCTCATGTCATAGACAAGGCCTGGGTTTATGGCTGCAATTGGGTCGATATGCCCGGATCCATATCCGAAAGGGGTTGCAGGAGAGTTGTCTGGGTAACTCCGAATTGGACTCAGTTCATTATCCACCATTTTAGCTGCAGGTGTGAATGAGAAGGACATCAAACATTTTGACTGATTTTGAAACAACAGAAGCAGATTACAATACAGGGTGTGGACCTGTGGTCATCAGGGCAGATCTAATGGCGGCCGGGCTCCAATGTGGACGATAAGATTTTATGATTGCAGCAGCACCACTGACGTGCGGGCAAGCCATTGACGATCCTGAGACGGCTGCATACATTGCCGGTTGGTTTGCTGTCGAGGTTACCGCAACCGGGGACCATGCTGCCAGTATATTCATTCCAGGCGCTGTAACATCAGGCTGCAGACTCGAATGTTGATGAACGTCACTCTCAATCCTATTAAGTTCTGACATGACATCAAAATATACTAAAGCAATGACATACTTTGATGATGTCTGGAGCAACAGGACTAGGCCCCTTTGATGAGAACGCCGCCATTATCGGTGCTGGCTTTTTGCCGAAGATTGCTGCTGTCGCAGAGATGCTTGCAACCGGATTCCTGCAACCCCGACACTCACATACCGTAAGCCATTGCCATCACAAGAGAGATATGAACTTTAAGGACTGACTTCTCAGAGGAGAGATATGCTATCAGGATGGCGGCCTCAGCAGCTCCGATCAACGCCGAGGGGATGACAAACTCCCAAGCAATGTCAACGGCAACTGGGTCGACGAGGACCATCCCAAGCCCGCCTGCCTGCCGCACAACCTCTGCCTTCTGCGTCCTGTCCTCCAGGATTTCATCCACGGTGCACACTACTATCTTTCCCGCCACCAGAGCTGGGCTTAGTGTATTGTTGGCATTGCAGAAACTACAATACAAATATTTCTTGGAAGCTTACTCTCACTGCAGATAAGCAATCTGATGGCCAAACATACCTTGCATTTTTAGCAGCAACACCTGCAGCTGCTGCAGCACTTGCAGATATAATCCCATATGAGCCGTCCAATCCATGAGTGTTCAGTGATGTCCCCTGCGATGATTCAGAAGAAATGGTAATTATATCATCAAACACTTGAAATGTCAGTGCTCTTAAAC
Organism: Trichopus zeylanicus subsp. travancoricus; assembly: GCA_005019695.1. Lineage (NCBI taxonomy): Eukaryota > Viridiplantae > Streptophyta > Magnoliopsida > Dioscoreales > Dioscoreaceae > Trichopus > Trichopus zeylanicus. The sequence continues at coordinate 22,307 of RXID01014795.1, read as the reverse complement.
CTTTCAGAATCTTACTCTCAGAACTTTGGAGTTCCCCAGCTTCAGGTAGGCATTGAACTTCCGGTCGATGGAGCTGGCGGCGACGGTGAGGATCCACGGGGCCGTGTTCGTGACCGTGCCACTGTAGCCCTGATTTCCAGCGGAGCAGGACACCAAGATGCCTCTACTGAATGCGTGAAATGCTCCGATGGAGAACGCGTCGGAGAAGAAGTTTGGCTGCGGTGGTTTTGGCCCAGCTGAGACGGAGATGATATCCACGCCGTCAGCTACAGCATCATCATATGCAGCGAGGATGTCGGCATCAGAGCATTTATCGAACCAGCAGGCTTTGTAAACTGCAATTCTTGCTCCGACTGCGCCGCCTCTTGCATTGCCTAGGGACATTCCTAGAAAACGTATATTAGAAGTCATTGATCCTGCGACGGTTGAGGCCGTGTGGCTACCGTGGCCGTCGGAGTCACGTGCCGACCGGAAGAAGATGCCACCATGCTTTTCAAGCCCAGTTTCGGCCTCGAATCCTTTGTAATAGTATCGAGCTCCGATGATTTTCCTTCAAACCATGAATCTCAGTTTGAAAATTTTTCCATTTAGAGCCTACATTGACATGGGAAGGGATGAATTCATGACATTGATCAAACACCTGTTGCAGTTTGCTAGCGAGAAGTTTTGGCCTGTTACACACTCTCCTCTGAATCTCTTGGGCATGGGGCCTAACCCGGAGTCATTGAAGCTTTCTGACTCAGGCCAGACACCTACAATAACAGTCTGACGTCAAATACAAGTGGTAACCGGACTTTAGGTGTAAGACTCAGAAGAATCTCGGCCGGTTTCACCTGTATCAATGATGCCAAGGATGACATCAGAGCCTAACTTGAGCGCCGCTCCATGACCATTACCAGGCACATCAACTCCCAAGAAACTCCAAGATTGAGTAGTATGAACATCATTCATTCTGCTTTCAAATACTGAAATTACTTCATTGCTCTCTGCACAAATGGAATCATATTTTGAATAATAAGCTATCAATTTTTGCTTTTCTAATTCGAGGACATCATACTTCGGAAAAGACGAGCTTGTTGTGGATCAAGCCTGGCGGAGAAGCCCCTGAAGCTCCTGCTGTAATGGTGAACTGCCGCTTGTTTGGCTTCATGGTCACTGCAACGATATACGATCGACATAATATGAAATCGGCGAATAATACACAGTCGGAGTTTGTGCGATGCTCACCTGCCGATCACCGGAGCTAGCAGAGCAAGGTTGGCAGCGACAACGGCGTCGGAGCTCGGCAGAGAATGCTCGCCCATGTAAACAATGTAGTGCTGTGAGCAACATGCAATCAAACACAGGCTCTGTGTTGAGCATTGAACGTGAATCAAATCAGAGAAGCATGGAAGCTGAGAGAAAACACACCTTCTTGGTGATGATTGCATGAACAGATTGAAGACTCATCGCCAAAATGACGAGAAGAATGCATTGTTTCATCGTCGTCTTAGTCGTGGTTTCTGATTTTCAAGGATGCAAATATGGGTACCATTATAAGCGAAGCATCTGTGATGAGACGCAGTGAGCATTTGTGGGGGCTTAGATTATTCTTGCCGGCCGAATTGTGTACCTTTTAGGCTTATTTGCATTTAACTCCTTAAAGATTTGCCTAATTGAAGGTATCTCTAACTTCTCTATATTTATAAGTTAGATAAGTTTGTAAGGAGTTGTACGCAAATAACTTTTTTTTAATGGTATCAAACTGTCAAAGGCTCGTCGCAAAGCATTAATTAAACATGAGATTAGGGTAACTCTCATCCAAAAAACAAATGAATGTGCTTCGAGTTCATTGGCCGAAGATAAACATATGCATCCATGTGTGTTTGTCCATGTCATGATGGCTTGTGGAGTCAAAACTGCCGCAAGTCGACAACAATGCTCAAGCTCAATCTGTCAAGCAAACGATAGGAATGAGTTCATGGCCTGCTTGGTTGAACTTAGACGAATGTTATGTGGATTTTGTCATTGTAGTATTTAAATGTGAGCATATATCGATGGATGGTGTTTCTGAATTTGTAATTAATGGTATGATAATTTCGTGCTTTTAAAAATAGTTAAAATTTAAATCACAAATCACTCGAGTTAACGAATAATTTTTATAAATTAATATTCTTTTTATTATTTAGGCTCTAAACCGTAGATAAGTAAAATTATCTATGCGTTATTTGGTTTGAAATCATCTCAATTTTAATTAGTCTAAATTTTATACTAAAATGCGCTTGTTTAAACATAAAATTAGATGGATTAAAGATGGAATGATCTCAAGCCAAATAAGCTTTTAGTGATTTGTTAGCTTAATGGCCTCGGTGCTGTGGAGAGGGAATCAAGGGGGGCCGGCGCCCCAAAGTTGATGATGTTAGGTGCATATGATAATGTTATTTTTTAAAAAAGATTAATTTATAATGATTTGATTAGTCTAATAATTAGCAAAGTTAGACAGATACATGACGACAACATTGAAATTATTTTGATGCCATTTGTTGCACTGAAATCGAATGCCCAGTTGTTATCCTTCTCTGGTTGGATGAACCTCTAAATCAATGCTCGATCCTCATTGGGAGGTTAACATATTCATTCGTACACTTCACACCACGACAGAGCTCCATAAAATTTTTTTAAAAAAAAAATTATGAAAAATTAAAGGGAGAATTACTAAAAAAACGCTTAAAATTTCTAAAATTTTTTATAATCCTTTATATTTTTGAAATTTCTTATCAATTCCTTATAACTTTTGAAATTTGAAATCAATCCCTATAACAGTTTACTTTTTAAATAAAAATAATAATTTATTATTAGCTACAAATATTTTATCTTATATATAAATATAGTATGAGGTAAAATATTTATGTGTAAAATACAGTATTTATAGATAATGATATTTATATTTTTTTTATTTAGAAAATTAACAAGGATTGATTTTGAATTTCAAAAATTCTCATAATTTGATAAAGAATTTTTAAATAACAAAGGACTAATTAGACATTTCAAGAATTTCAGAAATTTTTTACTAATTTTTTCAAAATTAAAAGGAATTAAAAACCAAAATTGAACAACTTAGAAATTCAACACTAGAAATAAATTAAAATTTCTGTTATCTCAGGATCTACTTTTCAGTTTTTTTGTCAAAATATCTTCATAAGTTGGCCTCATGTTGTTGTACCACGTACACCCCGCACTTCAAATTTATGAGTCAAATTTATATTGAATTAAATTTATAATATTATATTGAATGAGTTAATTTAAATCCGTTTATTTATTAAATAAGTCAATTTTTTTAATTTGAATCGATTGTTAAACAGATAATCCAATTCGACCTCAATTAACTCATTTATTAAATAAATTAGATTTGGGTCATGATACAATTTAATCTAAGGTTTTAGGTTTCGATTTTGGTTTCAGTTTCGGCATCCAGTGAAATCAATATGTTTCGGCCGTTTCAGTCGTTTCAGTTTCAATTTTGATTGTTTTAGTTTTGGCCGAAAGATTTTTTTAGTTATTAACTATATGTTGATTAGAATTTGACTATATTTTGATTATATTTTGACTTCAAATTAAAAATACAATAAAATTAATTTTTCAAAAATAGTTAATTTAAATTAATTTTGATAATTAACCATTGATATAGTCTATTTTTTATATATTACTATATAAAAAACTATACGAGAAATAATATAAATATAATTAAAAGTTAAAAATCAATATAAGCAAATTTAACTTATCATTAAAATATACCTGACACATATTTAATTTATTAATTATAATGTAATACAATTAATCATCATCATCTTCATCATAATCATTATTAGTTGAGTTTGAAACATCAAAGTGTGAAATTATAAATTCATTACCTGAATGATCTAGACGAGCATTTGTAGGCATATGAGACAGAACAATTAGCTCTACGCGATCTCGTGACAGCGGTTCACATGAGGGTGGGACTGATACAATCTTTTTTTGGCTTTTGTTTCGGTGGAACGGTCATGCACATGAATAGAGAAATCAACACATTTCGGTTAAAACCATTTTCATTTCAGTTTTAACCAAAATATTTTTTTATTTATTAATTATATTTTAACCGAAATTTAACTTTATTTTAATTTCAAATTAAAAATATTATAATATGTTTAAAATTTTTTGAAATAGTGAATAGTATAATATACTAAACTCTCATGCACATGAACAGTCTCATGCACGTGAACAGTATTTGCTAAATACAGCCGAGGGTGCGAGAGCGCCGGTGCTGATGTTTGGCTTGCGAGGGCGCTGGAGCCAGGCTGGTGACAGCGTTGGGGTGGGTGCGAGGCCGATGCTAGCTCGCAGGTGCGGGGGACAGGCCGGCGAGAGTGCGAAGTCGGCAAGGGAGCGGTGTTAGGCTGGTGAGCACGTGGCTGCACGCGATAGAGGCCGGCGAGGGCGTGAGCGCGGGCGCGAAAACTGTGAGGGTACGGGCGCAGGTGTGAAGTCGGTGCGAGGACGAGGGCATGATATCAGCGAGGGCTCGAGTGCGGGCACGGGAGCCAAGTTGGTGAGCTAGGCACGGGCTCCAGAGGCCGGCATGAGGGTGCGAGGCTAGCGAGCACGTTCGCGTGAGCACACAGGTGCGTGCACCAGAGGCCAGCGAGGGCGCAAGAGCAAGCATGAGGCCGCCGACAGCTGCGAGAGCTCCCAACGCAAGCTCGCTGCACGCTCTCCCCACTCTCCACGCTCGTTCTGTACTCGCTGCCGCTGCAAAACCCTAACCCTAAACCGAAATCAATTTAGCCGTTTCATTTCGCCACTAACCAAAACCGAAACGTTTCGATTTTAGCCAAGATTTAAAACCCTGATTTGATCTGAATTGATCTGATTTGTCCAAATTAATTTAAATTAATCTAAATTAGCCTAAATCAATTAGACGTAATATTAATACTTTTAATATATTTTAAATAATAATATTATTAAAAATTAATTCTAATAATAAAATATTTAATTTATAAAAATAATAATTTTAAAAATTACTTAAAAACTATCAAATAAAATAATAAATAATTTTGTTTGACTTTATTAATAAATAGGTTAATCCAATTCAATTAGACCAATTAATGATCCGACAAAATAAATAGATTAATTATATCATAAACGAATTATATTAATTTATCCTATTATAATTTGAATTCCATTATAATAAATCCGAAATCGCCTAATTGGGATCAAGTTAATCTGAATTCTCTTGAATTATTCGGGAATGATTCGAGCCCATTGGCGCCTGAGAGAAAAAAAAACACGAACTATTGAATGAAAAATCCAAAATATTCATTTTAGTAAAAAAAATTAAAAAAATAGTAAAACAAAGTAATGAACATATGTGTGTATCGAATTATTCCCGAATAAAAGCCGAATTCGGGGTTTTACGGGTGAAAATTAGATTCGGTCGTTACAATTATGATCCCGTGGCGGAAATTAGCATAAACGCAACAACTAACCACGATAATTCAAATGCTTTTATTCGCCATCCATCGCTGACCAAATTCTATCGGCGGGCCCCGCCGGTCACGGAACTCATGCGCGTCTGCGCCGGTTAGCGACGCGTTCCGCTGCTAACCCTTTTTTTCCCCAAAACCACGAAAATGCCATTCTCCCGATCCGCCCCGTTCGCTCATTTCAAGTCCGAAATCCAACGGACAGGAAGCAAGACGATACCGTGGGCCAGTCGCCACTACGCGACAATCCGCCGCCGACCCTTCGCGACCAAACCCGCCAGAAGGGCTCAGTGGCCAATGGCATTCCCGTAAATAAATCTTAACACCGTGCCTGTTTGATCTGCAGCACAGAGAATGAAACCGGGGGTGTGCACCTCGAATCTTCGCGACGAAACAGCTGCGGCCGTTCATTAAAATAGCCCTAAACGTGGCATTGTCACATTGGACCACATAGCTGCCACGTTGCTAGCTGAGCTTAATTACGCGTCGTCACAAGAGCAGTGGACCGTCTCAACCGAGGTGGCCTTCTACAATTAGTTAACATTGAATCCACGTAGGTGGATCTGGATAATCGCGAGGATTGCGCGGAGCAGTGGACCCGCGCCCGAAATAAAATCTGTGACGCGGTCCTCTTCCGACGTCTTTATAATCTCTCTTCCTCTTTCCAGATTGGTGATCTCTTCTTTTACGCACCAAATCGCTTGGTTTCCTCTTCTTCTTCGTCTTCGATCCATCGGTTTCGAAGCAAACAAGGAATTCGAAGAAGAATATACGATATCAGTGCTCCGGTATTTTTCTCGATTCAATCTGAAATTTCCCGTTTTTCTATTTTTTTAAAACTTTTTTGGCTTCGGAATCGATTTTTCTGAAAACATTTCTTTTAGATTTGGATTTCCCGTATTTTAAATGATTTTTGGATGATTTTCTTTGAGATCTGAATTTTTCCGGGTTTGTTCGTTTTGATTTCGCATTTTTGATGCTATATTTGATTGAAAATAGTTTGCGTGTGATTTCGGCGATCGATTTCGGGAATAATCTTTATGAAGCGTGGAGGGTCAGCGATCTTTTGGGTTTTTAATCGGAATTTTTTTGAATTTGTTGCAGAAGAGAGATCCGGAGCCTAGAGAAATGGCGGAGCAACGATGCCAGGAAGGCCACCGGCTGTGCGCCAACAACTGCGGCTTCTTCGGGAGCCCGGCGACGCTCAACCTCTGCTCCAAGTGCTACCGCGATTTCCGCCTTAAGGAGGAACAAGCCTCCTCGGCCAAGATCGCTGTCGAGAAGTCCCTTCTCCCCTCCTCCTCCTCCTCCTCCTCGTCAGCTCCCGCTTCCTCTGTCGAGCCCGGCCTCTTCGTCACCGTCGACGCCGAGATCCCGGCGGCGGCCCCGTCACCCGTGGCGGAGGATAGGCCTCAGGCGAGCCGGTGCGTGTCGTGCAGGAAGAAGCTCGGGCTCACCGGATTCCGATGCCGGTGCGGAGCCATCTACTGTGGGACTCACCGATACCCGGAGAATCACGGGTGCAGCTTCGACTTCAAGGCCTCCGGCCGCGCGGCAATCGCGAAGGCCAACCCCGTCGTGAAGGCCCCCAAGTTGGACAAGATCTAGAGGAGGAAGATGAAATCTGGACCGTTGGCGTGATTGCTTCTGTACGTTGATCGACGGCTGGGATCTCTCGCCGGGGTGCTCGGCGGCGGCGGCGGTTGTGTGGTCGCTTTCAGTTATTTATGCAAAAAAAAAAAAAAAGGAAGAAAAAAGGTGTTGCGTTTTATGGTGGCGGATTATAAACGCGAAATGTAGCCGATATATTTGCATATTATTATGGTTATCAAATTTTTTAGGGAAATTGTGTTTCAGCTCCTCGAATTTTTTTTATTCGGGATTGGCCCAACAAACTTCCGTTTTACCCTTACGGGCCCGCCCTCCAAGTTCCTCGTAGCCGGCCGACCAGACGGGTTTCGGGGATTTCCCATCTCCTGCCTCGCTATCGACCACAATGAGCATTCTCCCCAACCTTCTCCTCCCCTTCTATCTTCTCTGATTCATTACCGTCGGGGCAGGAGAAAAAACTACTCTCTCTCTGATCGGAGATATAATCTTCTAAAAAATAATTAAATTATATATAATTTGCTAATTTTTTTTTATAATGAAATTTTTTATTTTTTATAAAAAATATACTTATTATATTTTTTTAATGGCTATATTTAAATGGCCAAAATAATTTTTTATGGCTGTTGAAAATTTTGACCATATATTCAGCAATTTGTGACGGTTTAGGAAATTTGGGTATAAATAAAAATACTCCCCTCATGATAACAAAATTACTTTGTTTGGTCTGAAACTTTAATTACAAATTTTTCAAAAAATTTAAAAAGAAATTCATATGTGGGTGGATTAAAAAAATAAAATCTTAATTTTATTTTTAACTTCACATCCTGTTATTTTTTATTTTGTGTGTGGTCTTACTTCACGTGGAATAATGATTTCAAAGTTTGAAATGTAAGATCAGTTAATTCCTTGATTTAATTATGATTTAGTCTGTCTCAAATTAATTGGGTTTTAAGGACCTAATACTTGTTTGAAAATTTTTAAAAAAAATGATACATAATTTAGTTATTTTTTAGAAATTAATCGTAAAGAGCTTTTATCTATTTTTCTGTTGGTTGGGTCCCTACTGAGACGGCGTATTTGGAATTTGGCGGGCAATAAAATCGGGATGAATTGGATTTAATTTTGGTCATTTATCTTAATTTGGGAAATTTTATAGTGATAATTAAGATTTATAATTGTTTTTTCCATGTGTAGTGCAGAAAAGCAGGAAGCTGCGGCTTTACGCTGAAAGGCAAGAGACTTTCTTTAATAAAAGTCAAAGCGCTGAAACTTCACACACCAAGTCACCATCCGCTAAATAGATTATTAAGTGGCAAAACTTATAATAATAATAATAATAATTCGTATAATGAATTGTAATTATCCACTGATTGGTTTGTGTTCACGAGTTAATTGTGACACAATGACGTGTACTGTATAATAAATCACACTCCTACTACAGTATTAAAGCATTCCTGCGCCAGTCCAGGCTAAGAGAGAAGGGGCGCCTCAATGGCTTCTTCATCTCTGATTTCGGCATTTTCGTGATGTATACGCTTTTTATGAACTTCTGTTTTTAGCAGCAACGAATGAACCAATGCGATCATCTGAATTTTAAAAAATGTGTTTCTTTAGATTTTTCACTGAAATTAAGTGTGTATTGAGACACAGATCCTTTTACCATAGAGACTGATGCTAGCAGAATGCTGAAACCTTTGCAGTTAAATGGCGCTTCCCTTGAAATAAACCAGGCTGAAATAATTACGATGATGATAATGAGCAAATATAATTTGCAGTGAGATCTTGTAAAACAAGATTTGTTTTACTTACATGTGAGAGGGCTCATTACAAGAGGAGATAAGAAACTGGCTACAGATCGCATGCCCGCGAAAAAACCTTGTGCTTTCCCCTGCAAAACCCGCCGTTGCAGATAATGGACAGTTTAATAATTTTGATGACTGATTCTCAGTTTAACATCTCAGAAGCACAAGCAATGTGCTGGTGAATATTTTATCGCAACTTGAAGGAAAACAAAATCCAACATTCCTAAACATTCTCCTGCAATAATTGCAAAGTTTTGGTAGATTTGTAGGATGAAGTTAACAGAATCACCCAGAGCAATAAAATATCACATGGTGTTTAGAAGAACACCTGATCAGATGAGGTCACAGCCTTTGAAACAATTGCATAAGTCTGCAAATATCGAAAGGTTAGTCTATGACTCCACAGAGTGCAATTATAAGCAGTGAAATTATGTAGAGATCAACTAGAGATATACAAGTATTCACTGTTGCTATACATTTTTTACTTTTTTTGGCAAAGGCTTGCAAGACAAAATTAACCAAATAATTACTTACAGATGGTGTCACAAGAATATAAATGACTCCAAATGCAGCACTAAAGTAAGGAACCTGCACATATGATTTCAATAAGCTTAGTGAACTTGAAAATTGACACAGTAAGTGCATGGATGTGTTTATCAATGTGAGATTCACTAAAATGATTATAAGCTAGGCATACCCAAGTTGCCCATGCTAACCCGTACAGCAAAGCCTGCAAGGGAAAGAAGAAAAATGTTGCTATATCAATCATGATACCTAACAAAGTGGCTAAGGTGGGAGATAAAAATTTCTTTGTTGTGAGGAGGCTTACATAAACAATAGCAGCAAGTAAGGCAATGCACAGTACACCCTCTTCTCCAACAAAAGGATTGATAAGTGGAAGCAATACAGCCTAAAGCCAAATTGGTAAATGAAAATTTTGAAAATTTGAACAGCAAGAATACCAGGTTGTATTATGTTAACAATTTAAATGATTAATATGAACTATCCAAATGCCCAACAATGAGAGATATCAAGTATATATGTTGATGAAGTGGATTCAAGTTTGCCAGTTCAAATATCAAAAAGAATTGAGGCAATGTTCACCATGGCAATGAAAATAAGAGGGAGTTGTAGATTTGATTTGGTCAGTGATGCACTTTTAACAAATTGTGACCAACAGAAGATAGGCCTACTTCTACCATCTTGCTAGATAATGGAGCAGTGGAAAGAATTGTTGCATGCTTAATATCTGATATACGAGTACATGTAATATTCTACACTATGAAACAACAACAGAAGTCAATAAAAAGAAGTTTGTTGCCCCAGGAACTTTTTCAAGTTATCACAGATGTGTAAGTTCCTTTGGTAAATGAACATGTCTTGAACGTTGATCCAGTTTTCTATTCTGTTAGTATCAAAATCCAGTGATATATCAGTCCTTTCGGATTTGGTATTTTTATTTCAGATATCATACTGACATGATTTGACCAAGTGGTGAATATTCAAAAAGCCACTTTATAGATAAAATTCACTGAGGGAACAGCCATTGCAATTTGTTGTGTAATGACATAGAGCAGGTTAAAAGAACAGCTGTTTGGTCTGATCTGGCACAGCTTGGTTTACATACAATGGTCTGTAAATGTTGAATGCTCTCTTAGCTTCTTTGGTGCATTCTAAACCAGAGAAATGAAAAACATGGACAAAGATAATCTGGTTCTCTTTAGCAATACTAAAATTGCTTAACTATAGCAAATCATTCTCCAAAGAGAAGCAAATGTTATGGTCATGAGCAGCACCTGAGAAAATACAGACCCTATTCCAACCATCATTCGAATCTCGGAGAACTGATTTTTGTTGAAACCAAAAGCTGATTTCAGGTAAAACTGCATAGGAATTCATGAGTTATGAAGCATTTGCAAACCTGAGCAACCATACAAAACTCCAAACAATCTATTTGAGAATAAGATCAAAAAGAGAAGTTTACCATCAAGACACCACTGATGCCAGTCATTCCTAATTTATAGAAGAATGTAATGTACGAGACGCGCCTAAGGGTTCCACTATAAAGCTCACAACGCAATGCAGTTAGAAACTATATAACTTGGCATGACAGAAAAGCCGATTGGATTTAGGTAGAAAGACAAAGGGAGTATGTACTAAAGCTTGCACAAATTATAACAAAAATTAATAGGAAATATGATAGCAGAAAAAACTCCTACATTTAACAGCTGAATAGCAGATAATAGGCCCATTCAATAATAGAAAGGATATTTGAAAAACAACAGAACTTACCTACTGGTAATCAAACTCATTGTATCCTTCATTGCTTGCCATCTTCCACAAAGAACCCTAAGAATCATGGTTGAACAAGGGCTTGTTTGGTGTCGTTGCACATTTCTATCGACCGTCTCAACTAGAAATATTTTAAAATAAAGTGTAGTAAAGATCAACAAAGTCACCGACACCTGGACATGCAAATATAGCTTAAGTCACAGAACATAAGAAAGATTTAGAAATTATTTATCATGAAGTAGTTCTGTAGTCATGCCTCAAAGATCCAATCCACTGGAAGAAAACGGGCCAATGCATTTGCCAGCACATGAGAAGTAGAAATTAGTCCTGTTATGATTCCAAAGGCTGCTGTCCTCTTACTGCTTTCCACAATATCTGCCTTAGAACAATATCAATGAAATTTATATAGTTTATAACCTATATAGGTGTCTATTGCTTAAGCAATCAGAAAAGGAACTTACTGCATAAACAATAGACACACAAGTAACGCTTCCTTGGCTTACAATCAGTGAGACCACATGAAGCACAAAGTAAACATATATGAATTGCTTTGATTGACCCAATGCAAGTACAGCTGAAAAAACAAAGAATCAAATATAAAAAAAATTAGCAATAACAATCCCAACTAAGTCATGAAAGAACAAGACAACATGCTCAGTTCATTTCTCAACGAGGAAAACCCAGTTTACAAGTCTTTAGTTCACTATAACATAAAAGAAGGACCAAATTTTGAGGATTATTCCTGTCGATATAACAATCTGAAATCATACGATGTTTAATTAGTTTGAATGTTACAGTGCAGATGCATGATGAAGCACTAAATTATCCTGAGAGAAAAATGAAGATGTGATTGTCGATTTAATGATACAAAGAGGAAAATGAAGATTTTAAATCTTGCAAAAAATTAGGCAAATGATTGAAGAAATCCAACATAAGTCGTACCAAATGGGAAGATGTATGCTGATGCAGAAATAATAAACAGCATCTTCCGCCCGTATTCATCCGCAAGCTGACCCACCAGAGGATCCATCACCATTCTGAAAATCCCTACAATCTAAAACTACGCCACAAGGATTAAACACTTCGATAGGGGGCGTTTATGGCAATTTAAAAATCCCAAAATCCCCAAAAAAATTCAGGAATCCGATTTCACTGAATTTATCAAAACACCAAAAAGAATTCTAGCCAAAATTCGGATTTTGCATAATATCTGCTTCTCAAAATCCCAACAAAACTTCCCTCGGTGGATACGAAGAGAAAACTGCAATCAAACTCCGCCAAATCCAAAAAGAACCGAACTTTTCTATTCTCCGCTTCTGATTCTTGGGAATCAAGGCTAACGAACCATCAGAATCAAAGAAACAAGCGTCAAGCTAGCAAATATTTGTACCGTTTGCTGGAGGCCGGTGAGGTAGATGGCCTCGGGGCAGGACCTGCGGCCCGGGCAGAGGGCGCCGGTGACGACGTCCACGATGACCGGCGCCGTCATCTCCTCCGCGACCAGGTACATAAGGAGCGGCACCAGCAGGTGCGCCAGCGGCCGCACGACGCCGAAATCCCGGATCCCCTTCAACCCCTTCGTCTCCATCTTCATCTCTCCTCCTCTCTCTTTCTCTCGCAATAGAATCGAATGAATGCCGACAGAGCGCTGGATCATATTCACTTTTTCAGAATCTTTCCGTGGTATTGGAGGATATTATCTTTTTTATGTCTGCCGCATCGTCCAGCCGTCGCGCGCGTGCGCGCGCGCGCGCTGCGCGCGTCCGTGAACTGAGCTCAGTTCCACATGGCACTGGAGGTAGATCGGATTCGGGTTAACCGGCTACGTCCGATCCGCTAACTGCTTGAAATCTTACGGAGTTGCGAAAAGCTCCTTGATTTCTTCACATTTACAAAAAAAGGTTCTGCTAGCAATCAGTCGTCATGACCACATCAAATGAGACTACATCTGTGATTTTATTATTAAAAACTCTATTATTCCAACCAAGGCTGGGAGAGGAAGGGAGCCTCAATTGCTTCTTCTTCTTCTTCTTCTTCTTCTTCATCTGTGATTTCTGCATTTTCACAACAGATTGGTCTTTCTCGCTCTTCTGATTTTAGCAGCAACACATGAACCAGAGCGACCACCTGAATTCAAAAAATAAGTGTTTTCTACTGATATATATATATATTATAATATATATATATATATATATATATATAACCAAGGGGACTGATGCTAATGGTATGCTGAAACATTTGCAGTTCAATGGAGCATCGCTGGAAATAAACAAGGCTTCCAATGACGATAATGAGAAGATAGCACTGCATTGGACATAATGCGTTTGAACTGAAATTTTTGTAATTGCGAAAGAAGATGCTTTTACTTGCATGTGAGAGGACTCATTACAAGAGGAGATAAGAAGCTGGCTACTGATCACACGCCTCCGAAGAAATCTTGTGTTTTCCCCTGCAAGTCCCGCCATTGCAGATAATGGACAGTTCAATGATTTCCATGTTTCCTTCACAGTTTAGATAATTGTTATCAGAATGTAGTATTTATAAAACCACAGAATGACTATATATTACATGGTTTTAGAAGAGGATCTGATCAGATGAGATCGGCCTTTGAAACAATTGCAAAAGTCTGCATATTAATAGAATAGCAAAAGATCGATCCCAAAATACTATAAAGAAATTTAATAAGAAGCATTGCACATTGTAAACTTTTTAGGCGAAATTTTGCTAGACAAACTTTACTCATTAATTACTTACTGATGGTGCTTCAAGAACATATATAACTTCAAATGAGGCACTCAGGTAAGGAACCTGCATCTGTGATTTTGTAAACTTAGTGAACTTGTAAATTGACACGCCAAATGTATTTGGGTGTGTGTGTCCGGACAAAACATGATAGGCATACCCAGGGTTCCCGTGCTAATCCATAGAGAAAAGCCTGCAAGCAGAAGAAGAAAAATATCGCTCTATTAATCATGATTCATCCAGTTAGATGCCAAATTTTGCGTCTAAGGAAAGTGTGAGATAAGAATTATTTGTCGGGAACCTTATGTAAGCAATTGAAGCAAGTAGTGCGATGCACAGTACCTCCTCTCTCCAACAAGAGGATCAATGAGAGGAAGCAGTGGAACCTAAAATCAAATGACAGAAGTAAAAGATTCACAAATTTGAACAGCAATAAGAATATATCGTATTAATGATCATGACTAAAATGATTAATAAAAACTGATCCAAATTTTCAATAGTTAGAAATATCAATAAGTATCAATATCAGCGAAATGGAAATGAGTTTGTCAATTCAATAATGCAAAAGAATTAATGCAATGTTACAATGGCAATGGAACATACATTTATATGTTCAGGGATGCAGCTTTATCCAATTGGGACCAACAGAAGATAACTGAGAAGTGGACAGAATTACTGCATGTTTAAATCTGAGATACGGGAGTTCTCGAGTTCTCAAGTTATATTCATAGAGTAACTTTCATGAGTGAATATTTTGAGTTTAAGTAGAAAGGCACAAGGAGTACGTACGAAAGCTCGCACAAATAAGAACCAAATACAACAGGAAGTTGATAGCGGAACTTCCACATTTGCCGATAGAGCATGCCAACTGGCAATCAAAATCACTGTATCCTTCATTGTCTGCCATCTTCTGCTGAGGATCCTGAGAAGCAGGGTTGAACAAGGGGATGTGGTTGAAAGGTCTGCTTACAGATATAAAATAAGTCATGCAACACACAAAGACCTAGAAATTGATGATCATGAGGTAATTCTGCAGTCATGCCTGAAAGATCCACGCCACGGGAAGAAACTGAGCCAATGCACTTGCCAGCACATGAGAAGTAGAAGTTACTCCTGTTATGATTCCAACAGCTGCTGCCATCTTGCTGCTTTCCATAACATCTGCTTTCAGAAAATAAAACAAAATCGATATAGTTTATTACCTATATAGCTGTCTATTGCTTAAGAAACCAAGAAAGGAACCTACTGCATAAGCAACAGAGAAGAAAATAATGCTTGCTTCCTTGGCTTATGGTCATTGAAACCACACGGACGATGAAGAAAACATATATGAATTGCTTCCGTTGATCCCATGCAAGTATAGCTGAAAACAGAACACCAAAACTAAAAAGTAATTCTCAAGCTAAGTCATGAAAGAACATGACAAGATCGAATGAAAGTCATACCAAACAGAACAATGTACGCGGATGCAGTCGTAATAAGCAGCGCCTTATGCCCGTATTCATCTGCAAGCTGACCCATCGCAGGATCCACCAGCAATCTGAATGTTCCTACAATCTGAAACTTCATCACAAGGATTAAACGTTTTAACTCTGTTATTGATTCGAAATCACTTTAAAAACATCTTTTTGCTAAAATTAGAGAAAAATCTAGGTTTAATTTGTTGGATAGCGTGGAGAATCTAGTAATCAAGCTGCCCCAAATCCAGAAAAGAACTAAAAAATTTGGGAAATTGTTCATCTGAATCAAGGAAACGATAGCTACGCTGACAAATTTGTATTTTAAATTTTTTGTTTCATAATAACAAATAGCCAATCATTCAAAAAAATTGAGATAATACGAACAATTTTTATATTAATTTAATAATTATCCAAATCATAATCAAATGCAAATAATTTACTTTTAATATTATTTTAATCAATAAAATTAAATTAAAATATAATTTTTTGAATATTTTAATTCACATAATTTTTTATAAATTTATAATATAGATGAATGATTTTTTTAATAATAATAATAAAATAGATACTTTTTCGTAAATCCATCATAAAATATAAGATTCTTTGTCAAAATAAATTAATTTTTTAAAATAAATTTTAAAAGTGAATCTAATAATTTTTTAAATTATAATAATATAAAAAAATCAATCTAATAATAAATATATTTAAAAATTTTTAATTTGTGAAATTATTAAATAAATAATATTTTATAAAATTACTGATTATGCCTCTTAAATATACTTACTTTTGTTTAAAAGTAAAATTGACCAATTTTAAAAATAAGAAAATTAAAAAAATTTATCTATTTTTATTTATTTTCGAATAATTAAACAGTTGCTTATTTAAGCTTAGTTTATAGTCATGCATGACAATCCAATGTTTTAAATCGTCGTAGCCAGCTGAAGGCAGTCTTAGTTCGACGCATGATTCCTTTCCGGCATCCAAATAGACACAAACTCCAGCCTCGAATTCCGCAACCGATGACACGCGTCGTTTTCTTCATCATCCACGTGTCCTCGTCCTCTTTAGGTAAACATCAAATGAGAAATGGAAATGATCCGACTTCCCATTTGCAGACGCTCGAGGGACGCTGTTTCTGGTCATATCGAGGTGTATCCCGTCCCCTCTTCAATTCCATATTCATTCATTAATTTCTCCTCAGTTCCATACATTCATTCGTTTCTGTCCTATATGAAGAGCCCCCTCCCCTGCCCTCCACCGAGCAATGGCCTCTTCATCCTCTTCTCGTCGTCTTCTTCTTTCGATCCTCGTTTTCGCCTGTGCGATTCGAGGATCGGTCTCGTACCAGCGACCGCCGCCACGAGAGACGCTCTTCGTCCCGGTGCCAGAGGACGCCGACGGTCTCACGCCGCAGCAGGTTAGTTCTCGTCTTTCTTTTTGTCTGTTCGTCAGTTTGTAGTTTAGAGATTTGGATTTGCATCTTGGTTGAGGGAAGGAAGTCGATCTCGCTACCGTAGATGGCTGGAGATTGGCCGATCTCTAGGCGGAACGGACGGCCGTGAGTTAGGGGTTCATGTTACTGTCGTCGTAGATTTATACATTTGAATGTTATCAAATCATATATATCGAGTACAAATGAACCAGTCGCTGGCAGTTCAACCTCTTTAGAAAATGAAATAGAAAAGCTTTCATCTTTTTACAAGATAATAATATTTTGAAGGTACGGATTTTTTTCTATTATTATTATCGAAGTCGATCGATAAAAAATGAAAATATTTTATCCAACAAGACTAAAAATTTACGCATGAATTTTTATTATTATTATACAGATATCAACTGTCCTGGATGGGTGCAGGTCCATGTATCGCTGGTCGGAGATGACAGGATGAGAATAACATATATCACCCATGACGACGCGCCGGCGACTGTAGACTACGGCACGTCCTCAGGGAATTATTCATCCTCAGCCACCGGCTCCACCTCCACTTACTCCTTCCTTTGGTACCATTCCGGCCGCATTCATGATGTCGTCATTGGTCCCCTAACTCCTAGTACTCAGCACTACTACCGTTGTGCCTCCAATCCCTCCCGCGAGTTCTCGTTCAGAACTCCTCCTGCTCGCCTCCCCCTTGAATTCGCTGTCATCGGTAAAACTTTGTCATCTGCTTTCCAGGATCAATACGTATGGATATGAACATGACATTGAGCGGACAATGTAGGTGATTTGGGGCAGACTGGGTGGACGAAAACGACATTGGAGCACTTGAGCTCCGCAGACTATGATGTGTTGATTCTCCCCGGCGACTTGTCCTACGCCGACCTCTTACAGCCGCTGTGGGATTCCTTCGGTCGGCTAGTCGAGCCGCTGGCCAGCAGCCGGCCGTGGATGGTGACGCAAGGAAACCACGAGGTCGAAAAGATCCCGCTTGTTGTGCGCGAGCCATTCAAGGCCTACAACGCCCGATGGCGAATGCCCTACGATGTCAGCGACTCCGACTCCAACCTCTACTACTCCTTCAACGTCGCCGGCGGAGCAGTTCATGTGGTTATGCTCGGTTCTTACACTGACTTCGACCGGAATTCTAAGCAGTACAAGTGGTTGGTGGCGGATTTGGCCAAGGTTGATCGGAGGAAGACGCCGTGGGTTTTCGCCATTATTCACGCGCCGTGGTACAACACGAACAAGGCGCACCGCGGCGAGGGAGAGGATATGAGGAAGGCGATGGAGGAGTTGCTCTACAAAGCTCGGGTCGACGTCGTCTTCGCCGGGCATGTCCATGCCTACGAGCGATTTGTGAGTGCTTGTTTCTTGCTTTGTTGTTCCTGTTTGTGCAGAAACAAATAGGATGTGCTGAATGTGGTTGATTTGGTATTGCAGACTAGGGTTTATGACAATAAGGAGGATGGCTGTGGGCCGGTGTACATAACGATCGGCGACGGCGGGAACCGGGAAGGGCTGGCGAAGGACTACGAGGATCCAAAGCCGGGGATGTCGGTGTTCCGAGAGGCGAGCTTCGGGCACGGGCGGCTGGCGGTGGAGAACGGGACGCATGCGCGGTGGAGCTGGCACCGAAACGACAACGACGAGAAGGTTGTGGCGGATGAGGTCTGGCTGACGAGCCTGGCGTCTAATCCTGCTTGCAGCAAACGGTGAACTGATGTACTACCAAAACTATATTGTGGCCAGTTTTCTCATGATCATGTATCATTTATGGAATTTCGTTTGTATTGTAAACAATCCTACGATTCCGTATTTACCCACCATCTTTTTTTAAAAAAAATTTATATTTTACAATACATTACTTAACCTTGAATAAAAAGTTCTCATTTTGCCCTTCCAATTTTAAATTAAGTAATCATTTCTTTATTTTTATTATAATATTGTAATAATTTATAGAAAAACTTAGATTTTCAAAATTCATGAAAAATTCCTCAATTTTTCAAATTTTTATAAAAAAAATCTTTATTTTTAAATAATAATAATATAGAATAGATTTATTAAATTTAAAATTTCCTTATTTTATAGAAAGTTTACAGAAACGCCTACCATTTATTAAATAATTATAAAACAGCCCTTAATTTTTTAAAATTTGCAGTAAAAAAGATTAAATAATTTAACGGAAAATCCTCATGTTCGTTAAAAATTTTCAAAAAAAAATCTCATTTTCCTAAAAATCTTAAAAAAACACCCTTGCTTCAGAAAATTTATAAACAAGAGTGATTTTTATAAGAAGTATAAAAAAGTCCTTACTTTCTTCAAAATTTGTAAAAAATCTCATTTTCTGAAACTTTTCATTTTCATCATTTTCATAAAAATATTAAAAAACTTCAATTTACATAAAAACTCTCATTTTCTTAAAAATTTATAAAAAAACTCTTATTTTTATAAAATTTACAAAAAAGCCTCCTTTTCTTTTAAATGATGTAGAAAAAGCTCTCATATTCTAAAAAAATTATAGAAAAACACTTTTTCTTAAACAATTACAGGAAAAAAAAATATATGATTTTCAAAAATTTGTAGAAAAATCCTTATATTCTAAAAATTTACAAAAAGTCCTCATTTCCTTTAAAATGTGCAGAAAATTCTTGTTTTCTTAAAAATTTAGCAGAAACCCTTATCTTTTATAAATTAAAGAAAAGAATCCCATTTTTGTAAAATTTACATAAAAAATTCTCGTTTTCTTTATTTGCACGGTACACTCTTCACTTGTTATATATTTTTTATTTTTGAAAATAATAAATAATTTTGTTGGTAAATTATTGTGTTATATTTTGTATGAGAGATATGAAATATATAAATATTTGCAAATAGGAAGCAATAAAATTAATATTTGCAAATACATATTTGGTCCTCTGATTTCTTAAAAATTTACAAAAAGTCCTCATTTCATTATAAATTTTAAAATTAATAATTTTACATAGCGTTATTCAAAAAATATTTATGTTTTTTATATCTTTCATACAAAATAAAGCACAAAAAAATTTCTACAAAATTAATTGTTTATCTCAACAAATATATCAGGGGGCTATGTGTAATAATTTTTTGTTTATTACAAAAGAATTAAAAAAAGTTAAATGTGTATAACGTAAATAAAAAAAGGCATTTTCCATAATTTTTTTAGAAAATGAAGGTTTTTTGTAATTTTTTAAAAAAGGGTTTTCTACATTTTTTTAAAAAATAGGGCTTCTCTAAAAATTTTTATGAAAATAAGTGTTTTTTAATAAATTTTTAAAAAGAAAGCTTTTTTATACATTTTAGAAAACAAAGGGTATTTCTTGGATTTTTCAGAAAAATAGGGCCATTCTGTAAAATTTCCAAAAAAATGAGGACTTCTCTCTATATTTTTAGGAAAATGAGGAATTTTTGCAAGCTTTTAATAAAATGAGCATTTTTGTCATAGTTTTAATAAAAGGAGAGTTTTCTCAAAATTTTGTAGAAAGCAATGAGTTTTCTATAAAATTTTTAAAAATTAAGGTCATTTTTGTAAATTTCTATGAAAAATGAGGGTTTTCTATAAATTTTTAGTGAAATGACAACTTCCCTATAACTTTAAAGAAGATAAGGGATTTTTTGCAAAATTTTAAAACTTTTTATCGCTTTTCTAAAGTCAAGGGCTTTTCTATAATTTTTTGAAAAAACTCGTATTTTTCGACAAATTTTCAATAAAAATAGTAGTTTTTTTTGTAAATTCTTAATTAAATTAGAATTTTTCTACTAAACTTTAAGAAAATCAGGATTTTCCTACAAGTTATAATAGCATTATAATATAAAAAAATAAATCGAATTTACATGAAAATTGGTTGACGAATAAAATAAAAATTTTTGGCTTAAAATTTATTTAAAATTTATTCAGGGACTGTAGGTTATAAAATCAAAAAAATAAAGGTTTGAAATAAATATGGAAATCGCATAAATTACTCATAAATAAAATATATCTTGGGAGTTATATACGTAAAAAAAAATTTTGGTAAGTTTTTTTGAACATTGATATTGGAAGATATTTGCAAATATTAGAATTTTGAATTTTAGTTGTTTTTTAAAATTTAGAGAAAACATTTGATTTTTGATTTGAAAAATCTTTAAAAACCCAAATGGTTCAATTTATCCAATTTTGGAGGTCATGGGTTTGATATCACCGCTATCTATCTCGCTCTGCTCTATCTATCTCTCTCCGATCTATCTCTCTAGCTAGATCGCATCTCGCTCTCTCCCTCTCCCTCCCCCAGTATCCCACAAGTCTTGTACTCAACTGAATAGACACAATGTGAATACCAAGAATACCATGTGATAAACCCTAGACAATGGTAAGCCATGGACGTCCAAAAAATTTAGGAGAAATTATCAAAAAATTTGAAATTTTTTTTAAAAAATTTATTAGCCCTTTATAATTTTAAAATTTTTAATCAGTTCCTAAAATTTTTTAAAATTCAAAATAAGTAACTTTCTAGATAAAAAGTAAATTTATCACTATATATAAGATTTTATATTGTATATAAGCATTCACATGATATATAAATATATTATCTTGTTTATAAGTATTTATATATGAAATAAATTATTTATAAATAAGCTATAATATTTATAAATAATAATAAAGATATTCCTTTATTTAAAAAGTTAGTTGCTTTATGGGCTAATTTTGAATTTTAGAAATTTTCAGGGGCTGATAAAAAATTTTTAAAATATAAAGGACTAATAAAAAATTTCAAATATTTTCAGGAGTTTCTGAATAATTTTTTCAAAAACTTAAGACTGACTGTCTAGATATTTTAGGTGTAGAACTAAGCGATTTTTATTTTTAAAATTATATGTTTATTATTATAAAGTAAAAATTTTTAGTTTGAAAAATATTTATTTATTTAATTAAACCGCCATCTAATATTTAGTATTAATAATCACTAGGTATTTAGACAATCAAGTTCTGTTAGATATCTAAGCGGTTCATCTTTAACTATCTTAGATCATACAAAAGTATTATTTGGATGAATGTAAAAATATTATTTACTTATTGAGAAATAATCAAATATCTGAAAAGTTACCTCTCTCATTTTCGATTTGTAAAATCATTTATTTTTAAAGTTTATTAGGTAAAATTATGTTTAAAAAATATCATTGTTACTATTATTAATATATAGATGTTATTAATTAAAAAATTTATAATAAAACGAATAATGTTACAAACAAGGTTTTAAATTTTGGTTTTGAAATTTGTTTCGACATTCGGAAAAATCAATACATTTTAATCGTTTCGATCGTTTCGGCCGAAATCATTTACCTTTTTGTTTCGGTCAAATTATTTTTAAATTTTTTTAGCTAATATTTGACTTTAAATTTAAAATATTAAAAAAATATAAAAAATGTGAAAATAATTTATATACCTATATTTTTTAAAAAATAT